>CM061048.1:63423610-63852750 GCA_030762985.1 Adelphocoris suturalis | reverse complement strand
GAGGCCTTCAGCGGGTGAGAAGAGTTGGAGAGAGGAAGGTTAAGTTGCAAATCGCGTCCCAGCCAGCATTGTTCCCTTTGGAAAGCTGTCTCCCAACTACCCTCTTCCGTTTCAAAGAAAGTTCCCCTAAACCTCCCCGCATGTTGACGCGGGGCAAATAGGAGCGTCACACTAGGGATCTTGACTCAATTAGATTCTCAAAGTCGTGGCTGGCGGTTGGAAAGGGGAGCACAGAGCTCAGTCTAATCTCCAACTTTGAGGCCTGAAAGATGAGCCAGCCACATTAATTTGCAGCTCCGACCCGTGAAAGCGTGCTCTTGAGTTGTTTCTGACTTAAATTCCATTATTATGAAGAAATGTTGTACTGGCTGAGTTTCATTTCTCACTTTCTGGTTATGAACGTGGTTAGCTGAAGACGGCTGTCTCGTGGCAAATGAGATTTTTCTCAGTTAAAGGATAATTTCGTTAGCGCTTACTACGACGCTGAAAGCAGGAAACATTCTTTCACTTTGAAGAGTACCTAAACAAAACTTGCTAACAAAAAATAAAGTGAGAACAAGTTTCTATCAAGTGACACAACCGAATATTTTCTTCGTTTCCATATCATGATTGCATATAAATCGAAAAATGCGAATAAAGATGATACAATTGGATGCAGTGATTTAGAAATAACTGTTTTGTAGCAGCATGATTCTCCAAAATGTCAAACTATAATTTATTAGGAAAGATTATCATGGAAGCAGAAGCGGTTACTTATGGGGGATTTTGTTGTTGTTGTTGCCACATGCGCAGAGAAAGTGTGGTTGCGTTCTGAACTTGTGGTTTGCTGTTCGGACAGACAATCCCGAACCGTTCCGAACCCGTTCTACCAGTTCTGGATTTTCTTCAGAACGTTTGGTTCGGGACATGCGCACAGAATGTTTTCAGCATAAGCTCCGCCATATTTGAATTTATCTTCGATTTCCCGCGCATTGTTTATCCCGTTTTCAGAGTTTTATCGGTTTCTTGTTATCATCATTAATCCCATTGTTTTAAAATTCATTTGCAATATTAAAATAAATTTATATTCTTGTGCTATGAATGATTGGTTCAATGAAGGTCTCTCATCGTTCTGAATCGACGAAGCGCGTTCGGAGTGCCACACGTTTCGAACGGAGTTCAGAATGGTCTGTTCGATCTAACCTACAGATATTTATGTGATATCGTGAATCGTTAGTGCCAGTGGGAATATCAGATCTACTATAACGCCAAACCCATTCAGCGGTATTGACGTATATAGAGTGAATAGGTGCAAGACACTTCAATATTGACATTCAATTTACAAGTTTGGGGGATTCGGTACGATTATAGGAGGGGGAGGGGGGAAACTCCTTTGAATCCTACAACAAAGACGGCTAGACATTGGAGGAGAAACTGTCTATAGATCAAATCGGATAATGCGGTTATTCCCTAGAACAAAGATGCTGAGTTTGAGATTCATGATATTGACACTTTGATTTAAATGCATCAGTCAACAGCGTAAGAAGTTCCACTCATGCGTCATGTCTATATGAGCAAAAAAAATTATTATATTCATATAAAATTACGAATCCTGACATTTGAGCTATTAGTAGGCAAGAAAATTGATGACGAGCATATTGATGGGCAAATATATTTATGTCTAAATAATATTTGGATATACCCGCGAACTAATGATCCTATACCGTTGGAAAGAGTGCTAGATGAAGTAGTTTTCATGAGATTTGCCAGTTTCCAGGATTTTTTTTTTAAGTAGTAAAGTTTTAAAGATTTTCAGAAATTTTATTTTTTCAAAATTGTCTATGTTCAAGCTGAATTTAAGATCTTCGAATGGCACTTTTTAAGAACCCAAGTACACTATTCTTATAGGAAATTCAACGCTGATTTCGGAAATGAGGTCAAAAGTTGAAATTAAATGAGGCAAAGTGGAGAAATTTAAGTTTGAAAGGAAAAAACACAGTTTTACCCTTTAAAAAATCATACCTCCAGTACGGATTGAGATAAAAATATGCGGTTGGCGGCATTTGACTACATTTCTGATGCAAACTAAAGTAAAAAAATTTTCCTCACTTATCCGATTCCACCCTGTATACGAAAAAATTCGTTGTTCCACCAGTCGCAGTCAGCTCTCCGAAGCTTTTCTCCGAATTTACGAGACGGTACTAAAGGGTAGAATTTAAGAGTAGAAATATTAAAAAATCGAGATCCCGAAAACTTTCAGGGTAACAGTAATGGTGTTTCGGGTGTAATTTATAGATATCATCCCAAAGAATCGGATGAAACCATTCGGATTACTTTAAATTAAACCGTTCGCTCTCCCTAAGGGTTAGAACTTCGGCAGGAAAAAAATCAACATGGTAACGAATCTTTTTTTCCTTTCTTTTTTTAGTTTATTAGACGCGTATAACCGGAATAAGGTCATTGATACTGAACATTGGGTAATATTAATTGATTTCAAATTAGATAGTACAATAATGATTGAATAAATTGAATAGGTACATTTTCTAAATGAGTGACATAAATTGTCAGAAATTCATGAAGAGATCTTGTATGTTCACCGAGGAGACCGAAAAAACTGGACATTGTTCAATTAAGTGTTGAACAGTCAATTTCGACTGCCACATAATTCACAAGTAGGAGCTGGGAGTCTTCATCATTTCTTCAGAAAATCATGTGTGTGACGAGTGTGTCCTATCCGTGAACGGCTAAGAATTACCTACTTTTTCACGGCAAGAAATGGTTCTTTGATCCGTCGGGTAGAACTTTCATCCTACTTGATGAAGACCAAGAACGAACGTCCTTCTTTACTTCCCGCAACTTTCGGTAATCCATACCTCGCCATTTCGTTCGCCATTCAGTCCACACCACACGTTTCATCGTTGACATATAGTCGGGACGAATGTGTAGGAGAAATGACACAGCTTCTTTACTACGGGAGTACAGGTATGAGGGTGGAGGTTAGGCGGCTTCTTGCTTTATATGTTTATTCACTATACGTTTAATTCACTTTATCCTCTATTTTAAAAACCATAATCCACACAAATCACTTACGATTTTGTAAAAATACCTATACATTATAGGAAAATTAACTGCCATGCAGGATTTCATGAATCTCCCAAAGATTGGTAAGATTCTCCACCTCTGTCACAAATATATGCAACTCACTAAAACCTATCACATAACTCTCTATTTAAACTTCATATTCATCATTCTAGACCCTTCTCAGGCCCATATAGACGTATTCTAGTTGACTGAATGAAATCTTCTGAAAAATTTGACAAAATACAGCGTTGTATGGATTATGTCCAACCCTATTTGTAAGTATGCTTCTACCATCTAGTTAATAAATTAGTATAATATGGACAACCCCCCTCTGTACCTACCATACAAAAAACCATATTGTTTAACCTTGTAGAAACTGAAGAGGCCTCATATAGGCGAAACTGGTTGTAAATAAACATATAAAGGAAGAAGCCGCCTAACTTCCACCCTTATACCAGTACTCCCGTGAGAAATGATGGCTACCAACACGAATACCTATATTTTTTACTAGCATTTTTGGCAGCGATATCACCAAGTGCATTTCCAATTATGCCCTGGTGTCTCGGAGTATAACAAAAAATAACCGACATTTCATTTGAGTGATGCTCTTGTATTTTTATGAGAACATCAATAAATCATTGGATGCGAGTCCGAATGTACTCATTTTCGAATTGCTTGGAGGGGTGTAGTTCCGTATGTGTTCCCACTTTCAAACCAATGTAAATCTGTCATTATCCTATTAAAAAATGAATTTGATGACTGTTTCGGAAACCTCGAAATCTCGTATTTCCCATGTTTTTATGAAAGATTAACTTATTCCTTAGTGTACATGAGAAATATGGAATTGAAAAAAGTGGGGACACATACGGAACTATTTCCCTAGTCAAAAGCTCCGTATGTGTCCCCACGCTATAACCAATTCCATCTAGCGTGTAAATACATGAGGAGGATGTATATAGTTTAGTGGTCTGGATGCTCGTAAGCTCGCATCTCAAAAGTTCCAGTCATGCAGCATGACCGTATGAGCGAATTTTCATAAATTATCACTATCATCTTCATATGAAAAGGAAATCGGAGTTCCCCAAGGTGGCGTTTTAAGTTCCTATCTCTTTATTCTTGCTATTGATACTATTCTTAAGGTAGTTGGAAATCCAGTTCACAGCCTATGAATTATCATCTCTTGGAATATACGGTGTTGTAAAGAATTGAAAATAGAGAATGCAAAATTTCTTCCGATACCTCTCACATCTAATTCCAAGAGAGCGAAACTCGGCGCTCCGCGCCTCGCCAGGGGGCAAGCCCCCTGGACCCCCGGTTACCTCTACTTACATACTTCGGACGAAATTATTGAAACACAGAATGTGTTTGCGTTGTCGCGCAACCAAGTGACAACCAAACAAGCGTCATTGTTTACTATTCATTTATAACATCAATTTATATAGTTATAGTATGAAACTACGAAAAAAAATACGAAATAAATCGTGATAAATCAAGAGCGATTTATCGAGTAAATGTCCTAAAGAGGCTACATACGAAATTACAGCTTCCTAGAGTGTAAAGTATAGAAATTAGCTTTAAAAGCCACTCATCTGATCCGGACCCTGGACATCGTCAAGTAAATGTCCTAAAGAGGCTACATACGAAATTACAGCTTCCTAGAGTGTAAAGCATAGAAATTAGCTCTAAGAGCCACACATCTGATCCGGACCCTGAGCATCGTCAAGTAAATGTCCTAAAGAGGCTACATACGAAATTACAGCTTCCTAGAGTGTAAAGCATAGAAATTAGCTTTAAGAGCCACACATCTGATCCGGACCCTGAGCATCGTCAAGTAAATGTCCTAAAGAGGCTACAAACGAAATTACAGCTTCCTAGAGTGTAAAGTATAGAAATTACCTATTCAAATTATTTAACCTCCGCTTCACAAATCAAACCGTTTTTGTAATACTCAGATCACCTGCTATGAATCAAATCATCGAAACACAAGCTCAATGAAATCATCAGAAATTAACAAGCGGGTGCAATCATGTTCACAATATCAATTATTGAGAATGATCACCTGTGTGTAAACAATTATTTATATAACCATGCTCATAACTCAGTTTGTTGGACACGCACTTCGCAGTAGTTAACATAATATTGTTGGATAAATCGAGAGCTTTCGAACGAATGGTCAACGAATTTTGTGGGATGAAAAACGACGAAGTACCATATCCCTAGCAACGACTCGGTTGTACGTGAAAATCATCCGTCACACATTTCGTTACCATCCCGCGTTCCATATTCGGCTAGTTAGTCCATGGCTAAAACACATTCTGTGTTAAAATAACTGGTCAAACATAGCAAAAACATGTTCCTTGGGAGAATGGGAGAGAATTTAGGTCACTTAGCTGATTAGGAAAGAGCCCATAACTTCAATCGTATCTTAATGTCCCAGAGAGTCTCCCTTTCAAATTTCAACTTCCAAGCTTCTTTTCAGTCTAATTAGTGGTTGCAATCATGTTTACAAAATTAACTGTGAAGAATAACCTGTATATAAACAATATTATTCAGACGACCACGCTCATACCTCAGATTGTTGAACATGCACTGCGCAGTGGTTAACATAATACTGGACATCGAGAGCTTTTCAACGACTGGCGAACGATTTTTGTACGATGATAAACGCCTAAGATACATTTCCGTAGCAGCGATTTGGTTGTAAGTACAGATGAGTCGATACCAAAATTTATCGATTCCCGATACCGATACCTAAAAAATCGACTCCCGATTCTCGATACCGATACCATCGGCGCATAATACCTAACTTACCTGTAGGTGAAAAACAAAAATTCCTCTTGAACTAGTAATATATTCAAATTTTTTTGTACAACATATAACTTATACTTACAAAAAATTGATCCCAATATATTTGCAAATGAGGTAATTTTTAAATAAAAACAAAACATGGATAATAAAATCATTCAAAAGGCTTTAGTTAATTTTATTTGTGCAAATACAAAATTTGATATTTTTTTGTTATCTATCAAGTATCAATTAATAGGCAACTTTTATTGCCTAGGATTGATTTCTTTCTGAATAAAACAAGTTAAGCAGACTGACTTGGTTTTTAGTTTTTCGTCGGTAACTGTAAGGTATCTCCAAATAAGACTGGCTCGGCTTTTATACTTGGAAAACATAGCTTTGTCTAATGCTTTTGTTGTCACAAACAAAATAACACAAGCCTACTTGTAAACAAAGTTATAATTGTAAGTTGTGTTTTGGACAATTCATGTTTCGCAACTGCTAACTTCACACAACGGTTGCACGGTACAACCATCTTCGTTGTTAGATGGTTGCAATAGTACCGTAGTGTAATAAAACGCCCATCACCGGGTGGTATCGGTATCGGCTTTAGGCGATCGATTTTCGATACCGATACCAATGCCTAAGAATCGGTAGTATCGAGAATCGGTATCGGAATCGACTCATCCCTAGTTGTAAGCGATAATCATCAGAAAATAGGAGCGTAACGCACTATATGTCGCGTAACTGTAATTGTTTCTCATGTATGGCCGGGTTATGATGAACTACGACGCTCTTATCAGCTGATTTAGTTCCAATGGAATTTTCACGGTACGAAACCTGGTTTATAACTGTTTTCATCCGTAGATAGACTTCTGAACGTAGGTAAGTGATTAATTTTGAATAATCATTTTTAGTTGAGGGGAAGCTTGTGTTAAATACTAGGAAAGTCTAGGTATGTTATTTATTACATTAATTTCTCTTTGGTATCGGTAGGTATCTAGACCTATGCCGGCATAATCAGATACCTAATTTATTATGTAGATATATGTAAAATATACTTCGTTTGATAATTATAGAAAGGTGGTCTACGTAATAATAAAACTTTGTGTTATAACTTTTAGCGTTTTTAATCACATTTTGATATAATTTTAGCACATTATTTCGCTCTGAAATAGGCTGGGGTGAACAGGATTGAACTCATCTCATTCGTCACAATAGGTAATCAAACCGAAAACTCCAATCAACTTAGTTTGTATAGTTTGTATCAACCTGGTGGTTATAATAAGAAAGAGGGTTGAGAAACTGGCAGCATGTGATGTGGTGCGACGCGTCACAATTTCAGAGCTTTTCAACGAGTGGTGAATGGTTGTTACAATGAGCAAGTTACAATTCCCTAGCAACGACTGGTAAGTGAAAAGCATTAGAAAGGAGGTTTTGGTCGCATTTTTGTTCCGAGATAGTGTGACAGACTTCGTTCCTAGATACCTCGAAAAGTTTGCGTTTCACTACCGCGTAACGCTAATTTGTTCACCAGGGAAGTTAGGTCAGGGCTGAAGCATGAAAGGGCCATGCTAAAAGGCAGAATTGGTAACTACTTGAGAAAGTCAAATGATTTGTAGATTTTAGTAGAAACCAAAGGCTGCCATTGCTATTGCAGTGGGGGCCCGACCCGGATTACAGCATCCCAACTAATGGGCCGTGAGGGCGGTGAGCGAAGGAGGAAAAGGGCTTCGAGAAAAGGGATATCTCAGTCACGCCAAGTACCCGGCTTGTTCGACCAGCGGACAGATTGATACGAAGGGCTCCCTGAACCCTTTTCAACGGCCGAAGAACACTTCCACCGGAACGCGACAAAGAGATGCCATGCCCGAGGTGCTAAGAAGAACGAACAAGAGATATAGACCCAATTTGTAACCTCAATAGAAGAGTCTGAAGGCCAATGGGACCGAACGAAGAAAAAATCAATTTCCAATTGGTCATCTGGGGGGCCTGAGGATAACGAAGCCGAGAAAATTAATTCTTTGGCCATTAGATCCTTCTCAAGAATCCTAAAGAACATTGTCTTCGAAGCACGTTCCTAAATTCTCCTCAAATGACAATAGCTGCACAGATCGTACTATACAGGCAAAGTTCAAAAAGTCAGAACTAGTTCAACTAGACACGTCACCACTTTCGGATTTATTTATTTATACGGGATATATTCCCAATTAATAATAAGTAGGTACCTACAGGTAAATTGAACATAGAACTCGCCGAGCTATTGGAATCAGCCAAGTCAAATGGAGCGACAAAGTGAGAAAAAATGAATGAATGATAAAGTGATACAAAACATACGACATTTAGAAGTTAACATTGACAATATTGAGGTTAGCAAATGAATAAAGAATATATAATATAGAACAAAAGAGATTCACGAGCACTTAATTGACAGTAACTGATCTGGTGAGAGCAACAAATGTTTTTTTTTTTCAATGTGGGGACTCGGGTGATTGCCGGCAAATAAGTTGATGTCATCGGTCGGGTTGCTACTAAAGGACACTGGCCCACTCCATCTTGTGAGTGCGCTGTTTTCTCCGTAGTTCGAGTCAGTACTGAAATCTGCTCAGCAGGTCTGGCGTATCAATCAAGCCAAGAACCCAAATCGAGCACAGCTCACCGATCTGATAATCTGATAGCAACTCGATTACATAAATTGCCCCCATCACCCGCACAACAGTCGATTCAGTGCCGAAACGCCCAATAACCTCAAAACTTCATCTGAACCCACTCAATGGCTGAGATAAGTTGAATAAGAGAATTCCACAGTTCGGAAGAAGAACTCCAGATTGCTTCAGACGAGAGAAAAGTAGAATGATTTTACAGCCTCGGGTCACGAAAACGTCTCGTGCACCTAGTTAGGAATCCCAGTTGCTGCATTGCGCCCGACACCATTGAGCAAAAAGTCTTGAGAAAGACAACACTTGTAATCGTAAATAACTCCTCCAAATTCCTCTCCTCCTTACTCTGGCCCATTCAAAATGCAATAAGAGATGCAGCATTCTCTGTTATTACACGATACAAGATTACACATCTTTATTTATAGTTGGTTTTTTTAGGTATCCCATGTTATTTTGCTTCTTCATTTTATCGGAAGATGTACGGCATTGGGTGACGTAAGACGGCGGTTCTTGGGTGTTGAAGAACTGGGTTGGGAGGCTTATTTGGCTCTAATAGGGTCCGAGATCAGAATTTGTTTAAGTTCTGCTCTGTGCATGGAAACTACGGTTCAATGCCATAAATGAATATGGTTTTAATAGTTGAGTTGGATTTACTAACCATTAGACATTTAGCCTTTTTCAGATGCCGATTGTTTTATTAGTAGATTATTATTGCTATTTATTAATTTGTAGAATTTACGAGATTTGGTTATGTGCAATGTTGGTTCGCAAGTATTATTTGTATTATCATTGTATCTTTATTTGCTATTTGGCTATGATTATTTCTACCTTGAAGATGAATTTTGTATTTTGTTTATCCATTATTGTAAGGCAAACTTCATCAGACAGTCATCTATGACTATGATTACGCATGTCTATAATTATTACTTATGTTAAAAATTATTTTTCATAATAAAAGCATGTTTTCATTTCATTTCATTTTCATTGTACAATGTGATTCCTATCAAGTCCAAAGAAAAAAATGAAACTACTGTATTTAAAAAAGCGTAAGTACAATGTGATTCCTATCAAGTCCAAAGAAAAAAATGAAACTACTGTATTTAAATTAGCGTAAAACATCGCTCGTTCTGGCGATGATTTTTTATCCAGGAAAAACGAGTTTAGGTATTTGTTATAAATCCAATTTTCTCCTCATTATCCAGCTAATTTAGATGGTTTTTAAAAGATTTTCATCCATTTTTTCTTTTTTTGCACTTTTTGCAAATTTATGAATGCGAATTTGTCTTCGTCTGGCACAGAGTGCATAAGGGTAGGCTTCCTTTGAAGTAAATCGTAATCCTTGTTGTGTAGTACAATAGTATGTGTTCTGATTCATATAAAAATGCAGGCTATGGAAACGCTGCAGCACATCTTTCATACTTTTCCCTTGAGTTTGAGACCTTGACTATTCTATACCTAACGAGGTTGCTATCTCGAATTTCTCAACTCCGATGAAACGTTTCTACAGTTCATAAGTGTAATCTCACGATTTCATCAACCAAATTATTTAAAGTTTCATCTAGGCGAAGAATAATAACGAGGCTGGGTTCTTGAATCCGATATGAATTCCTCTCTCGAGTCACCCATAAAGTTGACTCTCGGGAATCAACTTTTGAGTTTCGCCACTGCAATTGACTCCACTTCGCACCCGCTCGCTCGTGGTATTCCAACTGATGGTGCGCTTGAAATCTCCACTCGTGTTCTAAACTTTTTCTTCGTTTTCCACCTCCACGATTTTGAATACTGAATGGTGCTTTGCCGTCGAATGTCGTCAAGATGTAATGTTAATATAGCTTAGTTCTCTCACTCTTTCCTATAACTATTCGTGCGTTTTATTTTGACATATATTATGTCTTTTGGCTGGGGGTCATGACAAAATAAGCGTGATCATTGTGACAGTTCCCGCGAGATCCAAGAGAATGCGCTGTGTGTCCGTCGCTTCGGCGCCAGGCGTTAATTCTCACGTTCTTGAAAGGCTATGGTTGGCGATAGATGATGATCCGGGAACCGGAAAATTATCTTCTCCGAACATAGCATATATGCTATTAGTACGAGTTGTATCTCTTATGGTACTGTCACTCTCCTCTCTCTCTCTATGAGTGTGGATTTAGGCCCCCATTGCACCTCAGGGGCGGCCTAAGTTTCATTACATGGTAGCAGCGCGTGGTTAGGATTATGTACGGCTGACGCCTAGTAATCCAATCCACTATTTTTGGGGCGTTAATGTTTCAGAAGAAACATGGCCCGGGGTATTCCAGAAGGAATACACATTGTACTCCCTTGGATACATGAATACTTTCATTGGTTCTTGACTATTAATTTCTGAATTTTTCCCTCATATTATTTCTATTTAATATACTCAATTTTTTTCCAAGGGCATTGTTTCCCAAAAGCAGGGCATCGTTCCCTATTTCATAAGTCCCCATAGTGGGCACCTTCCACTGTAAGTCTCCAAAGTTGGGCAAGTTATTTCCCCAGGGCATAGTTCCCATTTTCGAAGTCCCCAAAGTGGGCAGCTCCCTACTGTAAGTCTCCTGGTTGAGCAAGTTATATTATTCCCGATTGTTCTAATCTTTGATTGGGGCTTAACCATTTAATGAATACTTCAAATGAAGATTCGTTGACAATCCATCCTGTTTTAATTTCTCTTTTATTATCCTCAATCGCCAATGCAGCTATTTATTAGTGAGCATCAGTTCTCAACCAGTAAACTATTCCACCTAGTTTACATACTTGCTCTTCAATCAAGTATGTTTTTTAAGGGAGGGAGTGTGACAGTTCCCGCGAGATCCAAGAGAATGCGCTGTGTGTCCGTCGCTTCAGCGCCAGGCGTTAATGCTCTCGTTCTTCAAAGGCTATGGTTGGCGATAGAGTGTGGATTCAGGCCCCCATTGCACTTCTGGGGCGGCCTAAGTTCATTACATCATGATGACAAAATGTAATGGGTAACTAGTTGTTACCTACTTTCGTTACGTTACTAATCACGCTACTCTATCCAGGAAATGGGGAAGTCACTATTTCTTAGCAATTAACGAAACAACAACAAAACAATTCGAATTTTTAATTTAATTGAATTCACCTCCTGTTTCTTATCTTACCTACAAGTTAATTAGCATAATGGGTCCTACGAAAGTTTTTTCCCTCTACTTGAAAAAAAGCAGTGTTAGACCTTCCTGAACAATTTCACTTTTGCTAATTCATGTTAAGAAAAAAATACTATAGGTACTAATTGTGTGGTTGTGTGGATTTCCCCTAAATAGTTATCCGTGATCAATCTCGACGTCCGTCACTACACCAGGATAAATGGTAGACTCTGCGCATACCTACACGAAACTAGAATCTTGGTGTAGAATCTCGATCGAAACTTCCACACAATGAAATTCTCAGGGATTGTGAAAGTAGATGAGTGTCATAAATTGTATCTGCACTTGCGCAAATTCGTACATGCAAAATAAAACCTATATTTGAATCAACTCCTTAACACATTTCAATGGCCTTCACGATTGTTACTCAACTCCTGTTAATCAACTCCTTAACAAATTTCAATGGCCTTCACGATTGTCACGATTAAATACTTATTAATTGGAAATGCAGATGATATGACGCAATCACAGCTAGATCACAGATTCCGAATCCATACCTGCTCAGGAGGGTGCTCCTGCATTCCTATTGAAAGAGTTCATGAGCATAAGTACCTGGGGGTCATCATTGATGATAAACTTTCATGGAAGGGTCACGTATCGTATTTAGTGGAAAAATTAAAGAAATTCATACACACATTTTACAATCTACGTTCGATGTTATCTCCCACAAACATAAAAATGGTATATGTAAGTCTAGTGCAATCCATAATTCAACACGGAATTATCGTATGGGGTGGCACATATCAAACATCATTGAAACCTCTGGCTACATTACAGAAATGTATATTGAAGGTATGCTTAAAAAAGCCCGAAACATTCAGTTCGGTGGAAGTATTTAATTTAAGCAAAAACTTCTCAATTAGGCAGTTGTTCGTTAAAAACCTGTTACTATATTATTATAAACATCCTGAAATAATTTCTGCTGAAACAGGACACCCTTACCCAACAAGATTTCGCTTGGATGGTAATGTTACAAACCCTCGTACAAAAACAACTCTGTTTACAAAAAATCCTCGCTATTTAATACATGTAGTGCACAAATCTTTACCTAGAGTTCTGAAATCACCTTTCAATAGTAACCGAGATGGATACAAAAAGCTGGTATACTCTTGGTTGATTTCAGTTGGTTACATCCCCTTAGAAAATATTATGGCTAGTACCTATGTCACAAAATAACCTGGTTCCACGTAGCATTCCAATTATGTACCTACTTTAGTTTTTATAGAAATATTTTCTTCTTTTTTTTCTTTTTCTTTTTACTGTATTTTGAGGAATCGTCGTTTGTTGTACTGCTTTTGAGCTGAGTTCCGACTCTTGTCGGCAGCACGGGCTTGCCCATCGCCGACAATAAGTTGACAACAATAACATAAGTAATGGTGTGTTTAATTTCCTATATATTATAAAGTGTATTATTTTCATTATCATTTCTTCAGATCATATCAATAAATCAATTATCAATTTATCATATGTCATAGATAAATGTCAATAGATAAATGTCATAGATAAATGTCAATAAATCATTCATCTATCTATCTATCTTTATCTATTGTTTCGGGTATGAGGAGGCTGTGTGCCACGACCAGCAGACACCTCGTAACCAATTTTTGCCTCTGTTACGGCCATATCCTTACTAATCACGTTTTCTGGTACTTCACCTTCTTTATCAGTCCCTCTTGCAACACTTTTCATGATCAGCTGTACCTTTTCAAAAAGGACATAATATTTAATGTGAACAACGCTCGTTAAAACTTGTCAAAGTCTGACTATAGACTGGGAGCTCTATAGCTCACTCAATTCATACAACAGTTAAATTTAATTTGATAACTTTCGTTTTCTTAGGCCTACGTCCAACTTGTTGAAGCGTTTGGTTGGAAATCATTCACAATTATTTACGAAAGCAACGAAGGACTCGTCAGGCTGCAGGAACTTTTGAAGGCCCACGGACCCTCCGACTTCCCCATTGCGGTTCGCCAACTTCCAGAAGGCAACGACTACAGGTAATAATGAATTATTCGTTTATTGGTCGTCATACTATCTTTGCTTTCCATTATACCCGCAAATAATTTTCTGTTGGCATAAGTATTACAGATACCCAATAATACTGTTTCCTATTGAAAATACTGCCTCAAAAGAACAATTTAAAAGAAAAAATTAATGCGATAGAATAAGAATTTAGAATTTATTTTTCGTATTTCACTAACGAAAACAAACAAAACAAACTGATGTGGTAATACCCTCAATTGTCAAAGGAAATGTGTCCGATGCCCCAGAATAGATGTTTGGAATTGTGCGCGGAATTGTTATATGTTTACATTTTTTCTACAAACTATGCACAATATATCCGTGTAATAATTCGAATACCGTGACAAATCCGTGAGCCAATCTCCAAGGAATGACCGAATATAGGTTAATCGGGTAGTTACTGGACATACTCATCTTACCCCTAGACATCTGCTTAGTGCAGTAGCTCGTGATATTGAGTGTGAAAGATGTGGGGTCCATCATCCTCTCCCTGGAGGAGTGCTCAGCTGGTCCATCGATGTATAGCATTTCAAAGTCAAATGAAACCTTTTCCAAATCAAATTAATCCTTTTCCAAGTCAAATGAATCCTTTTCCAGACCAAATGAAACCTTTTGTGAAAATTAACCAAATTATGTGAAACCTTGCTAACTGAAGGCGTTGTTGAAAGAAGTTGCCAAAGTGAAAATTCGACGAATTTTCGACGAAAAAAGGACTTTGGATTATTGAAGTAGTTCTCACCTTATTAGAATAGGAAACATGTTGATTTAAGAAATTTCTAACTTTAGAATGGGAGTGGGTACACCTTTCCTCCACTTTGGAAGTGGGTACACCTACCTACTCGCCACGCCACACGGAGAAATAGGAACTACCGATAATATAATTAATCAGTCACCTATACGTCCGATTTCTTGTTTGTAGCTTATTCTTTGAAAAGTTTACGAAATTTTGATTGATTCCCAAAGATCTTGTTATTTATAGTACTTCAAAATTTATTCACTTTACAGAAATACACTATGTTTGGAAAAGGTTTCATTTGACTTGGGAAAGGATTCATTTGGTTTGGAAAAGGTGTCATTTGACTTGGAAAAGGATTCATTTGGTTTGGAAATGCTATATATGGCTGGATCCCCTCTTTATTTCACTTAGCTGAATTACAGAGTATGAATCAGTAGTATACATGTACAGTTACAAGGTTATGCAATATCAAGTCTTAGTTGTAGACATTATTTTTTAGGTTATTTTGTAGTCATCGCTGATCGGCGATGACTTGCTCTGTGGATGTATTTAATTTTTTTCTCATTCCGATCTGCCACTGGGATCCTTGACGGCAGTCCATCTAGTAATGGAAGTCAACATGGCTCCCCTTAATTATTCCCCTTGAAGTGTCCCCTTGACATCTTCAACAGTGCCGCTAATGACCCTTCCGGTCGGAAGTGCTCACTATACTAATTAATCCTATTTGAAATTAGTTGTCATTTGAACAAGTTCTGTTGGTTGACTATGTCACCCGTTTTATTCAAATTACTACTACTGTTGGAAATACTATTCGTTCTTCAACTGGTTTTATATTCATAATGCGAACGGAGACACTCCAATGGTTTAGTTTGTAATACGAAAAGTTGGCCAGTGGACGCGCTGTATCGAATTTATAGAGAGGCGCGGGGGAGTCGGCCTGTGGGAGTTTACTGTTAAACTTGGGGGAAACAGTTCGCCGAAGATCGAGTGGGAAGGGGCCATATAGAACGCCGGGTTTCTCGGCAATAGTTGACAACAAACGGGTGACGGAGGACAATATCTGACTGCTTGGGCGCAGACTTGGGGGGTTGGCCGCGCCAAGGCAAGACAAGGACATTCGTTGATAATGGCCCCCCGGAGGTGGATTCAAACTCGTCAATAAATTCGTCGGATGCTGGGTGTTCGAGTAGTCCCAAAGTTCAAGCCCCATAATCTCCGGCCTGTTGTTCGAACTCAACTCCGAGGAAGTTCAATTCCGATTTACGAACATCGTTAACTACAGGCAGTGGCGGTAGACACAATACACTAAGCCATATGGGGCAATAACTCATTCAGCATTTCAATCGATTATATCAACCAACCTATAAAGCATAGTGCAAACACAACTAGGGCGGTAGGGATAATGATATTACAAAAGTAAATAATATATATAGGTATTTATCTGTGGTAAAAATACCGCTATGATTAAAGAAAAGGTCTGGAAATAAACTGGAATTCAAATGAAAAAAATACTGTTTGGGTAGGTAGGTATTAGTATTGATTTATTCAAATTTTTAATTATTTGTTTACGTGTTCCTTTTCCCGCGTTTCAAACGTTATAAATTTTGTTTTCAATCGTTAATATTTTCTCCTTCGCGCATCCAGTATGTGCCTACATTGAGCTCGCAAACGCTGGCGAAGTGCATATGAACTCATTGGGTTTTATGACGGCGCAGCAACCCATTTTCACTAAGATATTTACTGACATATTTACACACACATCATTAACAGTACCAAGTTATTCACATCAAACGCCTCCTTTCCCCAACAACTTCTGAACCACAATCAATTCTACATCAGACCACTATCCCACACTAAAGTGAATGTTAAATACTCATAAATACAATTTTTTAATACCTATTAAGAAAAACTCATAATGTTTTTCTTCAAATTGCTTAGTTCGGAGGTAACTAATGGTTCATTAGTAGGTAAATTCAATGTACGTTATTCTTGGTCGTTCAGGTCCATCACTGTACTTATTAATAACATATAAATGGATGGTGTTGGTAATTTAAATTTCAGAGCTCACTTTTTATTTTATTACTGTTCACTGAAGGAAAAAGCTCCTACGAAAAATGTGAAATGCTAAACGCTGGTCAGATGAGGCCACTGGTCCTAGAGATCATCTTTGACTCGGTTCAACTAACCATGAAAACTTCAAATGGGTATATTTTTGTATCATGAACCATTTCAACTCTGAAAGACTGGACCAATCTTGTGAATGCCTACCAATCTAATAAACAGTATTGTCTTGACCGTTTCTCAAAAACAACGATGTAACATGGAATATCTCTGTTGTATCGTCGAATTTCTTCGAATTTACAAATCTGCTCGGAAATGACACATTCACGAAGTTTCAGCTGTTCCTCTAGTTTAAGAACTAAGTTTCCACATGCAGAAGTTTCGTCAGAATTATTAACTATCGGTTGATCAAATTTAGTCTGCAAAAAAGTTAAGGAAGAATTCAGAGAATTTGACATTTGTTCACGTCACATTTTCCTCGACTCCCGCTACTTTTGACTACCAAATTATCGTCGTTTAATTCCTGCTGTATTTCTTTGTACCTTCAAGTTGAAACTAGTAGCCTCACAAAGTTTGAGGTAATGTAGACATTTTCGCTACCAAAGTCGATTATTGATTTGACAATGACTGACGTCAGTGACGACAACGTCGTATTGTCGTGAAGGACACCTTTTTAAGCTTTTATAGTGGTTTCATTCAACTCTGTGTGGCGAAAAATATTGAAAACGAAACGAAAATCGATTTTTGATGATTTTACTATGAATGACGCCAGTTTGTCGTCACGGACAAATTTTAAACCTTTTATAGTGGTTTCAGTCGATTCAGTGAGGCGAAAACTATACCAAACTCGATTTTTGATTGATTCGACGACGATCATCGTCGCCAACGGCAAGTTCCTGTCGTTGGATCATCTCCAAAAACTATTCAGCTAATTCCATATGTCTAAAAGATCTACTTGCCAAATTTCAAGTTGATAGCCCCAAAATTGCAGCCTGTAGTGCGGCGCAAACACGCTGACAAATGCTAACCCAGTCAAAGTAGGGACTCATTTCGTTCGTAATATATTTGTGTGAATAAGTTAACTATTTTATTACATTAACTATTTAATCAACATTTCGACCATTTTATAGTATGATGTATTTTAATGTAAACACTTAAGCCGTCTACTTTAAAATGAGAACTGATGTTTTACACTCTAGTTTTTGGAATCATACATTTAAAAGAAAGAAAGGAAAAAAAAAAAAAAAAAACACCGTTAAGAACTCGCAATAGTTTAAATTCTTGGTACCTATGAACTACCTATTTAATATTCATGTTTACATTTATAATTATAATCATTATGAGCTGTGAATATATTTCCTTCAGAAGAGAGTCCAAATATTTTCTTTTAATTGAACAAGTTGAGCACACAGAAAATTGGCTTCAGAACCGTTAATTTTCTTTCGAGCTTATTTGAACTATGACCACGACGGCAGTCGTAATATTATAATTTCTTCGTTGTCAACATGGCTTAATACATAAGAGAGAAATGTTAAATACATCTAACAGCTTGAAATATTAAACGCGTCTGAGGGTTGCCAGACGCGGATTACTTAATCATATTGTCTATTCTCCCTCCTCAAGCATCTTAATCATTCATGCTGAGTTCCCTTGAAAACCTAAATTCCCTGGAACCTTTGCTGTTAAGTGCCTTCGAAATAGACTTGCTGGACAATCTTGAGGTAGGCTACTGTTTATATATTAGTTATTCAAGAATTTTCATTTGCACAGTATCTGTTGTTAGCCGTGCTTTGTCGCAAAGCTATTCATACAATATAGGTTGATACATAAAATATTTCACCATGGTAAATCAAGGCATTACTAGTCTATATTAGTCACATTTTTAGAACTTTGAAGGCCTTAGAGTAACTGCCTACTTAATTAAACTGCGTATAATCTGATCACTAAACAACATGTTTCGACATCCGAATTCTGCATATAATATAGGTATAACATATTAGTACTCGTATTAAACATAGCATTTTACTCAATAAGAGTACATATTTATAGCATTTCCAAGCCAAATGAAACCTTTCCAAGTCAAATGAAACCTTTTCCAAGTCAAATGAAACCTTTTCCAAGTCAAATGAAACCTTTTCCATATCAAATGAAACCTTTTCCAAACCAAATGAAACCTTTTCCAAACCAAATGAAACTTTTTCCAAATCAAATGAAACTTTTTCCAAATCAAATGAAACCTAATGAGAAAAAAGTCCAGTCATGCAGCATGACCCCATGAGCGAATTTTTGAAGAAATATTCGACATTTCAGTCGCTACATAAGAGCAGTTTAATCTAAATTTGGACAATGTTTCATGCAAACATTACCGAGTTTTACAACTAGCGAACGGTATTTTTTTCGATTTTTGACTGATTTTTCAACTTTGAAATTTTTGAAGACTTGATAAGTATTCTTATACGAAATTATACGCTGATTCCGAATATACCACATGTTAGAATGCTGAAAAAATTATTTCGCACAACAAATCGCAAAAAACAGGCTATTTTGAAATTTTTGGCTACATTTTTGAAAATTTCAACCCGAAGATGTAATCCGATCATGCTGGCCAACGAACTTGAACTTTCGTTTTGTGTCCTTAACGTTTTAAAATTTGTTTGAAGTACATAAAACATACATACATAAAAAAATGCGTTAAACTTCAGAATATGATTCAGAATAGCCTGAAACGGATTTCTGCATAAAATTTTTTCAAAAATTCAAATGCTACAAACTTTGAGGCGAGAACAATAGCTTAATTTTCTTCACCTAGATAGGTAGGTACCCTGCAAGTTGTAGGTAGATGCAATTGTACCTATCATAGAAAGACGTTGACAAAATGAAAATTCGATGAATTTCAGGCATAGGATTACCGAAGTGGATCTCACCTTAGTAGAATAGGAAACAAGTAAGTTTGAGAAATTTCTGACTGTTGAATGTGAATGGGTACCTACCTATCTAGGTACCTCAGTTCACTCATTTTCTCAATAGGTTTCATTTGGTTTGGAAAAAGTTTCATTTGATTTGGAAAAGGTTTCATTTGGTTTGGAAAAGGTTTCATTTGGTTTGGAAAAGGTTTCATTTGATATGGAAAAGGTTTCATTTGGTTTGGAAAAGGTTTCATTTGGTTTGGAAAAGGTTTCATTTGACTTGGAAAAGGTTTCATTTGACTTGGAAAAGGTTTCATTTGGCTTGGAAATGCTATATTTGCGTAACGTAATCCATTGGATTATTGAAGAGAACCTATTGTACGACCTATTGTGCCATAGTTTTTCCTCATCCTCATACAAGTTTTAACTATTCAACACTTTTTTTTTCTTTATTCGTGACTTTCGGAGAGTTGGCTGTCACACCGTGGTAGTGCAGCTCCGCGCTCCGACTTCCAATCCCAGGGACCTCCTAATCTTCTTCTTAGTCCCGCGTAGTCTCGCGGAGACAGCCCTTACTACCGCTAGCTGAGTTTTCACTTTCACCCATCCCAGTATGTGTGGAAAGGGTCGTGACCACTTATCAGCCAATACTCCTGCCAGGGGACGTGTGAAAACGTCATATTCCCTATGCATGACTCCATCGAACGAAACAACTAGGGGAGTGAACGAACGCCGGAGGTCCTCTGCAGCTTGGTTATATTTTAGCGAATTTTTGAAGAAAATTAAGCTATTGCTCTCGCCTCAAAATTTGTAGAATGTGATTTTTTGAAAACATTTTATGCAGAAATCCGTTTCAGGCTATTCTAAATCATATTCTGAAGTTTAACGCATTTTAGCGAATTTTTGAAGAAAATTAAGCTATTGCTCTCGCCTCAAAATTTGTAGAATGTGAATTTTTGAAAAAATTTTATGCAGAAATCCGTTTCAGGCTATTCTGAATCATATTCTGAAGTTTAACGCATTTTTTATGTATGTATGTATGTATATATGTATGTATGTATATATGTATGTATGTATGTGTCATTCCAGACGATAACTGTCCGTAGAATTGTGCTAAAAACTTCAAACAAATTTTAAAATGTTAAGGACACAAAACGAAAGTTCAAGTTCGTTGGCCAGCATGATCGGATTACATCTTCGGGTTGAAATTTTCAAAAATGTAGTCAAAATTTTCAAAATAGCCTGTTTTTTGCGATTTGTTGTGCGAAATAATTTTTTCAGCATACTAACATGTGGTATATTCGGAATCAGCGTAAAATTTCTTATAAGAATATGTATCAAGTTTTCAAAAATGTTGCTCTGATTTCAATGTTGAAAAATCAGTCAAAAATCGAAATAGAAACTACACGATCAATAGCGACTGAAATGTCGAAGATTTCTTCAAAAATTCGCTCATGGGGTCATGCTGCATGACTGGACTTTTATATGTATATATGTATGTGTCATTCCAGACGATAACTGTCCGTAGAATTGTGCTAGAAACTTCAAACAAATTTTAAAATGTTAAGGACACAAAACGAAAGTTCAAGTTCGTTGGCCAGCATGATTGGGTTACATCTTCGGGTTGAAATTTCCAAAAATGTAGTCAAAAATTTCAAAATAGCCTGTTTTTTGCGATTTGTTGTGCGAAATAATTTTTTCAGCATACTAACATGTGGTATATTCCAAATCAGCGTAAAATTTCCTATAAGAATATGTACCAAGTTTTCAAAAATTTCAAAGTTGAAAAATCAGTCAAAAATCGATATAATCGAAGATTTCTTCAGAAATTTGTTCATGTGGTCATGCTGCATGACTGGAATTTTTGGTGTTTCTCGGTAGCTGCTCGATCCAACAAATTAGGGGTATCAAAGTTGGATTATAAGATGTTTCCGATTACGTTTGCGCCTTCAAATACAGCATAAGTATTTTCCCCCCATTTTCAAAAAAGAATAGTATAATCACCCTGTCAATACATAATCTAAATCGTCTTCATTCCATCATATGTATATTTGTGTTGTATTTCGGACCTCTTCCATTATAATTATCTGATACGTTATAAGGAAGGGTCCTAGACTTGAAAACGCTTTGAGAAGCTTGAGTGTCCGCTGTATAAACTGTTTTTTTATTGGTTAGTATTCTAGTATTATAATCAGAAATGTTCTTCCTAACCTGTCACTTTTGTCACAATTTCAAAATTTTCCAGTCCATTACATACCTCCAATGGTGTAGTTGAAGGAGGGGCAGGGTGGGCACAGCCCCTCCATGAATCATAGAGGATGCAGTTGATAATTTGACGCTTCTAATTTCAAAAGGTACCTAACACCTTCAACTAGGAAAAAGCAATTCGTGAAAAAAAATTATTATTATACGAATCTGCTTGCCTAGCAACTTTAGACGCTTTTAGAAATGAAGAAGTTCTTATTAGGTTCGTTTGCGTTCGGGAAAAAATGACGTGGATATTATACAGCCCCAGGTAGAGGAGTAAAATCACCGTAAACGAAACGGAAATGTGGATACTACAAACCCCCCACCCCCGGGGCTAGCCCATATGCGATTTTTCCTTAGAAAAATATCCATAGTTCAGTGTGCACAAAAGTTCCCATACGAACTCCCCTACTTTTCAGTGCCTACCTGATCACGCTTGAATCTTCGATATTTTATTAATTTTTTATTTTTGGTATATCGTGCGTACATGTATACCATTTACTGTTAGATTCCCAGTTAAAATAATGCAAAAATACAATAAATAGAAGACTACAGTGGTGATTTAAATCGTTTAATAGAAATGATTAAATATTCTATTGTAGCAATATTATTTATATTCTAACCTTGCATATTGCTGGTTTGAGTTTGTTTACGTTTTGTTATGTTTCTCGCTCTCGGTTTCATGCCACGTATTTAATTTCACGCACTTATATAGTACAATTGTGTGATATTGCACAGAAAGTGTTTTTCGCGCTGAAATATTTGACAATTGAGGATAAACCAGTAAGGGACAAACGTCCACAGATATGATTTTGCAGGTAGTGTGTCAGGTATAATAATAGGTCTAGTGCTCCCCAGTTCATCGGTACCTATTCATATTTATCGTAGTTTTTAACGTTTGGATTAGTTGATCGTGTAATATTTTTTCTAAATAGTATTATGCTTTAATAATCAATTTGTAGGTTTGTGAATATGAAAACGTTCGCGATTTAAAATCATGACTAAAAGCTATTGAATATTTATAAACGTTTGACAGCAAGTACTAAAAATTAATGCTAAAACGGTAAAATAAAATGAAATCCTTGACCGTAGGCCCTCCATAAGAAATGACTAAGCAACGCCACTGCATACCTCTCTTTGTACAAAAAATAAAGAAATTCTACATACTGTCTATGTGCCAAATCAAAATTGGAACTTTGATTTGGATTTTCTCTAGGACGATATGTTTACAATCTAAATCGGCTTAGCATTGTTTTACTTATTTGTGGTCATTCTTTGAATAACTAAATTGTCTACAAGTGCAGTTATGAGCATCATCAATTTACCTTCTCAATTTTCTTTTCGCAGGCCTCTTCTGAAACAAATAAAAAATTCCGCCGAATCCCATATTGTGTTGGACTGCTCGACCGACAAGATCTATAACGTCTTGAAACAAGCTCAACAAATTGGAATGATGAGTGACTACCACAGTTACCTAATAACATCTCTAGTAAGTAAAAATTGTTCAATAATAAAGTTTCTTTTCATAATACACACTGTTTGTGAATTCATGGTTTTAATGGAGTTCAGCGAGACAATTCTAACAAAAATAACACCAATTGCCAACTTACTTCCGAGAATTGATTAATTTCGATGGCCAATAGCTTTTCATGGAATTAATATCCAGGAATTCTCTTCTACAAAATGTTTCATGTGATGTGATTTTTCCTTTCATCTCGAAATAATCAAAAATTGATACACCCCACAATCTATGGATAGTACTGGGTATCTTTACACAATACTGGATTTTCGAAATATTTGTAGGGAGACAGGAAACCATGTTTTACATGTTTGTATTGAGTTACCTACTTGAGATTGCATTGAGTTTAGAGATTCCCATAAAACATTTTTGATGGCCAATGATAAATCACTCTTGTGGTAAGGAAATCTAACTGGTATAAACACATGGTTTTTCTCTCTCACCCTTAGTCTAAAGCGCATAGGCGGGTAGGAGGTGGGTCTTATCCCGACCACTTTGATTGGTCCACCCCTTCCCTTAATCCTTTCTAATCCCCATGTCTTAAAATCCTGCCACTTACTTCGTCGTCATCCTTCTTACCAGTCGCTATATGCCAATTATCCCACATTCGCCAATCTATTTCTGCAGTGTCCCAAATTCTAGTGCTACCAAATTCTTTGAGTGCCGTCCGTCTACAACTTTACGTGTGCGGCCTCCACTGGAAGCAGTACCAGATCCCGGATTTTCGGAGCGACTTCCCATCAGGTACCTACCTACAGGACCTACCATTCCCTATGTATCCATGCCGATTTGGGGGGTTTTGGGTTGAATGTAATATCCTATACTAGTCCTCAACACTAACACCAACAGGAAAAAATGGAGTTTCTTCACACAAGAAGTATTCTTGATTTTCATTTCACCTTAATGGTACTGTTAGACAATTTTCTACGTGCCACATACAGATGTATGCTGTGTGGGATGGTAAAGTCAGGGTCAGAATTCTCGTCGGTGAACACCCGTTTTAAGTACAAGTCCACTGAAAATTCATCCGACTGCAACACCAGGAATCACATGCTGGAGTTCCAGAACTGTGATTCGTTTTATGTTAAGAAAAGTATCACGCAGCTCAATATTAGGATGACCGAAAGTAAATTAATATTAGGGTGCACCGAAAAAGGTTCCCCAGCACATATTATTTTATGGACATCAGGGGCTAAAGAAGTGTTACAAACTCCATGTGTGTGCGTGCTAGCGTGCGTGTAAGCATGTTTGTTATTCCAGATTATAGCTCTCCTCAGGATTGAGATCAAAATTCCTTTCTTGCGCCTAAAAATCAACCTTTCGAAAAGAAAGGATGAGTTCGTTGGCCAGCTCTTTTTGAGCACATTGAAATGGTCGAATTCCAAAAAATGAGCTCAAAAAAGCATTAAAAATGACTGAAAACGGCTAAAAATCGTTAAAGTTATATACATTTTTAGCAGAGTTATAGTCAAAAGAAGTTTATCAACGATGAACTAGTTACATTAAAAAATTAATGCACACAATTATTCTGGAAAATGTATTTAAATTTAATCAATATTGCTGAAAAATCAATAAAACTGCCAAAAAAACTAGAAAATCAATTTTTTTTTTTTTTATGTTTTTTTATTGCAGAATATTATTTAGAACGTTTTTTTTTTTTTTTTTTTTTTGCCATAAAATTGGTAGTTAACAATTTATTTACAGTCAACGTGCTCAAATTTCAAAACAATGTACTTAACGTTATACGATAATTTTACAAAAATTCGCTCAAATGATCATGTTGCATGACTGGACCTTTTTCTTCGTTGCCCTGATGATGTATGACAGCTCGAAACTTTGGAGCTGGATTCGTTTTATTTTTGTGAACACATCTCAAGATCCTCATTATTCTTCACAGGACTTACAAAGCGTAGACTTGGAGGAGTTCAAGTATGGTGGAACTAACATCACTGCACTGCGACTCGTCGATCCTAATAATGTGGAAGTTCAAAGGGTTTGTAAAGGACTGGGCAGCTTCCGAGCAACGACAGGGAAGAAAACTGGACATCCCGACACCGGATCTTATTCCAGTAAGTTAGTTTTCTAGCTTTGTTCGAAGTCAGGCAAGTTATGGAACTCATTTGGCGCAGAACCCAATGCGCACGAAAACCATTCCAAGTGGCCTAAGTTCGGAAACTTTCTGAAACGATTTCAAAATTTTGCCCCATTCACCAGCGGTGAGTTTCTGAACTTGGACCCGTTTGATAATATGGGAGTTAGACTAGCAATCTTGATTAGTTCAGTTCGTTCCAAAACCCATCCTTATCTTGTATGTCGAGGTCAGCATCATCTAAATACAGTGAAACTTGGATAATTCGAACCTCAAGCGACCAGTCAAAAAATTCGAATTAACCTAAAATTCGAATTAAAGAAGTTTTTGATAAACTATATTTCAACAAACTAAAGTACGAAGTAAAGTACATACAGTAACATTGAATACTGCATTGACCTGCAGAATATTGAACAATAAATATAAAGACATCTGAAATGGTACTGTATTCAACTGCAACCATAAAAAACAATGTATTGTTTTAAAAAAAAAGGATGATATTTTGGCCTGTTTCTTTGGATTAAGTCTCTCGGCCATTATAAAAGATTCCAACGCATTTCAAATAGTTGAAGTATGAATCACTTACATTAATTCGGCTTTCAAAAAAACGTCTAAGTTCTTGAACGTGATTCATGGCGTCAGCTGCACTCGGCACCGATACTACTTCTGCTGATGGGCGGGAGGGCAAGGGGAGTTGTCAGACTGTACGATGCAGGCTTGCATGTTTTTGGTCTAGTTTGGTGTAAACCTTTTGCCAAATATCGTTTACTAAAACGTATTGCTCGATAAATTTACAATTATTTTGAGTCGCAGCTTAAAATTTATACCTTAATAAGCTCGCCGAAAATTTAAATCATCCAAAATAAAATTCGAATTATCCACGATTTTTTAGCATTGTTTAAATACAAAATGCTAGGGACCAAGAGAAATATTTGAATTAAAGAAGATTTCGAATTAAAGAAGTTCGAATTATCCAGGTTCCACTGTAACTCATTTGTGGTGCATGGATTGAAACTCCTTTAATGCTTTCAAGTAAGGTTATTATTTTTCCTTTCTGCACTATTAAATTCTTTGGATACATAACACATAAATTACTACAAAAGGCTATTATAAAGGAGAAAAAATTAGTTTTTAAAGTGCACTTTAAAAAATCCAAATCTGCCTAAGTAACTGAGGACGAAGTTGAAAACTCTTCGGCAAAAACCTATATTTTTAGGCTGTAACGCCTCCCTCGATTTCCCTTGAAGCTTAATTTTAAAATCTGGCAACGGAATCCATAACTTGATACATTCACGAGTCTAACTAAAATACGCAAGTTGCCTAAAAATTTGGGATCGGACAGCCTGAACAATAATGATGATGATTATCCACTATTTATAGTCTACATGCTGAGCCAATTCCGAGTTTTTACCTTTAATGTAAGCGCGATTACGTACTTTCCCCGCCAAGAAGAAAGAACTACCCAAAAGATGATAGTCCTAGGTGAATAACTAACTCATTACAACAGTATGGGCCATAATCATTATTCAACAGGTAGTCACGCTGTGAGGGCGTCTGAGCACACAGAATCTCGATGTAACTGGATTTTGGTCTCTAGTGGCCGAGCGAATCCTGTGAACAGCCGCATAATCCGATTAACCTCGTAAATAGTGTCGCTACTTTTGTATCCGGCTTCCTCGCCCTCTCTTCGAAATTTCTATTAGGCTTTTGTTCGTGAGATAGGGTAAATTCAGGATTGCCAGGCGGGACGAGGAAAATAACCGGACACTACGAGTTGAGCTGGCAGATTCAAAATACCATTAATAAATTGCACAATAACGAATTCGATGCATGCAGCACAATATGTAATATGAATTTGATTCATAGTTTATACGAATTATATATCTGATATGCATTTTCCATTATGTATAGTAATATTTTCTTAAAATTAAGTCATTCGAGTTCAAATTTTATGCGATATTTTAAATACATATTTATGCACCGATGATTATATTGAGTTAGAAGAACGTACAGAGGTTGATAGGTATACTCGTTTCTGTGTGTATGTTTACCAAATTAAACGATAAACAGCTAGCTGGTTAAACGATAATTTCTGGTTTTATGGATTTATTGAGACACACATTCATGAAGAATGGAGTTAGAGTAAATACTGCGATAAAAAAGGTAAAATAAATAATGCTAATTAACTTAGGTAGGTATTTCAAGAACTTTTATAAAATACTATTTATGTAGGTTACATACTAGATAGGCAGAAAACATTCGAATGAATAAATAGCCGATAACTTGGAATTTCCGCAACGAAAATCACGATAGGTACCTATTAACTTATGATTATCTCAGTAATTTCAACATTATGCATTGCATCTCTGTCTAGAACTGAAAGATCGAATGCATTAGTAATGGCTGACGGAAGAGATCTTAAGTTCCTTCCTATGATATAATGTGACCAGAGTACAAACGTTTATAATTGTGGACAGTTAGATAACTCTCTAGCGTCGAATGCCAGAAGATAACTCAACCTTGATGTAGGTAGTAGATCCCCTAGAAGTCACGGCTGAGTCCGTCGGATAGCAACCTTCGATAGGACCCACTAAAACTGGAAATTAACTCTTCCTGTGAAAACGGACATTCGGCTTCCAAACCGATTTTCGCCCGGACAGCTTGTTAGAAAACCGGACTGTCCGGGCCAAAACCGGACACTTGGCAACCGTGGGTACATTAGTAGTCGATTAATACGACCTCGTCAATATTTCCAATTGCAGTCACACTAAAATTGGGTTCTACATGTATTATATTTTCTCCTTCCGGGTAAAAATAAGTTATCATCTAATGTTATAATTCAACGAAAAAAGGAAAAAAATCTCATAGGTGTGACAATCTTCCGTTTGTTGTGATCAAAATTCTTGGATTTCCATAATATATTTCAATCTTTTGGTATAATTTTGGGGTTCAGGTGAAATAATTAGAACAAGATTTCACTCACTGGGATAATTTATTACGCTTTTCTTTATGTCGCTCCAAAAGAAAGGTAATAAGTGGGGGTTTTTCTATCTAGCCTGTCTGTTGCTTAATTTCTTATATTCACTTCTTTTAAAGATGAAAGAAATACCTCAGGAGAGAGAGAGATCGCAATGGATTAGGTATTAGTATTAGAGATGAGTCGATACCAAAATTATCGATTCCCGATACCGATACCTAAAAAATCGATTCCCGATTCTCGATACCGATACCATCGGCCCATACCTAACTTACCTGTAGGTGAAAAACAAAAATTCCTCTTGAACGAGTAATATATTCAAATTTTTTTGTACAACATATAACTTATACTTACAAAAAATTGATCCCAATATACAGGGTGAGTCTCTCGCAAATGCAAAAAAAAACTTTGGATAAAACTACATCAAAAATGGAGTAAAATGCCGCAAACTGCATATTTTTATCTCAATCCGTTCTCAAGATATGATTTTTTAAAGGCTTTTCCAAGAAAACCGTGTTTTTTTTCTTTCCTTTTAAACTCAACTTTCTTCACTTTACTTCATTTAATTTTAACTTTTGACCACATTTTCGGAATCAGCACTAAATTTACTATAAGAATAGTGTACTTGGGTTCTTAAAAAGTACCATCCAAAGGCCCTCACATCAGCTCAAACATTGACGATTTTGAAAAAATAATATTTCTGAAAATCTTTAAAACTTTACTACTCTTTTAAAAAGAATCCTGGAAACTGGCAAATCTCATGAAAACTGCTTCGTCTAATACTCTTTCCAACGGTATAATCAAGTTTACTTTTATTTTGTTATTTAGTGGAGAAAATGATGTTTTAATGTTAAAAAATGTGGGTTTTTCAATGAAATTGTTGGTTTTCTCGAAAGATGACCCTCCATGAACCAACGAGTATGGGGTCGGTTTCTATGTATTTTTTCTCGCTGGATCGAATGGAAACTCTTGCAGATCTCTCAACTACGTTATAATCGAGTTTTACACTTTAGTTAACTAGTTTTACCCCATAACACACATACATTTAATCGTAACAAACAAACTAAACATTTGCGATTTTAAGTGTAAAACTCGGTTATAACGGAGTTGGAGAGATCTACAAATGTTACCACTCGATACAGCGTGAAAAAATACATAGAAACCGACCCCATACTCGTAGGTTCATGGAGGGTCATCTTTCGAGAAAACCAACGATTTCATTGAAAAACCCACATTTTTTAACATTAAAACATCATTTTCTCCACTAAATAACAAAATAAAAGTAAACTTGATTATACCGTTGGAAAGAGTATTAGACAAAGCAGCTTTCATGAGATTTGCCAGTTTCTAGGATTCTTTTTAAAAGAGTAGTAAAGTTTTAAAGATTTTCAGAAATATTATTTTTTCAAAATCGTCAATGTTTGAGCTGATGTGAGGGCCTTTGGATAGTACTTTTCAAAAACCCAAGCACACTATTCTTATAGTAAATTTAGTGCTGATTTCGAAAATGTGGTCAAAAATTAAAATTAAATGAAGTAAAGTGAAGAAAGATGAGTTTAAAAGGAAAAAAAAACACGGTTTTCTTGAAAAAACCCTTAAAAAATCATATCTCGAGAACGGATTGAGATAAAAATATGCAGTTGGCGGCATTTTACTCCATTTTTGATGCAGTTTTACCCAAATTTTTTTTTGCATCTGCGAGGGAGTCACCCTGTATTTGCAAATGAGGTAATTTTTAAATAAAAACAAAACACGGATAATAAAAACTTTATTCTCCATCTGTTTAAAAAGACCTAAAGAAGAAGACCCTAAGAAGATCTTAATTCTGTCTGGGTCCAGACGATTTCTCTTCTGGTCGCAGATGTTTCCTGCCGTACTAAAAAGTCTCTCGCTAAAAACAGTGGGACGGTTACACAAAGTTGTTAGTTCCGCAAGTTGTTACTGCACATCTACCGATAACCTCTCGCAATGAATACTGGCACCAATAGCTTACCGTTCCGTCGTAGATGAAGTTATTAGTCTAATTAGCTAATATATTTTCCATCTCTATTTATTGTCATTAGGAGTTCTTGTTCCAATGAAGCTTTAATGCTTTAGTTACTTATTAAAATTAAATAAATTTTAAAGATTAATTCTTATTACAAATTCTAAATTTCAGATTTATATTTTCATTCAAGGCCAATACCTAATTGCTTATCAATGATTTTGTGCAAATACAAAATTTGATATTTTTTGTTATCTATCAAGTATCAATTAATAGGCAACTTTTATTGCCTAGGATTGATTTCTTTCTGAATAAAACAAGTTAAGCAGACTGACTTGGCTTTTTAGTTTTTCGTCGGTAACTGTAAGGTATTTCCAAATAAGACTGGCTCTAGGGGTTTATACTTGGAAAACATAGCTTTGTCCTAATGCTTCTGTTGTCACAAACAAAATAACACAAGCCTACTTGTAAACAAAGTTCTAATTAATAATGGTAAGTTGTGTTTTGGACAATTCATGTTTCGCGACTGCTATCTTCACACAACGGTTGCACGGTACAACCATCTTTATTAGTATAAACGATAGGAGTTTATATAATATTATTGCTATTAACGTAAGATGTAAGATAAAGGGACTTACCGTTTTGAAGGTTCAACAACGATTGGCCTCTCGCCGTTGTGGGCGCTGGGGGATACCAGTGAACGAATCATCGTAACAGTTTTCGATAGCTATTACATGGGGTAACTTATGTCTTGTTTGATTCCATACGATTTCCACCATAAGAGGTTTTCAGTTTTTCAAGCATTTAATCTGTTTAAGCTATTTTCTTGATTACAATTCTATTATAATGAGGAAAGAAAATCAACGTTCGGTTTGATTTTGCGGCAGTGAAGACGTTCGTTTTTCAAAACGTCATAAAATTGTCAATTTTCATGTTTAAAAATGTTTATTTATATTTTCGGGTACTTCAGTTCTTAGCATTTGCGATACTCAGTGGTGAAAAACTACATCTGATGTGAGGTGGCCTCTATCAGCAATGCACCTGCTATCTATAGGTAGCCTTGACATAGTATGACCTAGTATTGACAAAGGATTATAGAAATAGGCTCCTTAAAATACGGTATTTCATTCGAAGGGTACAGGTTGAAAATGTGGAATTATTCCCGTTTTTCCGAAAACACAATGAAGTAGTTCTTGAATTGGCCGCCACTCTCTCCAGCATCTTTCTGTCGAATCTTCTTTACATCGCTTCCTTCAAATCTTGCAGAGTTTGAAGCATAATTCCGTTTACGTACCACTTCAGGTTTCCCCCCACGAAATAATCACATTTCGACAGTTCGGGGTTTCAAGGTGGTCACTGAATGTCCTCAAACCGAGAAATCACACGACCTGGGAGATAACGACGGATGACGAGCATTGATGCGTTCACAACGAGGGCCGTTTTTGATCTTGCTGGAACCAGGCAAGTTAGATTGGAGTTTGTTTCTACGATGACAATTCCCAATCACGTGAATGGTCGACGGGGCAGCGGTCCACAGTGTGATAGCATCGATTTCCTCTTTTTTCCTATTTGTCGTCATTTCCCAAGTCGTGTGATTTCCCGGTTCGGAGACATTCGGATTCCCCGATCGGTCGAAATGTGGTAATCTTTTCGGGGACACCTTAAGGCGCGTGTATACGGGCATAAGCCTTGAACTCTGCAATATTTGAAGGAAGAAGTGGGGAAATTTCATCTGTTGGAATTTTACATTTTTTACCTCAGATTCGGATTTAGCGACTTGAAAATCCCCTCGTTGCAATTTTCTGCTCAAAAGATAGTTTAGTTTGGCCAAGAAATGGGTGGGAGGATCACGCGTTACGTAATAGTGAAAGGGAGCAGAGGGTTCCCCAGGCGGGTAGACTTTTGCAGTGACATCATCCTGCAAAACAATTGCAAGAGTTGGTTTATTGGTCAGATCCCCATCATATATAGCACCTGTTTTGAAAGCTCTCGCTTAATCTTTCCACGAAAATTCCCCTTCCGCCTGGAAACCACCGCAACGGATAAAGCGATGCTCGAGAGAGTGGCGGCCAACTTCTGAAAAAGACAAAAGCTGTGCATAGCTATTCGTAGCCTTCACATGACAGATTTTGTTTTTCGCCAATGAGTATTGTAAATGCTGACTTTGACTTATGAAACCGAATTTGTTGTGGGTATTTTTTTACGTTCGGAAAAATCGCCATCTATCCTGATGAATGAAATTATTTCAACTCATCAACGAATTCCCATCTTGGCGATTTTAAAACTATTCAGTAGTAATTTTGAAAATTAAATCCATCAAGCTCACCCTTTGAAAAGTTCTTATCCTATTTTGCAACGCCACTACATTCACAACAATGAAACATCGACAACAACCTCACGTGTAGCGAAAAAATCACTACTCATAACAATAATAATTTTACAGATCAGGATTTTTGAAATTGGAATTCTTCGAAATTTTATTGAGACAAAGGGTTTCCCAGAAATCAAATTCGATTTTCTCTAATGGTGTCCAAAAATTGTTGAAAGATTGAATTTGAACTATAAGTGTTCTCTCTTTTTCCGAATTCTACACCCCGATACAAATTTAAAAACATTTAAGGGTTATATTAATTAGAATCTTAATTTAAATATAACAGAAACTCTGTGAGTTTTCCCAGGTTTACAGAAACTTGAAATATTTCAGGCGGAAACTGCCCTCATGTATGACGCCGTCCACCTGTTTGCCAAAGCCCTCCACGATCTGGACAGCAGCCAACGAATTGACATCAAGCCGTTGAGTTGCGATGCAGTGGACACTTGGCCTCATGGTTACAGCCTCATCAACTACATGAAAATTGTAAGAGCTCAAATTTATTTGTAAATGAGGAGTGGGGTGGCGACATGGAAATTACAAATAAAACCTCAAAAGCCAAACATCTAGTTGAAGGCAGAATCTTGTTCAAAATATATCTTGATCTGAAACTGTATCACAAGTAAGACAATTACTGTTTGTTTCAATGGAAGACATATATGGGTTCTAGGAAACCGAGTCACAATTTCAGAAACACCTTACTTATTAAATTACTCAATAGTTACACTTACCTTATTAAATTGTGAAGATAAGGATTAATTTTCCACAAATTTTATTTGTTTGTGTTTAAATTCTCCACTTGTGCTCTGGATGCTGTTTTTGTCACCATTATATTTTTCATTTATTTATTTTTGTTTGTTTGAAAAAACGCGTTTATTTAGATAGGTATTGCAATACAAATAAAAAAAGTTACAAAAATCAGGAAATGCTACACCCCACTATAAATCGTAGACTTGTGCTGTGGGGAGGAGTAATACATAATCAGCACACTCATTCAATACCTTATTCAATAATCATCTAGAATTAGACGGTAAATTAGAATCAATAGGTACATCGGGTAAATCAGAATACATAGGAATTATTTTATTCAGTTACCATCTTAAAGTTTTAGTATTATCTAATGAGTCTCAGATTGGTTAATTATTATATGTTTTTTCAGTTCTTTTTTGAATTTTTCAATTTTAGAAATAGAGCGGAGCTCATGGGGTAGGGCACTGAACAGTTTCGTTCCCCGGTATTCATATGGCCGTTGGCCATGGTGAGTCCGACGGAAAGGCAGTTTAGAAAGAAATTGTCCACAAGTTCTTGTTTTTCCCTAATCTAAAAATTTCAGGTGGTTGCTCAGTAAATCTTTGTATATTTTAATTATAGTTATCTTGTCAATTAGCTCTCTCAATCTGAGTACTGCGAACTCTTTAAAGAGAGCTTCTGTCGAATATCTTGTCCTTTTTTTAAGTAGGACTTTGATTAAGAGCTTCTGGGTCAGGAATAATGAATCAAGAAGGGACGCGCTACATCCTCCCCAACCAGATGCACCATAGATCATGAGCGACTGAATGAGCCCATTCTACGTCTATCAATGTCTAAAAAGTTTCTCTGCTCCCTACACACATGGATCATCTTTCTCATGGAGGATGTCACTTTTTTCAGGTGTTTGTCCAATCTTAGGTTCTGATCAACTTCCACGCCTAGGTATCGAACAGAAGCAACTTGAATGACCTCACAGCAGCACTGAAGGTTATCTGTACATTCCGGTACATGGCATTTTACGTTCTTTATCTATGGGATATCACTTTCTCTGAACGCAAAACTTAGGAAATTAGTTTTAGAAAAATTGATCTTCATTCCCATACCTTTAAGACTATGAGGGATTTTGGTCAGACATGGTTTCAGCTTGTATGATGACTTGTTCCCAAAAGTTACCTGTTATTATAAAGGCTGGGTCGTCAGCAAAAGACACTGACTCTCCTTCAGACTCCATGTTAAGAAGTTCATGAATACTATAAAGTAAATCGGCCTGAGGACCGTTCCTTTATGGATTCCACAGTTGCAAAATTCATGGTCACTAATAACAAAATCAACGTTAGTAAAATGAGATCTATCCTCCAGATAACCTGCAGTCCACTTGATAAAACCTTGGTTGACACCAGTTTGTTCTACTGCGGAGATTAGTTTTGGATGTGCAACAGTATCGAAGGCCTTGGCTAAATCCTGATATATGCACATTACCTTCTCTCCCGCATCTAAATTTATCCGCATCTCCCGCATAAATCTATTACACATACACTTCTCAAACAAATTATTTTCAATAATGAAAGTAGATATGTACATTAGTACCCAGTCAGCAACTAGTCGAATTGAAAAAGTTTTGATGTATACAGAAGGATACGTTACAATGAAGAATGGGGAACTATCAGCTGTTGGAATTTTACACTTTTGATCTCAGATTCGAATTCAGTACACTTGAAAAACCCCTTTCAGCAATTTTCAGCTCAAAAACCGTTTGGTTTGGCCAATAAATGGATAGGAATATCAGCTGTGAAGAATAGCACAAGAAAGCTGTGGGTTCACTCCAGGTGGCGGAGGCCCTGACGTCATCGTGCAAATGAATTTCAAGATATGGCACCTTTTTAGAAAGCTCTAGCTCAAGATTTTTCCTATTGAGCAAATGAAGAATATCCATGAAAATTCACCATTAAGCACAATGCGAAATGAGGTGGCGATTGTGAAAGCAAGCGCCTTAACCAAACTCTAGCTATTAGTCAAAATGGAACATGATTCTAAGAAAGTAGACATCTAGAAATCAATCAAGATCAGAAAAATCAAAACTTCAACCGCAAAAAAAAAAAAAAAAAAATGAATAAATATAATTTAATTTGAAATTTCAAGTTTGTAAGCTACAGCTGAGAACCATTTGCACCAGTATCATCGATCTTATTAAATGAAGTCATGTCTGTAGGATTTTATAACTGGAAAATAAATAAAGAATAATGAGAAACTTTATTGTATTTAAGTAAAACTTTTTTACACACGTGATCAATGCAGAAACGAATCATACGGTCTGACTGAACAGAACAACCAACTAAACAGAACGAACACCACTACAATTTAGGGTATTATACAGGTACACAGGTAAGGCAACCATTTCAATATTTCTACAATGTCAAAATAGTAAAAACATCAGGATCAGCATTGGAAAGTAGTAAAATCCCTACTACACATCTTGATTTCCTTGACTTTCTGGTGTTTGGATGAAGGCTGTATTATGCAAAAATGTCAGGCTAGTAGTGTTATCGAAATGTAAAATTAAAAAGTTTATTAGGCTTCTAAAAAAGCAATCACTTCAGAAATTTCTAAAATATTTTGGGTTTGTTGAAGGTTGGTCAAATGAAAACTCTTCTTCTAGTCCGACGTTTCGAAATATTTATAGTTCTTCTTCAGGACTTCGAAACATGTATTTTGGTGTTTATTTCATATTGATCTGCAACATTGGCCCTTTAGCACATTGGTACCTATTCCTTTCAGAGCTTTAGTAGGTACCATATCCTTGACTGTGGAGTACACTTAAAAATTAAACATCTTATGAGCTACATATAAATGCCATACTGAATGCCAGTGAAATTGAAGTTAAAAGAGGTGATTGACTTACTGTACTGTACACAAAGTGCTCTATTTTTAAAAGAATATAATTTTGATTATTCGCTCATATGGTCGTGCTGCAAGGCTTGAACTTTTAGATGCAACTTGAAATGGTTGTGTTTGTGTAAATTTATGTTTTTTGAATCTGTTTATTTCTGATTTACTTTATGCCTGGAACTATCTGTTTATTATTTTGTGTACCATGTTTTACGTGTTGGAGTAGTTGTTCCCTGTCTGTATCTTAGTAATATAGATTATCTTTGTTAACATTATTGATATTAGTACCTAGTTGTTGTTATTCGTTGAGTTCTTACGCTCGATTTTATCGTTTGTAGGTGGAGATGAGGGGGTTAACAGGAGTCATCAAATTTGACAACCAAGGATTCCGATCTAATTTCGAACTGGACATCATCGAACTAACAAAAAACGGTCTTCAGAAGATCGGATCCTGGAACTCGACGGAAGGCATCAATTTCACACGGACGTACAACGAAATGATTCATCAGATCGTAGAAAATCTGTCGAACAAGACCATGATTGTCACCACCATACTGGTAAATAGCCCAATATAACAAAGACAACTTAGGAAGCTTGCATAGAAACATCATTTTGGACCTTTGGATGTGTTAATAATAGGGCAGTGGATTATTAAAAAATCACTAACAAAAATAATATAGTTAGGTAGTTTTATTCGCTATAAGTAAAAAGCCGAAAAAGCCAAAAAGGGCGCACAACACAAGTTGATAGAACAGAATGAATTACGAAAAAAAGATGGCCACAGAATCAAGAGGTGGGAGGTGCGTCAGTGGTACCAACAGTAAAAATTGAAATAAGTAATCAAATTCAACACTCCGCCTCAATTTTTACATAATTCCCAACAAATTACAAAACTTTTGAAATTTAACATAATCCAAAATTGTGGTAAACATGTCAGCAATTTGCATTTCACTGGAAATATAATTAATTTCAATTGTGGCATTGATCACATAATTTCTAACAAAATTCTATTTGGTGTCTTCATGCTTCATGCGTTATTGCTCCCATTTTCGCAAATTCTTGATGCACCCTTGGTTGTCTTCATGGATGATCGATGTCCTTAGATCGATAGAAACTTCCTTCAACAGTTGGATGATCCAAACAGTCTCAGCAACAAGGCTTGCCAACGCAATGATTTCAGCCTCATTGGATGACAAGGCAGTAATAGTCTGCTTTTTCGATGACCAAAGGGTCATATCACCAAAACTTTTTACCAAATATCCATAGGTAGATTTTCTTGATGAGTTCCTATGAGTCAGAATCTGCATATGCTTCCAAAACAATGTGGCAATTTTTGGAAAAATGCAAACCAAAATCAATAGTACCCCGGAGATAGCGGAGAATTCTCTTAGCCGAAATCCAATTCTCTTTAATTGCATTGCTCTGGAAGCGTCTATGAAAAGTCACAGAAAATCCTGTCTGGCCGAGTTGCTAGCATCAAATGCATCAAGCTACCAATTAGCTCTTGATAAGGTATTGTTGGAATGATGCACGGGAATGAATCTGTAGCTGGTAATAATCTAACCTCCATGGGCGTTTTTGAAGGTATACAATCAGCCATGCCGAATCTTTCTAGAATTCGTTGAATATATGCCTTTTGGGACAAGATCATACCTAAAGAATTCCTTTCTATTTTGATACCAAGAAAACTGCGTAAACATCCTAAGTCTTTCATCTTGAATTCTAGCTTAAGTTCATGCGTTGCCAGCTAAAATTACATCATCAACATACAGTAATAGATATGTTTTAGAATTATTATTTATCAAATAGTATAAACAATCTGTCTGATTGACAAGAAATAAATGAAAGTTTACGTAAAATGGCATCAATTCGAGTGTTCCATGCTCTGGGTGACTGTTTTAGGCCATATAGTGTTTTATTAAATTTTAGAACATGATTCAAATTATTATTTTCAAAACCAGGAGGCCGTTTCATATAGACATCTTCCTGAAGGTCACCATGTAAAAATGCGTTGCTTACATCCATTTGATAAGTAAAAAGATCATAATAGTTAATTAGCTCTGGGTGACTGTTTTAGGCCATATAGTGTTTCATTAAATTTTAGAACATGATTCAAATTATTATTTTCAAAACCAGGAGGCCGTTTCATATAGACATCTTCCTGAAGGTCACCATGTAAAAATGCGTTGCTTACATCCATTTGATAAGTAAAAAGATCATAGTTAATTATCGAAAGCAATGTTCTAACTGTAGCATAGTGGGCAACAGGTGCATAAGTTTCATAATAATAGAAATTTTCAACTTGAGAACAGCCTTTGATGACAAGATAGTATTGGAATTGAACACTCGCCTCCACAAATTAAGTTGTTGACAACAAGTTGTCATATTGTAGTAATGTTTTGGTTACTACGATGAATTGCCAGTTCGCGTTGAAACTTTGTCAAATTAGTCACATTGAAAAATATTAATTATATTTCTTGTGTTCAACCACTGCGTATCTTTACACTCTTCAATAGGTTATGGGCCCAGCACGCTTCCACTGCGCGAGTCATGGTCGCTTCGGCATGAATTTTCCATGTATCGTAGTTTGAGTTAGTTAGCATTTCAATTCGATAATTATTACTCATCATCCTATTTGGTTTTTCTGTGTTCTTTCTTTGCCACTAGAGTAATAGGCGCATTCTTCTGAAGAAAAACTAAAATGGAAGCAAGAAGACGCAAAAGCAAAATCCGAGCTAATTCTAACCATATCTTCAAGTGAACTAAAACAGATAAAAAATTGTTCCACTACAAAAGAAGTATGGGATACATTGAAGAATATTTACCAAAGCGAAGGACCAGCGAGGAAAGCAACATTATTAAAACGTTTAGTGGTACAGAAGATGAAGGAAGGCGACAATATCCGCGAACACCTCAATACATTCATGGATGCAGTTGATAAGTTGAAAGACATGAATATAGACATCAACAACGATTTACTAAGCATCATGATGTTATACAGCTTAGCACCATCTTACGAAAATTTTAGGATTGCTATTGAGAGTCGTGACACATTACCTAAGCCAGCAGATCTAAAAATAAAAATAATGGAGGAAGCTGATGCCAGGGGTAATGATGACACTCGATCACCCAACGAAGAGGCTTTCTACACTAAAAGACAAAGTAAGCAACATTTCTTAAAACATAAACAAAATTATAGTCAAAAACCCAAAATGAAGTGCGGAAATTGTGGTAGAACCAATCACAACACCGAAAAATGTAGGATAAGAAAAAACGAATCCACATTCAAAATTGAAGAATTTTGTTCTAAAGTATTACCAGCTGAATCAAAAAACTGGTGTTTGGATAGTGGAACTACCTCCCATATGTGCTCTGAAGAGTCGAAGTTCAATTCGATCACACCTTCACACCTAGGAGGAGTAAGACTAGCCAACGGACAAACCGCAAAAATCTCTGGAAAAGGTTGTTTGAAACTGGAACTGACAGACAGAGATACATTAAATCTAACAGAGACATTACTGGTGCCACAATTGAAATCAAACTTGTTATCTGTAGGAAAAATTGCTGACAAGGGTTACACAATTAAATTTCAACGACAGAAAGCAGAAATTCATGATAAACGAAACAAGTTGATAGCTACAGCCTATAGGGAAAATGGTTTATATTACGTAAAAGAAGAAACAACTGAAAAATCTAATATAGTAACAAAGGTTTCAGACAGAAATCTACGATTATGGCATAAAAAGTTAGCACATTTGAACATAACAGATATGAAACTAGCCAAAGAAAAAGAAAAGCTACAAGGTTTACAGTTCGACTCAAACGCACAACTAGGAGTCTGTGAAACTTGTCTAAAAGGAAAAATGACCCGTCAACCATTCCCAAATGTTTCAAGGGAAGGGGCAAGTGAAAAGTTACAGGTAGTTCATTCCGACGTGGTTGGTCCTATGAAATGTAGAACACCTGGAGGTAACAGATATTTCGTCACATTTATAGAAAAAATAGAACGATACTAGACAAAGCAAGATGCCTTATGCTAGAGGCTAGCGTACCGAATTTCTTATGGGCAGAGGCAGTGTACTGTGCTAATTATTTGACAAATCGTTGCCCATCCAAATCGATTGATGGGAACACACCCTTTGAAAAATGGATCGGAAGAACGCCATCAGCAAACCACCTAAAGATTTTTGGTGCAAAGGCATTTGTACTAAACAAAAATAAAACAGAAAAATTTGAATCCAGAGCAACAGAAGGCATTTTTGTCGGATACTCTGAAGTATCGAAAGCTTATAGAATTTGGATACCTCTGAAAAAGAAAATAATTATTGCTAGAGACGTGAAAATAATTGATGAACCGTACTACACTCAACAAAGAGAAATAGATTTTTATGAAGATGTGGAAGAAATTGAAAAACCATCCCAGACACCGATGTGCAATCTTGAAATGAAAATAAAACAATCTGAAACGAACAAAACACACGAAGAAAATGATGAAGACTCAGAGAACGAAGATGACAATAAAATCGAAAATCGTGAAATCTTAGACATAACCGAAGAATCAGATACAAACATTACTGACCCAGAAGATCGAGAAGATAGTGAACCTCAACGCATGCAGCTCAGAACAGAAAATGAACGACATTCACCAGGCTGGTTGAAGGATTATGAAGTTGGTAATGTTTGCGATGAATGGTGTTTCAACTCTGTGCAAAACAAAGAATTGTGGGAAAACGCAATCATTTCAGAAATTAAAGCACACATTAAAAATGGTACCTGGGAAATAACTAGAAGGCCCCCTAATCGAAACGTAGTTGGGAACAGAATGGTTCTTACTGAAAAACTAAACGCTGATGGAACCCTTGAACGCCGAAAAGCTCGTCTAGTAGCGCAAGGATTTTCTCAACGACCGGGAGTTGATTTTACAGAAACGTATTCCCCCGTGATAAAAATGAAATCACTTAGGTTGCTGATGGGTATAGCAGCTGAAGAGAACCTCGATTTGAGCCAGTTGGACGTGACCACAGCATACCTGAATGGTTCCCTTGACGAAGAAATTTTCATGAAGATACCGGAAGGTCTAGAAGACTATCTGAACAAAATTATTATAGAAGAGAGTGAAAATGAAGACCAAACAATGTTCACAAAAACGAGAAAAATGATTGAAGATTTAGCAAAAGATGGTTTTAGTAACAAAGTTTGCTCATTGAAGAAAGCTTTGTATGGCCTAAAACAAGCCGGCCGTCAATGGTTTAAGAAACTCGATACAAGCCTAAAACAATTGAAGTTTCAACCATCATTTGCGGATCCATGTCTTTATATACGCGGGGAAGGGGGAGACAAAATTATCCTCGCTGTATATGTTGACGATCTAGTCATTGCATCTTCGAACAAAGCAGCAGTAAATCAGCTAAAAAGAGATCTAAAGAAGACTTTTGAGATGCGTGACATTGGAGAATTGAAGTACTGTCTTGGTATCGAATTCTCAAGAAACAAAAACGGAGATGTGCGAATGAGCCAAGAGAAGTACATCAACAAATTAATCGAAAAATTCAAAATGCAAAATTCAAAGACGGTAAAAACCCCAATGGAAATAAACCTCAAGTTAGAAAAGCCAAAACAGGGGGAGCTACCAGAAGTACCATTCCAAAGTCTGATTGGTTCGCTAATGTATTTAGCTACAGCAACAAGACCAGACATTATGTACTCGGTAAGCTATCTGTCGCAATTTAATTCCTGCTACGATAAAGAACACTGGATAGCAGCAAAGCGTGTTTTAAGATATTTGAAGGGCACTCAGTCACTGGCACTTCACTACCAAAAATCAAGTGAAAGAGAATTGACTGCACTGACTGACGCGAATTGGGGAAGTTGTATAGACGGGAGATCCTACACTGGTTTTTGTTTTCTGTACAGTGGAACAGCAATAAGCTGGGAATCTCGCAAGCAACGTACTGTAGCTCAATCAACTGCTGAGAGCGAATATATGGCTCTTTCAGCTGCTGCCAAGGAAGCAATCCACTTGAAACAGATTGAGAATCATGTTAACATCAAACAGAAAACGATCGAGATTAGAACCGACAATCAAGCTGCCATAAGTTGGGCAACAGATCCTATTGTGAACTCAAAATCCAAACACATTGCCCTCAAGGAACACTTTATACGAGAGGCCATCGAACGAAAGGAAGTCAAACTGGAGTACTGCCCAACGGACGAAATGACTGCGGACATATTTACAAAGGCACTTGCAGGCCCGAAATTCTTCGTATTCAGGAGGAGACTAGGGCTGGATGCAACAGCTCGTGAGGGGGAGTATTGGAATTGAACACTCGCCTCCACAAATTAAGTTGTTGACAACAAGTTGTCATATTGTAGTAATGTTTTGGTTACTACGATGAATTGTCAGTTCGCGTTGAAACTTTGTCAAATTAGTCACATTGAAAAATATTAATTATATTTCTTGTGTTCAACCACTGCGTATCTTTACACTCTTCAATAGATAGGCTTTGTGTCTGTCAATCTTACCATCTTCATACACGCCTTACAACCATGAGGAAGCTCCACTTCAGACCAGGTTCCAGCCTTGAGGAGAGATGCCATCTCTTCATGAACTGCTTCCATCCATAGATTCCCGTCCTCACGATCCTGGAGTTCCGATATGGCTTGGGGAACATCATCGATAAATGCTTCAGCGTTGCGGGCAATAGTGACGTAGTCCTCCAGATAGCCAGGCTTCTTCTTTGTTGTGAGTAGTTGCTACTCTGGTATGATTATTCCTACAGGTGTTTATTTGACCATATTAGGTCATGTGTTGTTCGTGTGCAGTACAAAATTATATTCCGTGTTGTTCTCTCAAAAATATACAAGTTCATTTTCTAAACCTTCACCAAAGTCCTCTTTCATTCAATTAATCACTGTGCTAAACTCTTTTAGTTAAGGGTCCCAGGCTACGGAAAATAAGGAAGCACTGTTTTACACACCGCTTCAGGATGAATGAAATTGAGGTGAAGTTAGAAAAGTTGAAGAATGCGGCAGGATGGCCTACTTGGAAATTCCAGATGTCAGTTATCCTAAAATCAATGGATGTGGAAGGGAGAAACTTGTATGAAATATTGACAACTCCAAGACCGACTGTGGAACAAGCAGGTCAAGCAGGCGCGGGTGATGCAAATGCTATTGCTGAATTAAATTCGTGGAAGAAGGCTGACAGCAAGGTCCAAAGACTGATTGTGACCTCGATCCATACCACACTTATGACACAAATTATGACATGTACATCGGCTAATGAGATGTGGGATCGATTATCCAGCGTTTATGAACTCAAAACCGAAGCTGCAGTTCATATGGAACAACAGAAATTCTACGAATATAGGAAAAAATCGAGTGATAGTATCAGTGAACATGTTGCAAAAATAGAAGAAATATGTCATAGACTCGCAGTTCTTGGTGAACCCGTAACAGAAAGTGCAATAATAACTAAAATTGTGATGACTCTCCCAGCGTCATTCAATCATTTTTTCTCAGCTTGGGAATCTACTCCTAAAGAATCAAGAACAATTGCTAATTTGACAACGAGATTGATAACAGAAGAAAACAGGATTCTTTCTCAAGAAAAAGGCATAGACAGTGAAGCAGCGTTTACTGCGAAGAAAACGTGGACCAAGAAAACATATAACGAATTTCAGAACAGTGGCTGGAAGAAAGAATGTTTCATCTGCAAGAAAGATCATTTCAAGAAAGATTGTCCTCAGTATTGGAAAAATCGACAAAACAAGGAAAATATAGGCAGACAGAAAACAAAAAAGGGAATAGGATCTGCATTCGTCAGTTGCATGGCAGATATGAGTGACATATCGGACAAGAATGGATAGTACGTCGATTCAGGAGCTAGTCACCACATGAGCTCAAGGCATGAATGGTTTGGAGGATACGAACGCCTACCAGAAAAGATACCTGTTGTGTTAGGAAATGGACATGTAATATATGCAGAAGGGAAAGGTTTTATTAACATTTTGGCATACGGAAATGGCAAGTGGTCTGAGAGACACTTAGCAGGAGTTTTGTATGTTCCGGATCTGGCTATAAATTTGTTCTCAACAGGAACAGCACTTGACAAGGGTCTGAAGATGGTTGCTAATAAAGATTCTTGTGAATTCAAGTTGAACGGCGAGATAGTTGCAATTGGAACAAGAGAACATTCTTTGTTCAAGATGAAATTTAAAGTGAACACGACCACGTTTGAAGATGGTGCAAAGGAGAGAAATAATGAAGAACGAGTCAATACAGGATGTGCAATGCAAGCCGAAGGGGTTACAATATCGCATCAGCGATTATGTCATCAAAATGTCAAACATGTAAAGGATGTATTGAAACAAAACAATATAAAGTTCAACGATGATATCAGCGTTTGTGGAGATTGTGCGGTAGGCAAGCATCCACGCCAACCGTTCCCATGTAGTCAAACAAAAACTGAAAAACTCGGAGAAATCGTACACTCGGATTTGGCAGGACCAATGGAAGAAATTTCTCTTGGAAGTTCGCGTTATTTTTTGCTGTTTAAAGACGACTTCAGTCGATTCAAAGAGGTCTTCTTCTTGTCGAGAAAAAGTGAAGTTGCAGGAAAACTTGAGATTTTTTTAAATCGATTCCGGAACCGTTTCAACAGGGATATTAATGTCCTGAGAACGGACAATGGTTTTGAATATGTGAATCATGAAGTGAAGAGGATTCTGAATAACAAGGGAATTATACATCAAAGAACTGTTCGGTATACACCACAACAAAACGGAGCAGCTGAACGAGAGATGAGAACAATAGTGGAAGCAGCTAGAACTCTATTACACGCGAAAAATGTTCCTATGAAGTTATGGGCGGAAGCTGCTAATACTGTTGTCTACGTACTAAACAGAACTGGCACAAGCTCGAAGCCAAGGACATCGCCCTACGAACTATGGTACAACAAAAAACCAACATTGAATCATCTCAGGGTTTTTGGATCTGAGGTATTCGTTCATGTTACCAAACAAAGAAGAAGAAAATGGGATAAGAAGAGTGAGAAGGGGTATTTTGTTGGTTACAGTGAATCAGTGAAAGGTTATAGAGTGTGGGAAAGTGGTGAAAGTGTAGTCTCAAGTAGAGATGTGATATTCCTTGAAGAAAAGAAATGTGAAAATTTTGAAAGAATTGAAAAAGCAGAAGGAGTGGTGATGAAGTTTTATGAAGAAGGTTCAAGATTTGAAAAAAGTGGTGACAATTTTGAAAGATGGAATGAACCAAGAGTAGAACAATTAAGTGATACTGATCAGGCTGAACAAGAAGGCGATAGAAGAGTCCAGGATGTTCCTCGGTATAATCTGAGGAATAGATCAACCATTCAACCTCCCATGAGGTATCCAGGACTAGCTATTGCAGCAACACATATAGAAGATTTACAAATGTTGGTGAAACATTTAAGTTACGAATTTAAAATTAAAGTGGCGGAGTTCAAGTTCTATTTGGGGTTGGAAGTGTTTGTGGAAGAAGATGGATCAATTTTTGTTAATCAGAAAGGATATGTGGAGAAGATTTTGAAGAAATTCAATATGGAGACATGCAATTCTGTAACTACTCCTGCTGAAAAGATTGGTACAGGAGGCAAAGAAGCAGTGGGGGTACCGTACAGAGAGGTCGTAGGCAGCTTGTTATATCTCAGCCTTGTATCTCGACCGGATATCACATATGCAGTAGGGTATCTCAGCCAATTTCTTGAAAAACCAACTTTAATACACTGGAAAGCGACGAAAAGGGTCTTGAGGTATTTACACGGAACTAAGGAATATGGGCTTCTATTCACAGGCAAAAGCTGTGGGAAAATGGATTGTTTTAGTGATGCAGATTACGCTGGCGATGAGAACGATCGGCGATCAGTGTCCGGCTACGTCATTCTCCTAGGAGGATGTGCTATTGTGTGGGGTTCATCGAAACAGAAATGTGTGGCTCTTTCTACGACTGAATCCGAGTGCATTGCAGCTTGTACTGCTGTGAAGGAAATTCTGTGGTTGAAAACATTGTGGAAAGAACTGAAGTATGAAGAAGGAACATCTCAACCAACATTGTTCATGGACAACCAAAGTGCGATTCGATTGATTAAGAATCCCGAATTTCACAAACGAACCAAGCACGTGGACGTGAGGTACCATTTCATTCGGCAGCACTACCAAGAAAAGGCGTTTGATTTGGAATATGTACCAACAGTGGACCAACTGGCGGACATTTTTACAAAACCACTTGGACGAGAGAAGTTTAATCGTCTACGGAGTCTGATTGGGGTATCATACCAGTAGCACTAAGTGGGGGTGTTGTGAGTAGTTGCTACTCTGGTATGATTATTCCTACAGGTGTTTATTTGACCATATTAGGTCATGTGTTGTTCGTGTGCAGTACAAATTATATTCCGTGTTGTTCTCTCAAAAATATACAAGTTCATTTTCTAAACCTTCACCAAAGTCCTCTTTCATTCAATTAATCACTGTGCTAAACTCTTTTTTCTTTGAACGAGAAGGACGTTGCACAAGTGTGGTAGGGTCATGACATACAGAACTGTCTTCATCAAGTTGTGAGGCTCCGCCTGGCTCTGCAGTTTCCCCATCGCTTAAGGAATCTTGAACAATGATTTGGTCAGAATTTTGAATTGGGTTTGATTCAATACGATCCTGACGGACAATAGAAAATTCATTCCCAGAAAAATATACATCGTGAGCACAAATAATTTTTCGTTTTATAGGATCCCAGATAACCATTTGAACAGTAACCCATCATATAACATTTAATACTACGACTGTCAAGCTTATTTTTCAACAGTTCAGAAGGTACATGCACATGGGCAACACAGCCGAAAACTCTCAATTTACGAAGATTTGGTTAACCCCATACCATAGTTCAGCGGGCGTCTTTTTCGATAAAGCGATAGTCGGCGAACGATTAATTATATAAACTGCACATATGAGGGCTTCTGACCAGAGGTTTCTATCAGTATTTGAATTCAAAACCATACACCAAACACGTTCAAAAATAAGTCTGTTCATTCTCTCAGCAACACCGTTTTGAGATGGTGTATAACATATATGGTGTATACAATTTGTATACCCATTAACTTGCGATATTTATCACGTAAAGTTTTGTAAATGGTGATTTCAGAGCGCACCCTACTGTATGAGGAAAGACTCCAGTGACAAGCTCGTTGGAAACGCTCAGTACGAAGGGTACAGCGTTGATCTGATTTATGAGATTTCTAGAATCCTCCACTTCAACTACCAGATCGTTCTCGTTCCGGATGGCCGTTACGGTTCTTTCAACAAAGAAACGAGAGAGTGGGATGGGATGATACGAGAGCTGCTGGATCAGGTGACTACTTTTCAGCTTTCATTTAAACTGTTAGGAATACTGTCAGGATTTGCAACTCGAGCTGTTTGGCGGGCGCACGGGAAAATAAGTAGGTATCATCACAAGTCTTTTTAGAAGAGAAGTGTGTTGGTAAGTCTTCTAAAAAGATTCGGTTTACTTATGTAAAAAGTAGGTATTGTGTTTTTTATCTTTGTGATTCAATTTCTGTTTGCAGTTAAAATGATACAATTTCTCCCTCAAAACGTTATATTTTTAATATAAAAAACATATATTAGGTATATGTTTAAAAAATTTAAATAAAACAAAAACCGGCTTCAGATCCCCTTATATTAAAAGACCTTCACTTCATAAGAGTATTTTTATGGCTTTGTCTAGTTTGTGGAACTTTATACTGCTAAAGGCCGTATCACAAATTTTTTCAGCTTTTTTCTCGCATTTTAAATGCTCGAAGGTGAAGAACGCAAAGTGCTTTTTTCCAAGGTCAGCTTTTTCGACCATTGCGCATCCTGGCGGAGCATTTTTAAACTCACTTGGGAAAATTAGAACATGTTCTAATTTTTACCTCAACGCGAAAAATGCTAAAACGTAACCCTTGGGAAGGTAACAATTCAATGGAAAACCCCTAGGAGCCCTAACCTGACAGGCTTAATAAAACTGCATTCCGCCAGAATGTGCTGTTTTTGCACTTATTCCTCTTCAACATCCACAGCTGACCTTGGAAAAAGCACTTTGCCTTCTTCACGTTCGAGCATTAAAAATGCGAGAAAAATGCTGAAAAAATGCAAGTGTGATACGGCCTTAAGGTGGATGATAATAAATGTCCCAAATTCGTTTGCTGATTGTTCAATGTCTTTTACTTCGATGTCAAAAACGGATGACCGATGTTTGTTACAATTAGTTGGATTTTTCGCCCTATAATAACGCCTATGTTAGTAGGGACCTACTCCAAAGGAAAATATTCTTTGGACATGATAAATGTTGCAGCCATATCTAACTAATGTAGGTATTTATCCTATATTTTATATGGTGTATTAAAACAATTACTGGCTTTTAGTTCGTTCTGGCTGTGGTGGCTGGCGTAAGCTTCGATAGTCCCTGGGCATTGGGGCGGTACTGAACTCTTCCTACTTTCATTGTCCAAACGTTTTCCAGAAATTTTAAAACATTTTTCGTCCATTCTAAAAATTAGGTTACCCCCCCAATATTTTACCACAATTTTCGAGTTATAGAAGTGCAACTTGAAGAACGTTTTTAGGGCGCTTAATACCAAGTTTTAGGCAAATAAAAATAAAAAATAAAATTCGAAGTATTAGGTGCATCGGAATTTTGTTTTCCATTTTTGTCGATTTTTCTATGCTGAATACGATAGTAAAACCAGAATTTTTGTTAAAACTTTTAATGCAGTATAATTCAAATAGTAATAATATAACATAAATAAATAATATACATCAGAGTTAATTGCTACTCCCCATTATAGGTTACAAACCTGCGCTGTGGGGAGGAGTTGTAAAGACGATTACGCTCACTAACAAAAATATAAAGATTGAACAGAAATGTATACTGACATTGGAAAATGCAATGTAGTATTACATATGTAATTTATGTCCAGTTTATTTCAGCTACCTATCAGTAAGGAAAATCTCTAAGGGACTTTTTCATCCACTCCTAATAATTTTTAATTACAAAGCTTTTCATGTGCTTTTTGAAAGATTCTAATTTATTCAGAGATCTAATACCTACTCAATGGTATTGATTGAAGAATTTTGCCCCCCTATAGTCATATAATTGCTGGCTATGGTATGTTTTATAGAATTTTCGTTTTATTAGGAATGGAAAATGCGATCGCGTGTTACCATCTTCTTTGAATGTAATTTTTTTCATTTACAATACCCTTAAATATTTTAATACTAGTTATTTTGTGAATACGATCCGACAATTCTAGGACTTAAATTCTCTGAAAAGGGATGCACTAGGGTACCTAGATCTTCCTGAGAAGGATCTTAATCAGTAATTTTTGAGTGACGAAAGTGCATGTTGTAATGATTTATGACACCACTCAGCTCGATATCCATGGCAATCCACTTGATTGACCATGACTCATACACACTTGGTTTTTAATATACATCATTAGTTAATCGTTAATCTATAGTTTTTATATTGGGATATACTCCCAATCCCTTGGGACAGACTCGCGGATTCCCGGGGGCCCGCGGACCATATTTAGGGGAACACTGGTTTAAGGCCGGGACACACATATCCGCACCGTGTCCGCACCGCATGACGGCCGTGTGTCGGACAACACACGGAGAAGAAGTTATAAGAAGGGAGTTTACCAGCAAGTCCCCACCTATCCGCACCGTCTCCGCACCGCGTCAGTGCTCCGCGTCCGCACCGTGTCAGACTAGTTTGGTTTAGTTTTGCACGGACGCGGTGCGGAGACCTCGACGATGGATAATGAATTATCCCCCCTCCCACCAGTCAATTTGTCTTCAACACGCCCTCCCGATGTTTTTAGGCATTCCTTCTTACTTGGATTACATATTTACATAGAATTGGTGACAATTTCAAGCTGAGGGAAGAAATTATATTACAGTGGAACCTGGATAATTCGAACTTCTTTAATTCGAATTCTTCTTTAATTCGAATATTTCTCTTGGTCCCTAGCATTTTGTATTTAAACAATGCTAAAAAATCGTGGATAATTCGAATTTTATTTTGGATAATTCGAATTTCCGGCGTGCTAATTAGGGTATAAATTTTAAGTTTGGCTTGTGAACCCACGATTTTGTCTCCAATCTTCGTGTTTTTCCTCCAGTGCGAATGCTATCACTCCTAACTCACTATTTGAAAAACGTCTCAACATGACCCATGACCAGCGTCTTGTCTGCTCAGAGTGCAAACCGAATTGTGATAGACCTCCGTAGCACGGACAACACTCGGAACTGTGTGGCCTCCCACCTCCGTCTCCGACACTCGGACGTGTTGCGGAGAGGGTGCGGTGCGGACACGGTGCGGATATGTGTGTCCCGGCCTTTAGGCGGTGTCTCACGGCGTCTGAGGTATACCTTACCATCATGACCGAACTGTCTTGCGGATTACTGCATTACATACTTACTGTGAATTTCCGTTGCTCACTACTTCAAGCACTCAAGAACAACACTATCTAAGTACATTGGATCAACTATTTGTCACCGCTAAATAACTATAAAACAATTCTCTACGCCTCACCCTTCGACTCAAAATTCGTTATCTAACATTTCTAGTTAGTATTGTAAATTTTGAAACAAGAATCTAGAACGCATCTAACTTTCCGTCAATCCGTCGATTGGTCGCTAAGCCGACCCGAGATATGATACAATCCAATCGTATGAATAACATGTATCAAACCTAATATTCAGGAAGCTGTGTATGGATCCTCACGACTGATCGGTGACATAGCGCCTGTAGGAGTCTGGGATCGAGACAGATTGGCGTTCTTTGATTCCCGCATCATGAATGCAGACGCCCCTTCCTATCGGTCCCAGGTTTGGAAAGTAGTTGCAGAAAACGCTGCCAACACCAAACACCACAAATATGACAGGGCTGTAGAAGATTTAAGAGGCCACACCCTTTGGTGTGTAGCTACGATGGTGCACTTCACCGAGAATTTTCCTTTGGTCAGTTAATGGTGTGGGCAAGGATAAAAATCCAGTTCGCAATAATAAGAGCTGTGTCACTGCAGACGTCGCGGGGGGGGGGGGGGGGGGGGCGTTGCCTCTACTAAAAGACTGAGGAAAAAGGAAGAAAAACTCATGAAAATCAGCTAACTCCAACAAGACCAAGCCTTAACCCTGGTTTATCAAATAGTGATTAAAATTGTCTTTAAAACGTAAAGATGAAAAATAATTCAAAAAATATGTACAGATAATAGCTGATCAAATACCACAATATAGCTACAAAAAACGACAATTCCATCGAAAATGAGCTCACTCTTTGTACCCTTTTGCTCAGTTGTTGTTCTGAGAATGAAACTTTGCGAGTGTAATTTTCAAAAATCAGTAGGTAGGTACTTCAACTTCAACAGATTTTGTAGGTATTGTTATCTTGCTTCAATATATCGGTTTATTGTTACAACATTTGGAAATATTAATATTTTTACACCAATATAACGCCATAAATAAATTTATTATACTGGGTGTCCCAATCCAACTGCTCCCTTTTATTGATTTCATTTTTGAAGTTATAAAAAAATCTTCGAATAGTAGGTAACTCCGCTTCATTTGCTGAGAACTATGCTGTGGTAATAATCAGATTTTGAATATCACAAGTGGCTTTGCCCTTATGCTTTCTCGCGTCTTCAAATGTAACCTCCATTTTGTTGACATTTTATGTCTTTTTTTGGCACATAAACGAAAAAAGCGTTAACCAAAAGCGTTACGGTTGGTTTTCTGATGATTTCCGCTTACAACCGAGTCGTTCCTAGGGAAATGGTACTTCGTCGTTTTTCATCCCACAAAATTCGTTTACCATTCCTTCGAAGGCTCTCAATTTATCCAACCATATTATGTTAACTACTGTGAAGTGAGTGGCCAACAAGCTGAGTTATGAGTATGGTTTTTTGAATAATTGTGTACACTCAGGTGATCATTCTCAATAATTATTGATACCTATTGTGAACACGATTGCTACCGCTTTTTAATTTCTAATGATTTCATTGAACTGGTATTTCGATGATTTGATTCATAGCAGGTGATCCGAATATTGCGAGAACGGTTGGATTTGTGAAGTGGTGTTGAATAATTTTAATAAGTAATTTCTATACTTTACACTCTAGGAAGCTGTAATTTCGTTTGTAGCCTCTTTAGGACATTTACTTGACGATGCCTTGGGTCCGGATCAGATGAGTGGCTCTTAAAGCTAATTTCTATGCTTTACACTCTATGAAGCTGTAATTTCGTATGTAGCCTCTTTAGCACATTTACTTGACGATACCCAGGGTCTGGATCAGCTGAGTGGCTCTTAGAGCTTGCATACGAGTCTGCAACTAAAGATATAAAATGTCTCAATGTGTTGCAGACTCGTATGCAAGCGTTTATGTATGTACACAGGGGCGGCCCGTGAGGGGGAGCATCAGGACATTGCCCCAGTACATTTGGGGAAAAAGTAACAAACTGGAATGAAGACTTTACAAACAGCTCCATGCTGTGGCTCCAAGGTGGATGCTAGAAGTAGTAGGTTTACGCTCCATCCAAGGAGGTTTAACATCCATCTACCAGTGAAAAAGTACGTAGATTGCGATGATATCACTCTATCAAGACGGAAATTTCGTCGATTCAGGTTAGACTTTGAAGGGAAAAAAAAGGGAAATAAAGGGCAAGAAACGGGAAATACGGGGCAAGGAACGGGAAAAAGAGGTCATAACGGGATATTTCTCATGATTTTGGGGGGCTCTGCCCCAAACAGGGTTTCCAACTTTTCTAAAGACCGTAGAATGAAATTTACGTTGAGTGGCTTCCACTAGAGGAGTTTCGGTTTATTCCATTAGCCACACTGATTCCTTCTCGTCACTCCATGCTGAGTTCCCTGTTGGGTATGTTCGTGGTAATGTTTTGTTATCTCTGCAAGTAATATGTGATGTTTCTTTAAGTTCGTCCAGTTGACGGTTGTTCCCAAGAATTTACTCTAAAGTAAAGTCCGTATTATAGTGTTATGTTAAGTGCCTATTTTTATTCAGTCCTAAGTTGTTGAATACATCTTTTGTAATAAAGTTCTTTGTATTGTCGGTCGAGTTGGAGTGCGTTGTTCTATGTGTAGAGCTACATAACCGTAGCTCCGTCGGTAGTTACGAATGATAGTTACAAAAATAAATTTTGGCATCCCTTGTGGGGAATGAAGAAAAATCAACAATCACTTTGAATAGAATTCACACCTAAGGACGACTTTCATCGACGGATTTATGTAAGTTGAAGATTAGTTAGGTACTGATTTTGACATTTTTGACATTTTCATGTCTTTGCTTTGGCACATTAACTGAAAAATCGTCACGAAAACTTGCTCACGCGATACCAATAAATAAAATAGACTCACTGTATTGGGTAGAGAACAATCAACTAGTTTCTTTATGTCTTTGCTATGGCACATAAACTAAAAAAACGTCACGGAAAATTGCTCACAAAAATATTTTGATGATTTCCGCTTACAATCGAGTCGTTGCTAGGGAAATGGTACTTCGTCGTTTTTCATCCCACAAAATTCGTTGACCATTCGTTGTCGATTTATCCAACCATATTATGTTAACTACTGCAAAGTGCGTGGCCAACAAGCTGAGTTATGAGCAAGGTTTTTGAATAATTGTGTACACTCAATAATTGATATTGTGAACATGATTGCCACCGCTTGTTAATTTCTGATGATTTCATTGAGCTGGTGCTTCGATGATTTGATTCATAGCAGGTGATCCAAATATTGCGAGAACGGTTTGATTTGTGAAGCGGTGGTTAAATCATTTCAATAGTTAATTTCTATGCTTTACACTCTAGGAAGCTGTGATTTCTTATGTAGCCTCTTTAGGACATTTACTTGACGATGCCCAGGGTTCGGATCAGATGAGTGACTCTTGAAGCTAATTTCTATGTTTTACACTCTAGGAAGCTGTTGAGTTGATGATTCGAATTGAAGCCTTGATAATTTTTAGTACTTTTAATAATAATATAGTCCATTCTAAAATTTTTAGATACTTAGTAAGTAGGTACCTATAAGATATTATTTTTAATTTAATTTATTTATCTAATTAATTTATATTTAGTTTGTCAATAATATTTAATGATAATGATTGATTATTATTTAGTAGCCATATACTTTCATAGCAGTTGCCCAAGGCATGACATGACCCAAGTGGGATTTATGTATCATGTGTTTAGGTCAAAGTTAATTCACACTGAAAACAAAACTAATGGAAGAAAAACCTCAATGCTCTTCTTGACTGTCAAATAGGTAAATATTTTTGTGCCCCACTCCTTTTGCAGACCACCGGCCGCCACTGTATGTACATATACATATGTGTATATGTACATATGGTTATTTTGTCAGACGCTTCCCTCTAGACCAAAATTATTTTTAAAAACTTGGTTTTCTGTTGATTTTCACGTACAACCAATGAGTTACTAGGGAAGTGTAACTCCCTTAGTTTTCATAGCAGGAAAATCGTTCGCCACTTTTTGGAATGCTCTCATTTTATCACATCTCACGATCCCTAAGCCATTTAATTAAAGATTCGGAATCTATCTATAGGTATACAATGTCATGGAAAAATTACCTATTACTCGAATTTTGTATTGCGCAAAAGTGTGCAAATTGTGAAATATCGAGTTTTTGAAGATATTCAATTGCCACTTGTCATAGATGATTATTTTTTTCACGCTGAATGGAGTGGTGATATCCATTAATTGTCGTTGATTTTCGTAATACCTGCTTGGGAAAACGAAATTTAAGTACGCTTTGCGATGTGTGGAAATGAGCGAGCAAATCTGCAGTTCTGTAGTTTTTCTGTATTAGTCCAAGTTAGTGTAATATTGCAAATATCAATATAAAAACATCACTGCTTATTCAGCGTGAAAAAATATCCCTGATACTTTTATACTTTTGAAGATATATTTACAAAAGTAACATTTCTAGTAAATTATAACAGATGAATGTGGAAACTATGAAGTTGTAGTCGAAGTCATGAGGTCAACTTTGATACTCAGTCTCCTTTTACCCCAACTTTATGTGACAACGTGATTCCAATATCCGATAAGTTTTCAGACTTTTTAAGATACTTTCTTGTAACTTCTTTGTTGAGCATATCGAAGTTTTTCTTAAGAGAAAACCCATCGAATACCGTCGGGGAAAAACGTACGTCATCCCTTGTTGGCAACTCAACCCGAAGGTGGAAACTATAAATCACGAAGAATAATGGTTGGAAAACCCCTCTAAATCATCATTGTACAGAACTACATACGTAGTAGTGTAATGTATCAATCATTTTTTGACATCCTTGTTAGGGAATCAGGAAATACAGGGCCTTCAACGCAAGGTTAACCGCTTCACCGGGCATCTGCGAAATTCTAATGATTTTCTCGTGTTGTGAATTCTTGGAACGTATACCTATATACGAGTAGAGTAGTATATATAGTAGATAGTTTTTGGCGACTTCAACTTAAGGTCACCCGTTACCATAGTCTTGAGGGAGTAAATGATGATGCTAACCCAAATGGAACTGGGGGAACAGTTGCTTTAATTTTGATGTCACGTTAACGGTTTTTTTTTTTTTTTTTTTTTTTTTTTTTTTTTCAGTTTAATTCAGTTCATTTTCAATCCTGAATTCGAATTTCATGTTAGTTTCAGTACAAATACGGGCTAATTTCTAATTTTTTGTTTTCAATTCGTAAAAAGGGCATGGACTACAAAAAGTCCAAAAGATAGTAAGCCTCAAGAGTGGAACACCGCGGTTTAGTTGCACTTATATGTCATTAGTCGCTACAAACTTCATGGTTTTGGAACGATCAAGTTTGTCCCCCACCCTGGCAACTACTTGGAACCGTTCCCTACAAGAAGAACTGTGAGTTCTTCAATTCCGTTCATCTCGGAGTAGCTCATGAGTCACAAATGAAAAGTCACATTTACGTTTCTAAACTGATATGTGATCGTGTTATGAGACCACGAAACTATACACTTCATTCTGATCTACATTTCTACATATCCAACTAATCTGCATTTTTACTAAGGGATTGACTACTTGATGTTATGCATTTTTGAGATGCGAGCTTGCGAGCATCCAGACCACCAAACTATACACTTCATTCTGACCTACATGTCCACTAAACAGGTTGAACGGAATTGAAGAACTCACAGTTCTTCTTGTAGGGAACGGTTCCAAGTAGTTGCCGGGGTGGGGGACAAACTTGATCGTTCGAGAGAGTCTCGTAACCACAAGTATGACAAAGTATTTATCTATCTCTATGACAATGAACCAGGATTTACACAATCGTCAGTGGAGGCAGCAATTCATGCACTGTTCACGAGAAAGTAGATGAGAGATCAGGCAAACTAAAAACAACACTGCGAAGAAGTAGTGTCTTAAAACTCAGGTTTCTCATTGAAATATGTTAAATAATAATAGAAACAAGGCTTTAATCGAACAACTTGAGCCTGTGCGCAAAAGAACGGATTTTTTCGATCGAGTTGAAGGCTAGTAAAGCTAGACAGCTGAGGCGGAGTTCAGGTGGCACATGCGGTTTCTATGCGTACTCGTAAAATAACCTTGTTTGAGGAGTGTTCAAAACCTACCTGCTATATCAGCATAATTAGTTGGTAATGGGGCATTTCAAAAGAAAAACTATTATTATTTACTTCACCAGAATTCGAGTAATTCTGAGGTGCCCAATAGTGTTACACTTACAGGAAGGTTAGGCTGATGTGTCGTGTGCCAAACGGGTGACGTTAAATGAGCCATTCTAACGTGCGACGTTGCTAACGTTAGTTCTAGTCGTCACCTGTCGGGGGGCGCACCATGGAAGGGGATAAGGTATATACAGGGTGTCTACAGTAATTATGGGACAAATTCAGGAAATCGATTCTAGAGCTCATATTTCTGATCGAAAGTTCCTCATAGAGTTTTTTAAATCAATCAATGTAGGATAACGTTTTCCATGTAATTTTCAACTCTGAATCGATTGAACGGGGTCCCAGATATTTGAACCGAAAAGCGGTGGATGGGGAACGCCTGATATGACTGATAGCGAAACTTTGAATCACAAAACTGTTCCTGAATGAAGCACCGGCATACCGAGCGCGGACTTTAAAATCCTTCGGATCTGGAGTGTGGTATTAGCCACGCCACTAGCAGATTGTAAACTGCTGGTTTTTCGGGAAACCCGTTGAATTTGAACCGTCAGTTTTGGACTACGAGTTTTCTCCCCCACTAAGGTAGATTCCAAACTTGCAGGTTTCCTACAACAACCGGCAAACCTTCGGAAATCCCGCTCGTGTTTGGCTAGCTATAGTCTCTGTCGCCGAGCTTAGCCCATCTCAACATCCCACCTCACTCCCTCTCTCCGAGTCGTACTCAGTACAGTACTTATTAGAGCTAGGTTGGTAAGTCTGAATATATCAAAACAACATCACGATCATCTAATCTACAAATTCCTGGAAGCTAATGACTCACAGCCATTTGTTCTTTCTGTCTTTTGTCATGTTTTATCTATTATTTCATTAGTCATTAGAGGAGAACTTGCAATGTATTGTTTTTCGTTTTCAGAGGGCTGACCTGGCTATAGCCGACCTGACCATCACCTATGAACGTGAACAAGCTGTTGATTTCACAATGCCATTCATGAATTTAGGTGAGATATAAATGTGAGATTTTCGTTTGAATAGTAGAAAGTTTCAACAATAGTGGTAATAATATATTTTTATAGCTGATTCTCTTTGTGTTGAGTAGGGAGAAGTGCTATATTATTGGTGCCATTTCGGTTTGTTATTTTCAGTAATAGACCTTTGTAACGGACCAAGTCAAGCGCCGCAAATTATTATACCTAGCAGATCAATTGTCTATAGATAATTATAAAACGGAGTCAATTGTACATCATTATCTATGCATAACTGTACAGGCGTAGACACCCATCGGAAGAAAAATTGAGATAAAACATCTACCTACGTTTCACTTGTCCTTCTACACGTAACACAAGTTATAATAATTTGAAAGGTAGTTCCATTGAAATGTATAAGCGGTTGCACGTATTAGTTTATCCCCCCAAAAGGATGCACCGCGTACAAAAGATGCCAAGCCAAAAAATGCATATCATCCAATTCTGGACAAGCCAGTAGTCGGATCGCCTCTCCTAGTTTCAGTGCATTCATTCTCTCACTTTTTTCCACTGCGTTTGGGAGTAAGACGCTTCTTCAACGTATTGGCTGATTTCAGCAACCCTGAGAACGGGTTGCTGAAATCATCGCAATTCTGGATTCACTGTCGAATTCAGCAGCAAACAATCTTTAAACTCTGATGCACAATGGACTCCGTTTTATGATTAGCTATAGACTCAATCACTGCAATAAATGGAGAAAATAATTTCCAAGAATATAAATTTAATTTAATTAATAGGTGCTTAAAAAATCGATAAAAACTGCAAAAAGCTGATAGTTCTTTTTGAATTGCAGACTATTACCAAATAATTATCAAAAACAAGTTGTGTGCCAAAAAAAAAAATAGTTAAATATTTCCTTGCCTAGAGCTCAAATTTCGTAACAATTCAACATAAAATATACTGCGTTAGTTTACGAAAATTTGCTCATATGTTCATGCTGCATTACATATGAAACTTTTTCAATTTATTTGATTCGTTTTATTCATTTTTGATCGACCCTAAAGGCAAAATTTGAAGGGTTGAAATATTAAAAAAAAGTTTATAAGTGTTAAAATGTGAATAGTGGTGTTTTTAATGGCTCCAAAACAATTTAAAGTGAATTTTTTCAGAATTTGCATTACAGAAATGTTTTGAGGCTTTCTGAAATGATTCTTGGATTTAAATACTTTTTTTCCACGTATGATATTATTATACTTCATTCATACTTATTTGTGAAATAATTTTCTTAGGAGCCCTCATATAAATAAAATATTAGCTGATTATTACATTTAAACTCATTTGTTAATTTAATTTGTAGGTATTAGCATACTATACCGAAAACCGATCAAGCAGCCTCCCAACCTATTTTCGTTCCTATCGCCTCTATCCCTGGATGTGTGGATCTACATGGCCACTGCTTACCTTGGAGTGTCGGTTCTACTGTTCATATTGGCGAGGTATACTTCTACTTTCACTCAATATTATTTGTTAATCATTGCATTTCCGTATTTATATAAATATATGTCTCCTTGTTGTACAATTTAAATTTTTCAGTAGGATTGTTACCGCCAAAAAGATGTGAAATTAATTCGATTGGTGTGAGGCGAGAAAAAAAAAAAAGTCCAGTCATGCAGCATGACCCCATGAGCGAATTTTTGAAGAAATCTTAGACATTTCAGTCGCTATTGATCGTGTTGAGAAATTTTAGTTTATGATTTTGATAGACAAACATGGAATCAAATTATTAACACATGCACAGAGTAAACTCATCAGTTGTGATTACATTTATTTATTTATTTTTTTTTTTAAGCACCTACTACCTACGTTTTAAACAGCATGGTTCTAGGATTGGTTATACAGGGATACTTCCATAAGAGTAGTTCAATCTGAATTTGGACAATGTTTCATGCAAATATTACCGATTTTTACAACTAGCGAACGGCATTATTTCGATTTTTGACTGATTTTTCAACTTTGAAATTTTTGAAAACTTGATACATATTCTTATAGGAAATTTTACGCTGATTCCGAATATACCACATGTTAGTATGCTGAAAAAATTATTTCGCACAAAAAATCGCAAAAAACGGGCTATTTTGAAATTTTTGACTACATTTTTGAAAATTTCAACCCGAAGATGTAATCCGATCATGCTGGCCAACGAACTTGAACTTTCGTTTTGTGTCCTTAACATTTTAAAATTTGTTTGAAGTTTCTAGCACAATTCTACGGACAGTTATCGTCTGGAATGACACATACATACATACATATATACATACATACATATATACATACATATATACATATATACATATATACATACATAAAAAAATGCGTTAAACTTCAGAATATGATTCAGAATAGCCTGAAACGGATTTCTGCATAATTTTTTTCAAAAATTCACATTCTACAAATTTTGAGGCGAGAGCAATAGCTTAATTTTCTTCAAAAATTCGCTAACATTTCCTTGCAACTCCTTAACGAAATGGTTTTTAGCCAATGTGATTAGGCGGAAGGGAAAGGGGGTAAATTTGGCCATGGTGATCAAAATACCAACCTACATAGTGTTAAAAAGAAGATCTTGAAACCCATTACAAGAAAGTTATTAAATTAAATTATTAGAAACAATTTGGTGATAACTACCAAAATCTCACACAAAGAATAAATATTTGTTTTCGATACTTCCCTAAATTTTCGATTACGGTAAAATAATCCTCCCCTATTAACTTTAATATTGTTCTCTCCTCTGTTGGAGAGAACGCGTCGACAACGCGTCGAGTAAGACGGATAGGAAATCGAATCACACAAAATAGTCAATACCTAGTCTGTTACAGGAAATTACGTTTGCTATACTCCATGTAAAAATCTGAACTCGCCCAAAAATCAAGTAGTAGAATTAATCAACTAACATTACTTATTACCTATTAAATTCGATTTCGTTTTCATGTTGTAAAACTGTTTCTTGTTTCCTAAATATTTCATGTTTGCCATAAAAAATATTAATGTTAATAGTTGCTTGGTATTTCCATGCGAAAACCTTTTTGGGAAGTATTCGATTAATTTATGTGCGCTCACGAAATAAACCTAAATCAATCGGTGATTTAATCAACAATCACTTGTGAATGATTTTGATTTAATCAACACTTTTCCATTAATCAGCATTTCAAGTTAGATCACAAACGCAACAACCTCTCCCTTGATCATCTCCTATACACTGAAGCTTTAATGAAAAATTCAGTGACATAAAAGATACATAGACTGTTTTATATTCGTAAATATGAATATATTCTCACAGAATACCTATAACCTTTTAGGGAATGTGAATATTTACTCTCATGACATTTTGCATAATATAAATAGTCATGTTCATGGCAATATTTGCATTTATATTTATGGTCATATCCACAACGCTCCTACGGTTCTGGATTCGTTTAAATTTAAAGTAACACTATATTAATATACGTCTGCTACTATATTTATAAAAATACACTTTTTCCGACGAGTGTAAGGTCACTTTGTCTGACAGGGCCTGTAATTTTCTGTGTGTGTCATTCTTTGAAATACGTTTTTGGTATGCATTTCGATTGCTGTTGACGTGTTGAATCGATTGGGAATTTAAACTTTCAAAGTGTTCGACGCAACGACGACACATCGTCAACAATCGTAGACACACGTGTTTGATAGTTGGTACCAGCTCAATGGTTTATTGGGATGCTGAATCGATTGCATCAACCCTGTTCACAGATGAACTTATCATCCTGGTCAACAAACAAACAAAACTTAAATTTGTACATACATTCACATAGCGAGGGAACTAATGTAGTTTCCTGTATTATTATCATTTACATACTTTACTTCGGAGGAGTGTGTCATCACAAGCAAGTCAAGTACAGGGGACGAGAGCTTTCAATGTAAGGGCATTATCGTCGGGCCGTCGAAACAGTACTGTTTTGGAGTACGGAGTACAGTACGCAGCACACTACGGAGTTTTGGAGTACATGATAATTTTACTCTTTCTACTACCGTAATTAACCCTTTAGATTTAATATCGGTACTTTCCGTGAGGAACTTGGTCAGCAAATCCACCGGTTGTGCGCGTATTTACATTTAAGAGTATTGATAAACCTGTATTTATATTCAAACTGGCAAATATTAATCTATTCATATTTGGAGTTACTGTGTCAGTATTACTAGAAATGCATATATTACTGAAAAAAAGTGTAAAATACCTATTTTAGGATTCTCAATAATCGTGCCTTATATTAAAAACAACAATACAAAAAGCCTGGTCCTTGACTTTATGGTCGTCGGGAATGTTATCTTTTCCATGCAACACCATGTGCTACACCCATTAGCTGCTTTGCTGAAAGACGAGCTTCAGTTTCTTCCAGTTCCCTTAGAGGGGTGCAAAAAGAGAAGGAGTAGGGGTGGTCAGGAGTCAACGTAGATATGAGTTTTACGTTAAGGGCATCACGGCTCCATCTTCTAACCCTGGACACCGGACTCTCCGTCTCGACTCTCTAATTCTCATGGAGACGGCCTGTATAACTGCCGTATGCGTCTTCACTCTAACCCATTGTATCAAATGGGAAAGAGGCTTGCTTGTCCCACGTGTCAGCAAGAACCGTATCCATTCTCTTGAGAAACGCACTGTGTAAGGCACCGTCACAAGACACAAAGCTGCAAATTTTAGAATTCACTGATAGGTAATGTGTGAGAATTTATTCATAGTTTTTTTTATCGGATATTAATTTTTTTGTTTCTGCATAGAAATATCCACTTACCTAAGTGAGGAAATGTGACATCAGTATAGTGATTTTTTTTTTAAATTATATTTTAAAGATTTTTAACTCACTTGGATATCTAAAAATGTTACCTCTCGTATAAATCCAAAAGTGAATGTTTGATAAACGTAATTGAAACTTCAGTCTTCAACGAGAAGCTCTGAACTATTTTGATTAGGTTGGTATTGCATACATATACACATTCGTGGACTCAAAAAGTAGGTGATTCATGAATGGTGAATGTATGTCGTGGAAAAGGGGTCTGGATGTATGATGTTGGCAGGTTCACTCCATACGAGTGGCAGAACCCTCACCCCTGCGATCCGAACCCGGACCACCTCGAGAACCAGTTCACACTCCTGAATTGCATGTGGTTCGCCATCGGGTCACTCATGCAGCAGGGTTGCGACTTCCTACCTAAGTAAGACCCCCCATGGTCCATTGCCTACTGACTTGGTGGTGGAAGCATTCTTAGGCTTGACCAAGACTGTGGAATATGTTTTTACTAAAATTATTACCTTTTGCTCTAGTAATGCAATAATGAACTGTTTTATTTGTAAAGGCCTGAAAGGCAGTATAAAAGTCAGGAGTAATGCAAAAATATAGGAATAATACAAAAACAATACAAACATAACGACTAAAACAAGAATGAAATGAAGATAAGTCAGATGCAAATAAAAAAATTGATTGAACTATGACTAAGGGACAAACTTTCAACCACTTCATGCTGGTCGTAGAACCGAGTCTTTCACCACCCTGCAGAATGGGCGATAGCTAAGGTCTCGGATTAATGGCGGTAACGAGTTGAACAGTCTTGCACCAACCCTGCATGTTGCTGCAATTCAGGGAGACACTATGAAGGGTAAAAGGCGGGCATAAATTGTTCTTACTTCTAGTGCTATACCCGTGGAAGTGTGAAGTGTCTGACTTTACGTACTTGAGGACTGTCAACAGGTACACACTTGGTACAATCAGGAATCGAAGCTGGGTGAGAGAGCCCCTGCAGGATTCACTCCAAGTGAGACCACACATGATCCTAACAGCCCTCTTTTGGAGCCTAGAAATTTCTGCAGCACGGCTCCAGTTGCCCCATAGTAGCAATCCATATGCAACTCTGCTGGCTAAGCAAGCAAAATGAACTGTTCTCAAGATGTCTCTCGGAATAACCTTGGACAGTCGTCGAATCATGAAAACGACGGAGGCCAGTTTGAGAATCAAGGATTCCTCGTGACATTTCCAAGATGAACGATTATCGATCATGAGGCCAAGGAAATTAACCGATTGATCGAGGCGACGATTTAAGCCAAAACCCAATTCCTGGGTTATAGAGGTGTTCAAAATCAGGGCGTTGGAGGAGCACCATTTCCGAATGATTGATTCCTTAATTTTGAGATCACGCAATCCATCAGTAGAGGACCCCACCAACAACGAGGTAATATCGTCAGCAAATATAAATATACTATCATATAAACTAAGTGAAGCCAGATTCTCGACATGATGTTGATGTGCGGCGACACTACACCCCTTGTTGACTTGAACTGCCTTGGGCCACCAGACTGTTGACCTGAGGGGGGATGTGAAACTGCCACCGATCTCCACTTAACGAAGCCTCCGGTTCCCGTCTTTGGTGCCCCGATCCGGCCCTGTTTGTCACAGAAAAATGTCATTGCACGAGGAGATTTTCATCATTCAGGATTTAATAATCCGAGTTTGATTATGAAATGGAAATTATATCTAGTTTAGTAAGCCAACAAAAGGCTTGGATTTCACCATTTGTTCAGACTAGGTTATCAAGATGTTTGGTGGCAAAACATTGATTAGAAAAGCCACTTCTAATTCGTTTTTGTCCCTATTTATCCGTAGCATCCCCATTTTTCGGTAAGATAGGTGGTATTTATTCCTCGTCTGTAGAATGGATTTCTATAAAAAACTACCAAAACATAATGCCTTTTAATAAACGAACATCTTTGTAAACTATACTTGCCCAAACGTTTGCAATCAGATTGATATTGCTCTTGGTTTTTTGAGACGTATCTACCTATTATATACGACTCTCACCGAGCGAGCGAGCTTTACTTCACTAATAAAATAAATGTTGGGGTTGGGAACAACAAAACAAACTACGTACAGACTTAACTGTAAGGTCAGAAGTATTTCGAAATAAAATCTCGTGCGAATTTTATTTATCACTACGTCTGGTAATCCCAGTTCAACCCGTAAACCAGAGTGCGTTCCAACCCCACGAGTCAAACCCAGCCGGCTGTAGTGTCGCCGCTCCCTTGAAAACGACAGGGTGGATGGACTGGCACACAAGTCAAGTCAAGAGCAGTTGCAGTGTCGCCACACCTATATTGTTTCATACTACTCATACATAAAATGGTTCTGATTACGGTTGTATTTTTTATAGATACCAATTTAAAAACTATTCGATATTATACTTCATTTATTGGTCTGCGATTGAAAATAATATTAAAATCGGTTTAATTCCACTCATCCTACTATTTTTAGCTCGATTCTAATATTAGTGTCAACAGGGATTAATCAATCAGTATATCTACTCGTACTATGGTTGTGTCACACATTAAAATAAAAATAAAATAAAAAACACTTGCTATACTTACCTAGACTGAATTTTAGAAATGAGCATTAAAAATCAAACAGGTCAAGGCTTTCATTAAAGTAAATGATCTACTAGTGATTTCAACTGAGTGCCCAAGTTATTATGAATTTGGGTGTTTATTATACATGTACCTACTGTGTACTACGCTCATTTGACCCATGTTAAGTTACTGTATCATCAGCGTACGACCTTGTGCATTAGAGTCAGAATACCTGATTTGGATATTCATAAGGTAAGGAGTTTTTTACTTGGCCTGTCATATCTGTAGAAGGTTTACCACGTGAGATTTGTTGGGCACCCTGTAGAGTGGGAAGGTGAGCTTTTTCCTTGGCCAATATTGTTCCATCACCATATTCTAGTGTCGGTGGAGATAGTAACTTTGATTTACCTTGTTTGTGGAAGTTACGACACTTATATGTCTCACCTCCTTATTGAACTTGCCAGCAGAGGCTGATGAGTTTTCTGGTTGAGCAGACCGAAGACCATCATGCCACAGGTGGTTGTTCCTACCACCTTGAGCAGATCATTCGACAGCAATGGTTGCCCTGGTTCCATGCTGGGTCAATCATGATGCCAGAGATGCGGGGAAAGGTACGTTCAGTCGGCTCCACTGACTTGCTATGATGGAACTGAACAAGGATCTTCTTGAAACCACTGCGTCATTAGGATCTGGAACATAGATGCCATATGCAGACGTCCAGCATCCTATTGGGGTCAGTTAACATTTCACCAAAAGGGTTGCTAATGGTAATTGAAGTAGGAGGGGGTATCCCAAAAAGTTGGTATGAGGGGCTCTGGTGGGTAGGGGGGGGGGGGGGGGTTGTGGCTGGTAGTGGGAGGCCTTGGCCAGGTGTGGAACCTAGTTAGGAGTGCTCTCTTAGGCACTCATCTCTGGCTTTCCTTTTCCTACCTTAAATCAAGAATATCCTCTTCAGTATGAATTGCTTGGAGTTGTTAAAGTTAAGATTAAGCTTGGTGTATGATTTTTCTCCTACAACGACATAAGACAGATCCCCCTTCTTACAGAAGGTTGACATTTGCTTAGGAGAGCCTATCCCTCGTGGATTGCGCTTCTCCCCCACCGGCAAGCCAGTGGGACACAACTCTCGAGGGCGGAGGAACGGTATGACTCACCGTTCAGGAGCCCTTGCTCGGAGCTTTCCTTGCAAGGTACCTACAATCCAAGGCACTGCTGGTGGAGGTGAACATTCTAGCTGGTTCTCCCAGCTATGGGAGCTAGTGTCCAAGTTTATATCAAAACTTGCATGCCGAGACTCATTACCAGAGTACAAGTCCCTAGTGATGTGATCTCTACCCTTAAGCACCCTGGGCCCTGTGTCCCAAGGCTGGGGTGTGCTCAACCACTGCAACCGCGAATCCTACCTCATCAGGGGGACAGGCTAGTGGCACTTTAGCATAGTGTCAGTGTGCCGGTAGCCCAGGGCTCCCCCCAACCCATGGAACTGGTTTTGGGATGGGAGGTTACCATGTTACTGGACTCTCCGCTGAGACCCTCCTACAAGGACAAACGAAATTTCCAAAATCGTTGTCCATTTTTACAATAAAACAAGATTACGTGGTCAAAACTTTCATCTATGTTGTTGATTTTATCGCCGTCATTTACCAACAATAATTTCAAGGTGCTGCAGGCAATGTTCAGTCTTATGTTGACAGCCCGAGCGGAAGGGAATTAAAATCCTATTGACCAGAAGTAGAGAGTAGCTAAAGGAAGTAGGTAACAAACCGATGACGTGATACACATCTTGTTAGGGCCTCAAATCGTGGAGAGGGTGACTTTATGAAAGAGTGTAATCCATTTGCTTATTAGTGAAGAAATAATCTTGGATATGAAATCATTTAGACATTTACCAGGCCAGTAAATTTTGTTCATTTTCTACTTCAAGTGTTCTGATTTCAATTCTGAATCCCTTTTGTAATTGAAATTTATTTTCACAACTAATTTTGATTTAGCTCTAATAAATCTAGAATTCTTGGGTTCATTTTGATATGACCCAGGTTTTTGTATTCCTTGCTTCTATTCCCCTAAAGATTAAATTTAAAATGCCTTTCAGTGCCATTACCCACCCAGTGACAGATAAGTATTCCAAAATACAACAACACTTTGTTGATAATTTTGTGAGTTCGTCAGAAGCTACAACACATTCATGAATCTTGCTGAAGAATGCTATCAACACAATCTGAAGTCAGTTAGCATGACCAACCCCCTTTTTCATGTGTAGAGATCACAGTAGCATTGCATGGGTTTTCCGTTTTCTTTTGCCGATTGTACAGATTCAGTCCTTACGAATGGGACCCCCCTCACCAATGCCATGAAGAAAGTGATTGCCTTGAAAACCAGTTCACACTCTTCAACTCTTTGTGGTTCACCATCGGTTCGCTCATGCAGCAAGGCTCTGACATCGCTCCGAAGTGAGTGACTACCCATCAACAGAAAATCTAAAATAACCCTAACATGACTTTTAGAATGAAAATTTTGGAATTGGTTCATTAATTTGTTGAGATGCAAAACGTCCTTAGTCATAATTTATTTGTAAACTTTTATCTACTAACTTGTGTCATGCATGCATATGTAAAAAAAGGACGAAGTCATAGGAGTCTTCTAAGTCTACACGATTATAGATTCCTTTCCAATAATATTCCAAGTAGGAATAGTTATATAGACACCCATTTATTTGACTTATTAATTTAGATTGTCTCGCGTTTGTTTCAACGTTATGAAAATCAAGTTATCAATTCGATTTTTTATTTTACTCTACAAATATCTACCACTAGACAATACAATAAAAGCAAAACTGTCAAGACAAGCCATTCAATCAATGTACATGTTTAGATAATAATTGACTTGGGGCTGGTTTATCAATTATCTACATTAACTGCAGTGGTGTGCTCCGAATCATGATCTCAACACCGGTTTCACCACTCCAGTTAAAGCCAGTTGAGGCACTTCCCCTCACAACGATGACATCACAGAGGGGTGGTAGTTCCCTCTCCCCTCAGCCTCCCGCATCTCGCGCTTTTATTTAAACAGTGATCTCACATGTCATAACCATTTTCCAAAGTTGCTATTGTTATTTGGAGTTAACTATTACTGGAAATTGAGATTTCTGGAAATCACAGCAATAGGGAAATAAATTATCAACACCCAGAGTTGCCAGGTCTAATTTTTATTTATGTTACAAGTACATAAATCACTTTTTTACTGACAAGTCCACCAGACTATTCCAGTAATAGTCGGGCGGAACGCTCTAATAAGCAGGATTCGATGTTGAGAATATTGCTCCTGCTAAAGTGGGTGAACATCTTATAATTTATTGTGAGAAAAAACAATAATTTTTTATCTCAATAGTTCCTCGTTCAATTTGCCCACAAACTTTATTTTTACTGCTACCTAAGTACTAGGGTACCTGAATAGGTACTATTTGCGAATTTTCAAAAGAATAAAGCTATTGCAATAGCTGAAAACATTAAAAATGAGAAAAAGCGACCAGAATTTCCACAAAGGTACCTTCCTACCTTCAACAGTGCAAAACCCATATGCCAACATTTCATCGTTTTTCACGTTGGTATGGCGAATATCAATAAATGGACATCATTACGAGATTAGGGCCGGTTTATCAGTGCTCAGCCAAATCTGGAAGAAAAATGCGCCTGAAAGCTGAGGCCTGGCAGTTGCTATGGAAACAACTAAATACTGTGCAGTGTTATCTGTTATCTTATCGCCTGTTTTATCACAACGACCGAGCTGACCCAGCTCCAAACATGGGTCGATGATGGAAGATTCATCTGCCATGTTTAAGTTAACCTTAAGACGTGTTGAAGGGTGGGAGAAATCCGTGACATCATCGATGTGGCGAGATGGGCACTGATGGTAGGAAACGGAACGGCTAATGGCGTCTTTTTTGGAGCTGCACAACCGTTGTTGTCGTGATTCGGAACGCGAGGCAGGATAGCTATACTCCAGATAATGAATTTGAGTCGTTTATCAATGCCCAATTACCTACCAGAAGAAATTATCCCTCAGATGAATTCTGTTTGGCAGATATCACCATTAGCATCCTCATTGGTGTCCATAGACGACAAAATAAGGGCGATTTACACATGGAGCTACCACAGAGTAGAGTAGGAGCTACATTTTCTTCATGGATCGACTATTAAAAAAACCGGGTCTGACGTTATTGCCACAACAGTGTCCATCATTTTATCAAGCTCGGCAAATAAGAAACCACCACATTTTTGCCGTTTGTTTGCTTCATTTCTAGAGAGAGAAATACATCTACATATTCCAACCTGAATTATTATGAATGAATTGTTGTGATCGATAAGTTGTGGTCATAATTTCATCTTCGATGTGTGTTAGAATGTAAAGAACGGTATCTTTGTCCAACCAAAACCTCAATGAAAATACGCACTCGTCCCATATTAGTAGGTGATGCGCACGGGTTTTACTAGGTATAAACGGTCTTCTTTTCCATTCAACAAATTATGCTACGTATCAAGGACTTGGGTAGCCTCCCAGAGGTGCAATGAGGCCCTAAATCCTCAAGAGAGAGAGGTAGGGAGAGAATGACAGTAGCCCGTCAGAGAGATACCCACTCCTACTAATAGCATTAATGTGCTATGTTTAGAGTAGATTGGTTTTCCAGTTCTAGGATCACCCATCCAACCCCAAACGCAGCCTTTCAAGAACACGAGAACAGGCGTGCAACGGCGTCCGCCGTTGGAAAACAACGGAGCGACGGCAGCGCTTTCTCTAGGATTCTGACGGGAACTCTGTCACATACGATAGAATCTTCGCCGTTTCTGCTATTTAATAGTTATATAATGTATCTATTGGAAGATACAAAAATAAAGAATCAAACTTAAGATTCAAATAAGATTTTTGTAAATAAATTAACTTGTTTGAGGTTATAAAGCTCTAGATACCTCATTAATCACCAGTTATAATGTTATCCAGCCGTCCAGGGACCTGATAAATTAAAACGCCAGATAGGTTTATCAAGGATTTAGGTAGCCCCCCAGAGGTGCAATGGGGTCCTAAATCCTCAACAAAGAGGTAGAGGAGAGTGACAGTATCCCGTCAGAGAGATACCACTCCTACTAATAGCATTAATGAGCTATGTTCGGAGTAGATTAGATCACCCATCCAACGCCAAACTCAGCTTCTCAAGAACACGAGAAGAGACATGCGACGCCCGTTGTTTTCCAACGGAGCGAAGGCAGCCCTTTCTCTGGGATTCAAAACGGTGGCTTAACTATGGAGACTTATACCTTATGGAAAATAAAATAGATATAAATTAATATGCCCACATTGGGGACTTAAATTGGGAACTAAGCCCTGGAAATTGGGAACAATGCCCTTGAATAATTGGGAACAATGCCCTTGAATAATTGGGAACCATGCCCAGGTATAAAGAATAATAAAAATGGCAAAGGCCAGGTATGCCATAGGTATGAAAATTGAAAATATAAAAAGGGGAAAAGAAGATAAATTATAAGTCGTAGACCAAAAATAGTGGATTGGATTACTAGGCGTTAGCCGTCCATAATCCTAACCACGCTCTGCTACCATATCAAGGATCTAGGTAGCCCCCCAGAGGTGCAATGGGGTCCTAAATCCTCGACAAAGAGGTAGAGGAGAATGACAGTATCCCGTCAGAGAGATACCACTCCTACTAATAGCATTAATGAGCTATGTTCGGAGTAGATTGGATTTCCAGGACCTGGATCACCCATCCAACGCCAAACTCAGCTTCTCAAGAACACAAGAAGAGGCGTGCGACGCCCGTTGTTTTCCAACGGACCGACGGCAGCGCTTTCTCTGGGATTCTGACGGGAACTCTGTCACAGAGTTTAACTAGGGATGGATAAACACCCCCTATTGTGTTATCTGGCGGATCCCTTTATCCATTGGATAAATGCTTGCTGTACTTTAGTGTTGAATGCGGTTTAGTCAATCACTCCCTCATGATTGGTTTAGGAGGAACCATACTCCATGCTTGCATTACCACCAAAATATCACATTATGTATTGTTTAATTTTCTATTTATAGGTATCAAATCGAAATAATCATTCTTGTTTTTATCCAATTATAAAGATGCATTTATCAGTCTCCTACGTACAATAATTATGAAACATTCCAAAAGACATACGTTTGAAATGTATTCAACAGTTAGGCATTAAAAAAATTTGGCAAAATTCTATTTATATCAACGGTTGTAGATTTTGATTTTCCTGAGAGAATGAGAAATTTTTGAACAGCCAACAAGCCGTTAAATAATGATACATCTACATTCAATTGGTGACAAATTTAATCGAGTCCTATAATCCAAACTGAATAGAGATCGATATATAATAATAATAATTAGAAATTTAATGACAAATTGGAAATTTTCTTTAGTTTCTTCGTTCCTATCAATTAAAAATAATTCAATACTAGGATGTATCATTGAGAGTATGCGGAGTATATTGTTTTCAATAACTCCGATATAAGTATTATTGTGGACATCGAAAATAGATTCGTCACCAGAGTCAATGCGATTCAAGTTATAAACTGAACCGACAGAGGCAGTAATTGTTAAGGCACACTCCATTTGAATTTCATGTAAAGCGCGTTGGACTTTGATGGTATTTGTACTAATAATTCGGAACACGTTTCATAGCATAGTGGCAATCAAAATGCATTCAGTAGTACACCATTTAATAACACCACTGAAATATCATTATCTTTGTACATACCTTATAATATCATCTTTTATTTCTGCACCATACACAGCTGCACGTCTTTTGTTCTCGCATGTTCGTTTGTAAGGTATTCAAGTTGCCCACCTACAATTTCTGTTCAATCCTCATTCTCTATCAATACTTCTTTTCAACTTTTCTGTAGAGCCGTGTCCACTCGGATGGTTGCTGGGATGTGGTGGTTTTTCACTCTCATCATGATCTCGTCGTACACCGCCAACCTCGCCGCCTTCCTGACCGTCGAGCGGATGGACTCGCCCATCGAAAGCGCGGAGGACTTGGCGAAGCAGACGAAGATCAAGTACGGAGCTCTCCGAGGAGGGTCAACCGTCGCATTCTTCAGAGTAAGTTTATTATGTAAACCGAGTATTGGGGGATGGCTAATAAGAACTTTGACGCTACGTAATGATGGACATAATAATGAAAGACAAGACAGAATGTTACCAAATATAACGTTACCTTGACGGTGTGCTGCGTCGTTCCCACCAGCGTCCTGTAGTAGTGCTGCCACCTAAAGCAAGCCTGAGCCCTTGGTATATATATCAGGTCGCAAAGAGAACAAACCTGAACGTTCACTTGAACGTTGTTGCAATAATATTACTATTGTGAAAACTCAAACTGAAGGTTCGTAACGATCAAATATAGAACTGTGCTTGAAGAGCTTTCGATAAGATTACTGTAGAACAGAAGGTTCCTTACTCTAGTTACCAAAATAATATCTGAACCAGGAGAATCAGGTAATAGTCAAAGAAACAAGATTCGTGTCGAATGTGGTGTGTAATGTGTCGATTTGCCAAAAGTCTACAAATGAAAAGAATCAAATCAATAGGTGTAATGGACCTATACCATACGTAAAGTTCTACGACATGAACAAACTAGGAACGTTATAGTAGTTCAAGATCAAATCAAAATCGTTATGCTTATTGTGATTTCCAAAAATAAAGTGTGCTTTACGTTATTCATTATATAATTATGTATCAATATAGCTGACTGTGTTATACAAGAAAATTATTACTCTTATTTCGTTACGATTGTTACCACTATGGTTTTCAAACTGTTACTCTACTGAACTTTACAAGATATTCAATTCTTAGTGCCGTTACGGCTAACCTCTAGAATTGCGATCACAAATATTTTTCAACTTCTTATGTTACTTTCGTTACTCTTATTCATAAGATTCACTGATGTATAAAAAGTTACTGTGTCTTTATCACAAAATATTGCCACTTCCTACCTAGGTCTATTGGCCAACAGAATAGGAAAATGGTAATGTTACCTCTATACCGTCGGGGCCCGTAGGAAATCCTTCGGAAGAAGTGCTGAAGTGTTCCGGGTGCGTCAATACTGTGTCGAGAGTCCGATAGAGAGTCAGTGTAACAGAGCCGTACTTATCGCAAAGGAATCGTAATGGTTGGGGAAACGTTACTTTGAACGATGCCGTAAACACGTGGATCTTACTCCGGGGGACTGTATCACAACATGAAAAAAACGCTGGAAAACACTGGACAGACAGGATCTGGAGGAGCCCCGGTCCGGGGCCATCCCCATCATCCTGCCATCGCCCCTCCTCAGGCCGTCCTTTCCGGCTCACCCGGACGCGTCTGATGTATATGGTGCCTCCTCCTGGGCTCTATCTTGTTAGGGGAAATAGCCCTAGGCCGGAATCTCCAGGCCTACAATTCAAATCAAATACTCGTATGTGTCGTCCACTTGTGTTCATTGAATATCCAAAATCTAAGATAACTACGAATTATTGGATGGCTTTCAACCTAAGGAATATAAAATCCACAAAAACTCTACAAAACCTATTAGCAATTAGAACGCTTTCATCAATGCTGCTTGTTATGTTCACAGAGATCCAACGTCTCAGAGAATCTCAGTTCGTTTTCTGTTTTGACTATTGGCATAATGTGAGCTTGTAATCTGTAGCGTAGAGTTGCCATCCATCTACCAGAGATAGCGAACGTATTGTCTAACCAAAAATCATTTTCAAGCAACACGCATTCAATAATTCAACTTCCCCTCTTCATTGAGGATGCGTGAATGATACGTCAATAAATTATCAGGCCATCAATTAATGGCATCAGGATGAATGAACATAAGGTATGTACCTTCAACTATTTAGGAATTTTTAACGGATTACATAAAATAAATGAATGTAAATGTAAAAGTAAATGGTTGTCACCACTTCGTAATTTGAATATGAAGCGAGTGGGCGCGTGGTTGGTGGGGGGTCCAAAAAGAGCGATTAAAGAGGTCCCCAACCCAAGGCAGGAACCGGACAGGAAATGTATGTACCTAATTTACCCTAACGGCGGCAGCTGTCCTATACCCTCCCCTCAATAGATCGGACAGGGTCAGGTATGGGACGGGAAACTTTCCGTGACAGGACGCGACGTTTTTTTGCTCTGAGAGCGATCGTTGTGTTTCCCATCTGATGCTTGGCCCAAAACGTCACTGCCCGGTCCCGCGGCTGTCCCGTCCTGCTCCTGCCTGGTGTGTGGAGGGGCAAAGGACGAAACGGCTGGCGCAGTTAAGGTATATTAGTTACATACATTTCCCGTCCTGTCCCTGACTAGTGTACGGGTACCTCAAGAGGGAAGCAGCATTGGAATTGAAGTGGTGTTTATCACCAAATTTTTAGAGGGGTCCTTGTAATTTGAATCGAGCCTTTACATAGGTCTTCGCAGCTTCAACATCCGTTTAAAACCCAATCAAATTCTTTATCACAAAATCTATTCTTACCTATACATATTTAGTGCCCCCTGAAATACTTCTCTCTCTCCGCTTGCCGCCTTCTTTTAGGATTCCTAATCTGCTCAGCGATTCTGAACAAGAAGAATCTTCCTATAAGGCTCCAGACGGGGATTGATTTAAAAAAGAGAAATATTAGGTGGTTATTAAAGTAAAAAAGTGGTTTTCTTATTTAAAAAAAAAATAAGAAAAAATAAAACTCTTCTTAAAAACGGGTTGCAGATTTAAAAAATTGCATTTTGCGGTCTAAGTTTACACACAAAATGATTCACTCTTCAAATCCACCCGTACAATGAACAGGGATTCATAACAATAACTTCAGAGCTATCAACTTCCACTTCAATTCGTTGGGCCAATGTTTTATTGTCCTATTGTTCCAGCTATTTAACCTTCAAAGCTGTTTTATTTTTATTTATTTTTACGTTGTAGTAATTTATTGCTACATTACACATTCTGTGTTGTCAGGACTCGAATTTTTCGACCTACCAGAGGATGTGGTCGTTCATGGAAAGCGCACGTCCGAGCGTCTTCACCAACTCGAACTCAGATGGGGTCGAGAGAGTGGTGAAAGGCAAAGGCAACTACGCCTTCCTGATGGAGTCCACCTCCATTGAATACGTCATTGAGAGAAACTGTGACCTCACGCAGATTGGAGGCCTTCTTGACTCCAAAGGCTACGGCATCGCAATGCCCCCGAGTAAGTATAATTAATGTTATATTAATATTATATTGGATACATATATATATATGTTACTGTGGAAGCCCGACACCTTTCGAAAGCTAGCATCCACCGGTGATAGCTAGCACTAACCATCCTTCCTAACCATCCCTTCCTCCAGTGAGTGCTTTCGACAGGTTTCGGGCTTTCACGGTAACATATATATAATTGAAAAATAATAATTCAAACAGAAAGTAACTTCACAAACTAAATTATTTACGTATCGGCTAATTTGCCTTTTTCAATTATAGAGCTAACAACAAAATATTAAGTTGGAATATGTCAATTGTCGTAAAATCTTAAAAGCTGGAGCTATGGAATTGTTGTGGGAACTTGTTCAACTTCATTAATGCAATGCTAAAATTCTGAACATTTGAAGCACAATAAAACACTAACAATGTTTCTGATAAAACTTGGTTCCAATGGTTGTGATAATCTTGTAGTCCTGAATCATGAACAGAACCTCTGAAAACCAAAGCAAGGCGCTCGGGTTAGGCAACAACAAGCAAGACCGAACAGTCGCGCAATTATAGCATAGCTGAGCTCCTTTCCCAAATCGTAGGTTTCAGGAATGTGCTCAATGAATTTTGTCGCCATTGGTTGAGTAATAACACTGTATTCAATGTTATTATTTTACACACCAATTGGTTGCATTTACACACCAATTCAATGTTTCTGTTGTTTAGAATAGTTTTTTTTTTCTAGTTTTTTAAGTTTAAGTTTTTTTCAAGTTTTAAGTTTTGTTTTAGCCTTGGCAACTCCAACCGAAAACGAAACGTATATGTGTTACGAAAAGTTGTTGCAACAATTTCTGATGATTTCCGCTTACAACCGAGTCGTTGCTAGGGAAATGGAACAAAATTCGTTGACCATTGGTTCGAAAGCTCTATTTATCCAACCATATTATGTTAACTACTGCGAAGTGACCAACAAGCTGAGTTATGAGCATGGTTATTTGAATAATTGTTTACATGCAGGTGATCATTCTCAATAATAATTGATACTGTGAAAATGATTGCATAAATTGTGAAAGTTTGAAATAAATCTGTAGGTATACGGTTGAATTTAGTTTGTAATAGAATGAATTAAATCTGTGAATGTTATACCTTTTCAATTAGGTAGCTAATCTTTCCATCCTTTTTTTCCAATATATTCAAGTCATTAGCATGGTACCTAAATTTAAAATCATCTGCAATTATAGCTCAACAATTGCAACCTGTACCAAGCGTGATGATATTGGTTGGTTCCATTATCAAGACTAATTATCTTTCTAATCATGAAGCGCTTAATCTCATGCACCGATTAGAAGGGAACTCTCGAATCTGCGAATATTCGTGCATGCTTAAACTAACCCGATGGGCTTCAATCGGTTTCATCAAACAGGACTCTAGCTGCATAGCCAAAATCACTTTAATTTCAGGCGGAACTCTTAAAGATTTCAGGCATTGTGCGAGTTAATCCCTTGATAATCCTGTATCAATACCATCCCGCACAATACGTAATTTAAGGGCTTTAGGGGATGGAAAATTATGGGACATTGGTTATTTGCCTTATCGGACTGAAAGTTGGTGGGTGTATGCTTATCAGTGCTTGAAATCCAAAACTGTGGTAAAAAGACGATAAGTGGACGATTCGGTGCATTTATCAAAACATCTATGATTTTTGTTCAAAATTCAGTTCTATGAATCTGTGTAACAAGGGATTTGAAGGAAATATTTTCTTTGCATTTGTTTTCGTTATATGTAAAACACATTCATTTTTGCGCAAAACCCCATGATAACGCCATATTTCTCGCCATGATTTGACTATAAATCGACTTTTTTTGAGCAAAATGTGATGGTTGCCCTGTAGGCCCCTAACTACAGTGCCCCGAACGGGAAAATGCCTCTTCCCTCTTTCTTGTGACACCTGAACGGGAGTTATCCCAAGTGGTAACAACCAGCGTCCAATGCAATGTAATGGATGCCGATGCTGGCTGGCCGAAGAATTTTTCAGACGCTCTTACCCCCAGAAGACACTCCCTATTCCCAGTATGATGGGCAAAGCGGAATTGAAGGACGCAGCCATTGAGGGCAACACCAGGAGACACCCTTCCAATCCACTACTGTGAGAGAGCCGGAGGTCATCCTCCTCATGGATGAGGCCCATTAGGAGTTGAGGGTAGTGCTGCTCAAACGTGGCACAGCAGAAGCACCCAGAGTTGCTCAAATGAGGACCAGTGGAGGGGACCTGACCTGCCGAGTATGTTGGAATTCTCGCAGGGTGTTGGCTAATGGCCGATGCCACCTTTGCAATTAGTTCCGGCAGTGACTGAAATGCACCAATCGATTGAACAAGTCACTTCCTACCTGCTTGGACAACCGGTGCCCAATGAAATGTAATGGAAGCCGACGCTGGATGGCTGAAGGATTTCTCAGAAGCTTTTACCTCCAGAAGACACTCCCTATTCCCAGTATGATGGGCAAAGCTGAATTGAAAGAGATTGAAAGGCAATGACTCCCGGGAGGGAGACGGATGTAGGCCCCCACCTACAGAGGGCCACTTCCCTCTTTCTCGTTACACCTGAACGGGAGCTATCTCGAGTGGATCAGCAAAACCATCCAAACTTGACAAGGGACCCGCTCAGCGAGCCCCAACACACCAACGTCAACGCACCCCCTCTCTGCCACAAGGGAGGTGCCTGCCCCTCTCCTGCCACCCTGAAGAGAGGAGTAGCAGTGGCGGTCGTAGCTCATATCGCCCAGCCATCCTCTCGACACAGTTCGTTGTCAGATCTCTACCAGTTTCTATTCTATTCAAAAACCATAAGTATATTTTGTATTACAGCATAGTCACGCCTAATTCACAGTCAACTTGATTGACACTTTTTTAGCATGGTCACGCAGATTTGAGATAAAGTAATAGTCATTTCGCGGCAGTAGTTACGCCATTGTTGAAGTTGAAAGTTTTATGATACAGTCACGCCCATTAAGAGGTAACAAGCACTCTAGTAAAGGGTCTCTTATACATTGAATATTGTTTTGTTTTAGACACAAACTATTTAGTCACACATATTGCAAAAGCAATATGTGTTAAACATCATATATGTTGATCGATACTTTTGGTCACGGCTTTCAGCCTGTTAGTAACGTAGTCGCGTTATATGTTTCATATTATTCTCATAGGGGTGACGGCACTGCCTCCCATAAGGAGGTGAAAGTAGTGGACGTGATGTTTTGAAAATTTAGGAGCGCTCCATCCAAGAGAGGAGCGTCCCTAATCAAAATTGTAGGAAGGCTCCATTTGTTGACAACGTATGGGAATGTTGGTTGGTGTCAAAGGTCCACGATTGTGGCATGTTGAGAGATTGTTCGGGCTCCCGATAAGGTCTCAGGTCAACTTTGGTAGCGTAAAGGCCGTATCACACAAGCATTTTTTCCGCATTTTTTCTGCGTTTTTAATGCCAAAACGTGAAGAAGAAGAAGTGCGTTTTTCCAAGGTCAGCTTTTTCGACCATTGCACATCCTGGCGGAGCGTTTTTAAACTCACTTGGGAAAATTAGAACACGTTCTAATTTTTACCTTGACGCAAGAAAAATGCTAAACATAACCCTTGGGGAGGTTACAATTCAATGAAAAACCCCCAGGAGCCCTAACCTGACAGATTTAATAAAAACGCATTCCGCCAGAATGCGCTGTTTTTGCACTTATTCCTCCTCAACATCCACAGCTGACCTTGAAAAAAAGCACTTTGCCTTCTTCACGTTTCAGCGTTTAACATGCGGAAAAAAAAGCGGAAAAAATGCAAGTGTGATATGGCCTTTAGTGGAAAATGGAATCGTCAACATTCATACCAGAACGTTCCCGCTCACGATTGAGACGTGCTACTTATAAATAATTTTAAATTTCATTTTCATGAACTCCTCATTGGGGGCGTGAAAGGTGGGCTTTTGCTGTCAGAACGCAGGATTAATTTATGTGATTTATGATTGTGACTACTATTGACCTTTATTTACTACAGTTATTTATTGACTAGACCGCAAAAAAGTGGTGGTCAAGAAGTGGATTCTTATTTCATTGTCCAGGTAGCACAAACAGTAGGGGCAGTTAATGGGAGCGTTCGTACATCCCTTTCAGTCTGATGGGAGAGTTCCTACTTGCGCCCGTCTGGGTTTAGTTTGGTAGATAGTTTGAATAATATATTATAGCGGTGCTTTTCGTTGTGTTCTCAGATTCCCCGTACAGGACAGCCATTAGTGGTGCAGTGCTCAAATTGCAAGAAGAGGGGAAACTCCACGTGCTGAAAACGAAGTGGTGGAAAGAAAAGAGAGGTGGCGGTGCTTGTAGGGTAAGTATTAACTTTGTTATTAGTACCTACTTGAGGCACAATTTTGCGCATTCTTTTGTTTTAGAAATAAAACTCTCCTGCAAACAATAATAATTTTAATATTTATTATGTTAAAAATAAAGGAAAAAAGTAAACGAAAGCTTAAAAATAAGGGTAACCGTCTGGAAACACTAATCCGCGATTAGTAAGTATATTCATTTCATTTTAATTTTTTCCTAATCGACGATTGAATGGTTTAGGTATTTGTTTTGAAAGTACCAAATCAACGATCTCGTGATTACTTTTTACATGATTTTTGATTGTTGCTTCCTTATTACCGAAGGTTAAGAATATTTGTTTTCAAGCAAGAAGTACAAGACAGAGGTATTTCTTTGCCGACGTCAGATCAATAGTAGCGTTTGAGCTTGCGCCAATACGAATTTCCTATAACACAGATTTCTTATGATCTATTGATCCGATTTCGTTGAGATTAGGAGATAGTTGGATATAGGTATCAGTGTGATGTCCTATACATTTCATCTCAATTTTTTTCAGAGTAATAACTATTGCACATTCGCAAAACTGAAATTGGTTGACACAGGTGAAGCTGATGAACTACGAGAGTGATGAACCTATTTTGATGAAATTTCTTGGAATTTTTCAGATTAACCTCTAGAAAATACCTTGAAAATTGAAAAATAGTGAAAAACTGCAGCTAGAAAACTAATTCGTGAAATCCGCAATCTTCAGAAGTCAAAAGACAAGTATTTAAAGCCAGCAGATGGCCAAAAAATGTTTCATGTTGTTGAATTTTAGACTTTAAATAATGAACCAAAATGCTTATGTATATATAATTATATATATATATATATATATATATATATATATATATATATATATATATATATATATATGTATATATCTGTAAAATGAACATCCAGTGACGTTTCGTTAACCTTTTTCCACGTAATGTGGTATACCTGCCAAATACCTACCACACAATTTGCCCGCCTATTGACGTCAAATTTTGCCGAAAATGGTGATTCATAAAAATTAAACCACTCATCTTAAGAAAGTTTGGATGGTAGGTAGGCAATTTTCCACTTTGAACAAAATTGAAGAGCAGCTCATCCGGGTTTCATCAAGGCCCCCTCGAACAGTACGGTAATTAATTGGTAGCAATAGGTTTGTTCGCAGTGACCATCAAACCGGTAAGAAATGGTTGGAAACGCGTTTGGGGCGTTCGCAGTGTCCATTTGGGGAAATCTCTGACTGTATAGCATCCATAGTAGTCCGTTCGCAGTGATCACCAAACCAGTTTGAAACGCGTTGTGGATTGGTTTGACCGGTCAGAGAAATTTCTGCTGACCGATCTGACGGTTTGCCCCCCACCACACCACAACTTGAAGTAGCCAATCAAATCATTCCACTGTGAGATGTATGGGTAGCGGAAGCTCAGGGAGCTGAGAGATGATAAGATAAGCCAGCCGGAGATGAGATAGCCGTCGAGATATCTGCATGTTGTGCACTGTTTACTAAGTTCTGCCTTTGCATTTACCCTCGTTTTACTTCTACGGTTATTTATCAAGAGTTTCCTACAATGAGTTGTGTGATATGGAAAATCTTATTGGTGACGACGACGTAGAATGGGAATCTTCGTCTGAATAGCAACAAAATACAAAATCATACAGTAAAATGTTATTACTTAATCTCAACTGATGAGTTGTTTGTAATGCTATTAACATTAAAAATTAAGAATGTCCGTCGACCTCGAGCTGAATTCTTTCTGCGATATAAAGACCATATTATCCCTCAAAATCATCAGCTGGAGGCAAGAAAAGATTGAATATGAACCCATATTGCATGGATTTCTTATTCCTGTTAGAAGGTTTGTTACCAATGAATATTTTTCATTTTTCAACCTGTTTGTTGTCTTGCAGGCCATTTTGTTATGGTTCAGGTTCTTTTTTATTACATAAAATGGTTACCTACCTATTCAAAGGATGGCCCGAGCCCACCAAGTAGGTTACAGCTGGTGGAGGCTACACGACGCTTGACTTCAGTCAAACCCGTTCGCAGTGCGAATTTGGTAACAAACGGTTTGAAATTAGGTGGTGGTCACGCATGTGCACTAAACCAAACACAAGCCTGGTCGCCAAAGGTTGGCAACCGTTTCCAACCGGCACTGCGAACAAAGCTAATATGATCAAGAGATCAGCGGTAGGTACTGTTACCTCCATGCAGGCCACTAGGCATGGAGGAAGGAAGGAGGTGGAACAAGAAGAAGACAAAGACAAGATAAGGTATCTCCTTGGTGGGTGACGTCACTGATGCTTATGCTCCAGAAACCCTCATGCCCTCTGATGAAATGAAGAGGAGATTTTTCTGGAACTTGAAATCCACCTTTGAAATAAAATACAGAAATGAGTGGAACAATCAACAAACCCCTGTTGACACTATAGACACCATACATTGCTACACCGATGGTTCTAAGATAGATAGGGGATCTGAACCTTCCTCTGGTGCTGGTGTGTTCATACCCAGCCTTCAAGTGGCAGATTCTTACAGCCCTGACAAGTATGCAACTTATTTCAATCATAAATATATGCTATCAAAAAGTGCCTGGTCACCTTACATAACCACAACACTTCTAACAAAAACATCCACATTTTTACTGATAGTCAGGCCAGCATCAAAGCACTCCTGAAACCCCTCACGACCTCAAAACTGGTCTGGAAAACAAAGAAATATATTAACAATTTGTTTCTTAACAACAACAGAATATCCATAAAATGGATTCCTGGTCATGAGAATCACGAAGGCAATGTTAATGCGGACGGTTTAGCGCGAGCTGGCTCAGGACAACAGTTTCTGGGCCCATCTCCTTCCATCTGCATTTCCAAAAATGCCTGTAAAACCAAAATTAAAAATTGGGTCACACAAGACGTCAACATTCTCTGGAGCAGGGAAACAGCTAGATATAGACAAACCAGAATGCTTGTTACGTCTTCCAATCCCAAACGATCATACTGGCTTCTAAGTAAAAGTAGAAATTCAATTAGAACCATGATTGGCATCCTCACCGGACATTATGATTTCCGTAGGATGCTAAATATTATAGATAACAATATCTCACGTATGTGCCCTTGCGGACTTGAGGAGGACTCCGCAGAGCACTTTCTTTGCAGATGCGACTGGTACTGGAGATTCAGAACGCAGGCATTTGGGCATCATATAATTGAACGTGCTTCCCTCAGAGATATTGAGTGGAAAAGAATCAAAAAGTTTGCTGATCTAAGCAAAAGGTTTGCTTGCGACGACTCCAACTCGGGGTAACCGGCGGAATCCTCTTTTAAATTAAAGGGGCCTCTTTTTGAGGGAGAGTATAAGCCGTTCATGGTGCCTGAAACTCTTCTCCGATGGTAACCCCGAGCAGTGAGTGAGTGGTTCACTGACATTTGCCGGACTCCCTTTCGAATAATGATGATTTTGGACAATTTAAATGGGTCAATAAAATAGTCGGAGGAGGGGGGATGTCTGATGACGGGAAAATTTTAGCGCGACGTGGGGCGTTCGTATTCCAACAGTAGAAGGTAGAACATAGATCTCACCAGTGAAACTATATTCTACCTTCTGCGTGTCACGCTACAATTTTTCCGTCATCAGACATTCCCCTAAAAATGTTGAGAAGGAGTGCAGTGGTGAGGAAAATGCAATGGTTGGGGGCTACATGTTTTGTTTATACTTTACTTTGTATATATCCATGTTGTTAATGTGCTTCCAACCATTGCATTTTCCTCCCCACTGCACTCTTCCTAATATTTGTGGAGGGGAATGTCTGATGACGGGAAAATTGTAGCGCGACGTGGGGCATTCGTATTCCAACGGCAGAAGATAGAATATATATCTCACCAGTGAAACTTGTAGTTGGTCTGTTGTGAACCCTATTCCCAATCCTGAAGTTTTGGTCTAGACTGTTGACTTTTTCCAGCATAGCCCACTACAACAGTACCTACGTTATAGTTAGTACAATCCTGTCTCTCCTTTCAAGGACTACTGTCTCTCCCATCAATATTGGTACCGCCATATTATCGATTTTTTCACATTGGTGCAACGCGAAAACCTCCTAGAAAACCGTCAGTTGTGTGAGTGCACAGGTACATACGTAGTTTGAACATGTTGATAACATTCAGCGTGTTTGTATAGAAAAACAAACTGCGCTGCCACCTAATGAATGCACTACATTACACGACCTTTCAAGAGACTAAAGGTGCTGCTCTTTACTTCCCAGCAGGGGATACAATGTAGAATTCCACAAAACTGTTGAATGAGGCAGTTCACAAATCCACCCAGGTAGGAAGAACCTACGACATTGTCAACGAACCCCGACTTTGTTGCTCTGATGATGGTGAGACAACAGTCAAGTTAAGGGCATATTTTCTGAAATGGCTCATAAATCGTTGTACCTTTCCAGCTGGGTTGGTGGATTTAGAACTAAAAGAACTAATTGTTTGTACTTGAAGCAAAAATGTGTTTATATTTAAAGATAAATATAGTAGCTGATTAGCCCGACGGTGCTCGTTTAGGGGATTACTACTATTCCCTGTATCTGTGAAAGTTGTTGTTTTGTTTTGCCGAAATCTCCGTTGAAGTTGATCCATATTTATCCTGAATCGTTCTTAAATCGATCCCTACTCCTGATCCTTTCGTCTTTTCTTGAGATCAGAAGTGGGATAAAATAAATGATGTTTAAAAAATGAAAAGGAAGTTTTAATAATATTCGATGTATATCTCAAGAAAGTTTTAACCAAACTGAAGCCACACCACGAAGCGCTCTGGGTATATTCGAATTGACGCAGTAGGGTGCGTCAGAGATACCAACCTTCCGGGACGAAATAATATACCTGGCCCCTGAAGGATCAACTAATAAATGAGTTGGGCGGGTTTTTAATGAGAAACTATGTAATTATTGGCAGTCATCGTTGATATATATATATTAGGGTGGGCCAAAAAAAATTTTTTGGGGGGCCCCCATCTGAAAAGTTGTTTTAACATGTCCAGAATAAGTGGTTAAAATTTCAAGGGGGGAAAAAAAAATTCTGACGTACCAAGCCTTACAAAATTTGGTAAATGGAAGGACTGCTGAGATTTGCAACTTTTGGGACTATTATCAAGGATTTAGGTAGCCCCCCAGAGGTGCAATGGGGTCCTAAATCCTCGACAAAGAGGTAGAGGAGAATGACAGTATCCCGTCAGAGAGATACCACTCCTACTAATAGCATTAATGAGCTATGTTCGGAGTAGATTGGTTTTCCAGGTCTTGGATCACCCATCCAACGCCAAACTCAGCCTTTCAAGAACACGAGCAGAGGCTTACGACGCCCTTTGTTTTCCAACGGACCGACGGCAGCGCTTTCTCTTGGATTCTGACGGGAATCTGTCACACTCCCCCCCTTAAAGACATACTTGATTGAAGAGCAAGTATGTAAACCAGGTGGAATAGTTTACTGGCTGAGAACTGATGCTCATTAATAAATAGCTGCATTGGCGATTGAGGATGGGAAAAGAGAAATTAAAACAGGGTAGATTGTCAATGAATCTTCATAGGAAGTCTTCATTAGGTAATTAACCCCCAATCAAAGATTGGAACAATCGGGAATAAACGGTGGCTCAACTATGGAGACTTATACCTATAGGAAAATAAAAGAGATATAAATTAATATGCCCACATTGGGGACTTAAATTGGGAACTAAGCCCTGGAAATTGGGAACCATGCCCGGGTATAAAGAATAATAATAAAAATGGCAAAGGCCAGGTATACCATAGGTATGAAATTAAAAATATAAAAAGGGGAATAAAAGAGAAATTATAAGTCAAAGACCAATGAAATTAATTATATACCAAAGGGTGATAATGGGAATTCCTTCTGGAACCCCGGGCCATGTTTCTTCTGAAACATTAACACCCCAAAAATAGTGGGGATCGGATTACTAGGTGTTAGCCGTCCATAATCCTAACCACGCTCTGCTACCATATCATGGATTTAGGTAGCCCCTCAGAGGTGCAATGGGGTCCTAAATCCTCGACAAAGAGGTAGAGGAGAATGACAGTATCCCGTCAGAGAGAGATACCACTCCAACTAATAGCATTAATGAGCTATGTACGGAGTAGATTGGTTTTCCAGGACCTGGATCACCCATCCAACGCCGAACTCAGCCTTTCAAGAACACGAGAAGAGGCGTGCAACTCCCGTTGTTTTCCAACGGAGCGACGGCAGCGCTTTCTCTGGGATTCTGACAGGAACTCTGTCACAGGTTGGTATGAAGAAGATGGGGTGGTTCTCGGTGTAACTTTTCGTGCTGAATCCTAATATTATGGTCTCAGAATTTACCAATCCCATCAAGAACCGGAGATATTTGAGGTTATGTTGGCGAAAAATAGCTATTTCAAGCGAATTTGAAGTTAGACACAGACAGCAGTTATTATAGTTAATTTTGAAAGGCTTGGTACGTCAGAAAAAAATTTTTTTTTCTTCTTGAAATTTTAACTACTTATTCTGGACATGAAAAGGCAACTTAATAAATATATATATATTTTTTTTTTTTTTTCTTGGTCGATTTCAAAGGTTCATTGTTGGAAAATTGGAAAAACCAATAGCGGCTTGAGCATGCTGCTGTCTTGTTAATCCATACAGATCCTTGAAGAAAAGCAGGCAACTAATGAAGGAATACTTAGTCATGCTCTGAAATAGATTTATTCCTCCCTGGTGGGCGCATAACCTTTTTGATCCTTTGGATAGTTGGAAAAAGAATCTCAAGTTCCTACATAGCTGTTGTTAAGTATGTTACTATATTCAAGTTTAGAAGTCGTCCAAAGAAGAAAAATAGCTTCCAGTGGAGTAACTGTTGAATGGAGCGTTTGTAAACATCTGATTTTGGGACTAACATTTGAGCTCCTCATCTATTAAGCATCCATAATCTCATTAGGTACATTCTCGATTATTTAGGGAAGTGTTCATAGAGGATGATCGTTGGATCAAAATATATCTTCACAATTACTCCATTTTTAAGGGGTAAATATGATCACGAGAGGCAATTGTGACCAGCCTGATGTACATACAGCACGAACTTTAAGATATTTAAAAGTTATGGATGAAACCTGAAAGAACACAAATAGAAGAGGAGATTAGTTCTGGTTTTTGTTTTTCTGGCCGATTTACCGACGATGTATTACATTCAAGTCAACAATAATGAAATCGGATCACAATTATCCCCCCCCCCCCTCTATTGCGATGCCGCAATTAAAACTATCTCATAAATCTCGCTAAATCTTTTCCCCCTAATATAGGCTAGGCTATTGTACCAGTTTTCAACTAACATCGTTACCTCTTAATGCCTATGCCTTTTCATTCTTGCATTGTTAAATCATAGATACAGTAATTTACATTTGACTTTAGACTCGCTGGGTGTCTGTGGTTACACTGTGTGGCTGGATAAACTGTGGTTTACACAGACCTTGTACATTTGAAATTAATCGATCACCAACCAGCAGGATTCCTTTACTTTCATTGGGTTAGAATTCTAAAGTTCTTGCTAGGCTTGTAGAACATGAATGAGGAAATATTTTTATAAGTTGGGATGAACATGAAAGAATAACACCGTAATAACACCAAAGAATTTATTGTACAAGAGGTACCAAAAATTATGTTAAATACTGATTTATGAGAAATTCACACCAACACAAATATTTCTAAAATATTACAAGAAATACACCTCATAACTACAAGAATGAGTCTAAGTTAAGTAAACTTGGTATTTCATTTGTCAGTATCAAAGTTGTGTATTTGGCTCTAAATTGCGAGGTATTTTATCGTTGGCCCACTTGGGAATAGTGCGGTATATTTAATCCCAAAATGTGACTTCACGCTCAGCTCAGATGGAGCTATTTGGTTGTTTATTACAGTTCAACACTAATATGTAGCTACAGAGTTCGACCTTTTTTAATTTTGAGATTCTCTTATAAAAAAGTTTGAAAAATGTAAATGCATCATGAACACATTTGCTTTTTTAATAATCTTAAACGTTGTTAAATATAGATAATCATAAGTGTATTTCAAGGAACTTATATTTTTCTAAGGAAGAATTATTACTTAAACACAAATCATGGAATGCTAATTTAAAACTAAGAGTAAAATCAGTCAAAATTACGGAGATTATGATAATTCAGTCAAGTAGAAGAACTTGTTCGGAGAATGATTGTTTCAACCGGTAGATTTTTCCGTCCTCCTCTTCTTGGCTTCGATTTCCTCCGCATCATGCTTGTTGATAGCAGGCTCGTTGGTGCGAACGATCTCAATCTCGCGTTCCCCTCTCCTTTTAGACGGCTGTGTAAACAATTTTCAGATTAGACTATTTATAGCCAAGAGTTTAATTAAACGTACCGACAGCAAATTATACCATTTCAACCTAACGAAACGAATTTGACAAATCTGAACATAATGTAAAGAAAGAGGTGTCCAAGACCAATCCAAGTATGAAACTATTGCAATGGTATCAAAAACTTTAGAATGCAAATTAAACAAAAACAAAAAAATTCACATGTAATTCTGTTTCATGGCTTCTAAATTTAAAATCTTTTTTGTGTACTTATAAATTTATTTCTAAATATTTGTATTGCGCGCTCTTCTGACATTCGAACGGAAGCTGTAGTGTTCATATTCCCTACCGATAGGGTCTAAGAACTCGAAATTTCATTTTTGCCATTTTCAAAAATCGTTACAATCATGTGTAGTACGAGTATTGTTTGGGTATTATTTTCATTGTTTTTGCACTTTGAATGAGCTTAAATCGTTCTCGGGATAAGCCGAATTTTACGTTTTGAAACCTCTATTTCTAGCCCAATTTTTGATTGAAGTAATAATGATTGCTCCCTATGTATTTTTTCCCGATTTTCCACGTGTTACATTAGTATTTGAAAAAGCAAGTAAATGTGTTTTCACGGAAATTCTACCTAGAACCTTGGATAAAATCGTATTTTGAATCATTTCATGAAAATTTCATTAAATTCATTCGTTTTAATGAAATTTCCCTCCTCAGGGATCGCACGACTGACTTAGGTATCTACTTTAGCGTCTCCAGGGGTTTTGAAGATTTCATTGCGATAATTGATTTAAAAATGTATGAAATTACTACTGTCAGTATTTGATAAATGCGGTAAATTTCAAGGGGCCATTTCATCTATGCCGGGTGTAACGGAAAAGCGAAGGGGAGTAGAACGACGCTCGCCGATTGTTTTGATCTACTCCCAATTTGTGAACCCTGCCCTTCGAATCCCGAGTGTTATCATAATATATAGATGACACTTTTTCGTATTGCATAATGTTTTTTATGCAACTTTTCACTTTGCACGGGTTCATTAACGGCTTCTACATCTCTCTCGTGTTCAGCATTCTACCAACTAAAGATTTGTTAGCTGCAGGGAATTGCTTGGCGGAGAGTTACATCCAGAGTGCTTGATGAATTTTGAAATGTTCATGCAAACATCCATAATGCATCCATATAACATGAGAGGGTGATTAATTTCTTTTGGGCAAGTGAATCTGCTGAACTCACCACCAGGACAACTAATGCCTGTGAGTCATTTCACGCATATTTTATTAAATATTTCAATACTCCTATGCTCTTTTCTCGATTGTTATTTATTTATTTTTATTTTATTGTTTTACCATTTCTTGTACTGACGATTATTGAATTAATAACACAACATGCCTTTTTTAGCATGGCTAATAACACACAATTTTTGCCCACACCTTCTCATAAAGACAGTCCTCAGTCTGTGCAAAATGCGAAGGAAAAATTTTGCGGGAGTAGAACGCAATGCCGGGAGTAGACCGCCGTTAAATTTCCGAAAGGTCTGGGAGTACAACGTTGGGAGTAGATCGCAAGACCTCGATATTTAAATCATTGAATTAAATTAGTGTAAAATGAGATAGGTAACCTAATTTCAATAATCATACATCATGAGAACGAAATCGGTTCAAGAAGGAAATCGATAGAAAGGTGTGAAAAAATAGAAGAGGGGGTGCATTTTTCGACGCAAAACTATACCTAAGCCATGTTGCTCTAATTTCGGACCACTATTTGTTAAGCCGGTGGCGTTTAGGTGGTTGAACGCAACAGCTTTGAAGTACTCAAATTGGCTTTGTGTTTCTTATAATCTTCAATTAAACTTATGATTAAACGTCTGTTGATAATTCACTGAAACTATGTTGTTCAACATAGCATGTTGCCTACGCATATACTGTAATATTGCTTGCATATTTTTCTGAAAGTTTTTTGCCAGTAACATTAATGTTTTCCTGCTATGTTGCGTCAAAAAATGCACCTGAGCACGCACACATAGCGGTGGAGAATCCGGCGCAACTTTAGCATCGACAAAAGCACCAAGTGACAGTTGGAGTAACTTATTCGAGTAACCCCCCCATCTGAAGTTAATCGTTTTGCTGATTAAGTACCTTTTTGGCTGCTGTCAGAGAAAGAACACCGTCAGTTGATAGGCTGCTCTTGAGGGTGTCAGGCATCGCATCTTCGGGGAGTTTGTACCTCCTTCTGAACTGACGGGAGACGTAGCCGTGCTGGTCAGAGCGCTCTTCGTGCTCCCCTTCCACCACGATGTAGCCATCGTCGCTGAGTTTCACTTTAAGCTCTTCAGGTTTAAAGTGGTTGACATCCAATTTCACACTGCAGCACACAGAAATCAGGAGTATTAACAAGTGCAAACTTAAGCAGTTGTGAATTTTTATAATTTACAAGATGAATCGGCTATCAAATTCAAGGGATGGGGTTGCTTCGACTAAATATGAATAGATGCATTTGTCAACATTGGAAAGTTTCCAAAATAAAAAGATTTGGCTATTATTATTGAAATTCATAGTCTACTTGACTATCAAGAATAAATTTAACCCGTGCCTTCAATTAATTTAAGATAAAAAATGTTTTGCTGCCAAAGAATGTGAATGTTGTTCAGTGGAAAGATACTCTGAGGGCATTTAGAAATCAATATAATCCAAAAAAACTGTGTTCGCTGCACGTCTAGGCTTCGAACTATGTGTGAGAAATTCGCAAACTGTCAGACGCTTGAAGGAATTAGCGGTTTTAGTGGGACAGTATGGCGAGAATTTTGAAAAAAGAGTGAGGGATAGGTTAGCGGGACGGAAATTAGAAGTAGAAATCACGCAATGATGACCAGATGGAAAGAAAGAGAATAAGTCAGAGCTCAAGTAGAACAGTTACTTGAGTTGGCTGGGACCATGGAGGCGCCATCACGTTACCTTCAAATAAACCCACCAGAACAACAAACCATGGTCAGAAGGTAAAAACGCATAATCGACAAGGTACAGATTTCCATTGCTCGGATGCACTGATAAGCGCAAGAATGTGGGTTTTTTTCCGAAGTTGTGCAAAGCGAGGGTCAATAGGAAAGATAAGAAATACAAAGAAACTCTCCGAATATCTTAAGGAAGTAGAATATCCAAATGAAATCTGTACTATTAAATGGGCCACCCATTGCAATGGAATTTGATTCTGCAGCCAAAATCTCAATGATCATATGGAGATTGTGGAAACATATTGTTTTACCAGAGCAAAGAAAAAAGTCAACATTTTGGGCTTATGATTATGAGAAAAACAAGTTAGATGTTCTAAGAGTGAGTGTGTGTGTGATATAAGTGTAAAACATTTTAAAAAAATTGTCAAGACCCTCTAGGCTGCTGCTGTGAAAGGAGATGCTGTGCCATCATGAGGTGGATTCTGCCATTTGATCTGAAAGTACCAAAAGATGTATTATCTTGGAAGAGGGAAGAAGGTACTACCTACCTATTTAAACTGAAGGACCATGAAGAAGAGGAAAATAAGTTGATTAATGAATTTCGGGACGTAGTTTGCAGGTGAAAGGATGATTAGAACTTTAAACAGTAGATACAGGGCTACGAAAAATGTTTTAAACCCCACAATTATCTATTCAAAATTTTCTTTTTAGCTATAGGAAATGCATCTCAAGACGACACGGCAGAGAGAAGGGCGACAGCTAAACTATTTTTTGGGTAGAAGACGTCCAACCATTTTAGACAACATAACTGAATTTGAAAGGAAAGGGAGAGGGTCAGAGTTTTTGAAGAGGAGGAAGGAGAGGCAACGAGTAGGATTTGACTGCGGTATTGATTGCATAGTTACGACCATAATGTTTTAGTAGTTATGAATGTTCAGTTCCAAATAGGAAAAAAGTTAAACAAAGAATTCGGGATGTTTTTACAGGATTGAAAGGATGATTAGAACGTCAAAAAGTAGATACAGGGCTACGAAAAATGATTAAAGGACCCCACAATTCAAAATATTTTTAGCTATAGGAATGCACCTCAAAATACGACGAGAAGAGCAACAGCTGAACTATTTTTGGGTAGAAAACTTCCAACAATTGATTTTAGAGAACATAACCGAACATAAGGAAGGGAAGAAGGTGGGGAGAAGGAAGAGGGTCAGTTTTTTGAAGAGGATTAAGTGGGAACTTGTGGATTCTACTGCAGAATTTGATAGCATAGTTACGGTTATTTAGTATGTATGTAGAGTTCCAAATAAAACACCGTGTTCTCACTTTTGTTCGAATGTGTAATACTTTTGTCATACTTGTAAGTTATAACACTTACAAAAGTTTCCTGTAGATTTTTGTTGACGTACAGACCAAAAGGGGATTTTATCAAAGGAAAGTAGCCTATTGAATATATAAATATGCTACTTACTTGAACTCTTTGTCGGTAGACTTGATTTTTGAAACTCCTGAATCGAGCTGTGGCAGGTGTCTCCAGGGACGGAGATATCCAGCTTTGAGAGCAGGGAGGCAGACGCTTCGCAAAGAAGGTCCGACCAAGTCATCGAGTCCAAGCCCGAAGTGCTGATCGTAGAGATCCACCAAGGATGACGGACGGCGGGCGTCTTCCAGCATTTCATTGAACAAAACTGGTAGAAGAGACATGTTGCTACTCAGATTCCTGCAAGAAACAAAAATCGGGGTTATCAGGGTGGATTTAGAGCAGGCGCATTGATTTTTAATTTGACACTCAGGGTACGGCTAAATTAAAAGTAAATGTGAAAAGATGATTCATCAGCAAGTATGTTCAAAGTTGAAGCAAGAGTCTTAAGAAGACAACGGAGAAAAAGATCTTAGGAGTTGTCTTGAGGATTTTACGTTTGCGCATGATCAGAAGCTCCATTGTTTCAAGAACAATAATTTTCACGAAAACGCGAGAAAGGATTCATAACGGCAATGCGGCTTGTAATAAAATCTGATTACCACCATTGCGTAGCGCTCAGCAACTAGAAACAATAGAGGGGGGGCAGTTGGACCGGGACACCAGCTGTGTTATCAATTTATTTATGGCGTAATACTGGTGTAAAAAATATATAATATATACCTATATAGTTTCAAATATTTTAGTAATAAATTGATATATTGAGCAAGAAAACACTCCTACAAAATCTATTGATTGAAGTAGGTAGGTACCACCTACCTACATATTTTTGAAAACTACACTCGCAAAGTTTCATCTTTAGAACAACAACTGAGCAAAAGGTTCCAAAGAGTGAGCTCATTTTCAATGGAATGGGTAAATTTCATGTGTTGGAATTTCAATTCGTTTAGTTTTTGCTAATAAACGGGTAGGAAGGATCACGCGTGACGTCGGGGAATCGGTTTTCAAAAAGTGAGAAACCCTCGTGTTTAGTCCATTTTTTCGCCTACGTGACCTACTGTAAAAAGAATCCAAATACCTTAGGGAGATAGGAAATTTAACGGTCTTTCCAACGATATATCTATTTTTAAGATTACATTGTAAATTAGGGGAGATATGGCCTTTTTAGTGATGTAAGGTCGAAATCACGAAAAAAAACAACTCCAAAAATCTAGGGTTTAAAAGAAATTGCAGAGAGGAACTTTTTGTTGGAAACTAGCTGTAGAATCGATCCCTAGGAGGTAAACAATCTAAAGTGTGAACGCCCTGAAGTTTTTGAAAGTTCGATAAAGAACTTGTGTATTTCAGATACCTAAATAAGAGTACTATTTTAAGGATTTTTGAAGAATCAAGACAAATTTGATGACTATTTCCATGTACCTAGTAAATTTTGATTGGTGTTCAATTTTATCTGCTGGGCAAATAGCCAAATAAGCAGGAATTTTACATTCAAAGAATGATTACGTAGGTACTGCTATCACATTACAAAAAATTAGTAGAGTAAAAAACCTGAAGGTTTGCCAAAAATGTGAAATAGGTTTAGTAGGCATGTAGGTACATTCCCTATAGACACGACCGATTGGTACATTACCTATTTATTGACATTAAAACGGCTTGTTGAGGAAAGCACAAGAAATTTTTAGATCCAAGATATTAGTCAAGTAGGTGAAAAAACCTATCTATGTGAAAAAATTATTTTGTGAAGTTTTACTGGAAGTAAAGCCACGTAAGTACTGTTTTATTGTCTGCAACGTTTTCAGAAGTCAATTTCTTCTATTTTTCTGCTAACGAGTCTTGGAGTTTGAGGATTTAAAAGTTTCTTCAGTTTCCACAGTATTAGGATTTTTTACTAGGGTAGGATAAATTAATACAATATTATTTGAGAGATAATGAAATAGGAAGGGACTTACTTGGAATGTATAAATCAGTTGAAGCTCGGTGAAGCTCTGAATGGAAACAAATCGTTTGCACAAGTTGAACACAGCGCGTTTCGTGAAACACTACATGCCGGGCCGGGACGCGTTGCGGTTTTATATACTATCGTTGAAGGGGCGAGACGGTTCTAGAAACTTCTGCGCAGTCGCGAAGGTTCGAGAAGGTTCTACACGTGGGGGACGGGTGGGATGACACGTGGGGAGAAGGGCCTACGTCGTTCGAGGACGTTCTCCCTCCTCCCAAACCGTCGACCTCGTTCCGGGAGAACGTCAATAACTGCTCCTCCCGTTCAGCTCCGTTCCGAAATAACTGCTTCTTACCGGTGAACACCAGTTTCTTTCCTTTCAGTGACTCTTGTTTACTACGCAATTTAGTTCAATATTACCACTACCTAATTCTATACAATCTTATTTAAATAAATTTACCAAATTCATTCATCTGAGGTGGACAGTTAAACTAAATTAAAATATATCTTACCTAAATGGAAGTGCTTATGAGTCCACCAAGATAGTGTTGACACAGTGAACACCTTTGGTAAGGGGAAATATGCTTTAAGGCCGTATCACACTTGCATTGCATCATTTCAGCTTTTTTTCTCGCATTTTTAGTTTTTAGTGCTCGAACGTGAAGAAGGCAGGGTTTTCCAAGTCCAGCTTTTTCTACCATTGCGCATCCTGGCGGAGCAGTTTTAAACTCACTTGGGAAAATTAGAACATGTTCTAATTTTTACCTCAACGAAAAATGCTACAACGTAACCCTTGGGAAGGTAGCAATTCAATGGAAAACCCCTAGGGGCCCAAATCTAACAGACTTGATAAAACCGCATTCCTCCAGAATGCGCTGATTTCGCACATATTCCTCTTCAACATCCACAGCTGACCTTGGAAAAAATCACTTTGTCTTCTTCACGTTCGAGCATTAAAAATGCGAGAAAAAAACTGACAAAATGCAACTGTGATACGGCCTTAAGACTTCACATAAAGTTTGTTAACTATGGTGTACCTAGTTATACAGGAAAACACAAGTAGAAAGTGAATACTTGGTAGCCTAGCACCAATTTGTGTAGTAGGTAAAAACAACTTTGCATTATTACTTGAAAACATTGGTCACAAACAGAAATTTACCGTTTTTCCCACGGTACCTACACTATAATTTTATATTTTTATATTTAAAAAAATGCAATAAACCTTTTTCCCTGACAAAGGACATCAACGAGGTAGCTGATGTAAACTAGGTTTATTTTCTCTCATAACATTTAAAGATACAATTATTTTGGGGGGAATATACAGGTATCCTTTAGTATAGTTGAAAATGTAGCTATCGTCTTTAGTCTTCCAGTACTGCCATACCTGCCCCATACTAAGTTAAATTGATATCACATACATTTATTACTGGCTATGAGGTTTTTCAACCATAGCTGGAAGGAATGTTAATAGGGAAAATGGCAAATTTGGTATCAATTAATCTATATTTATTATTATATATTAGGGTCCTTGCTTAAAAACACTCCTCACTAGAAACTTTATCACACGAAATAATCCAGATTTGTCAGAGTTGAAATATACATATATGTACTTAGTAGGTATTGTCAGCTGTTTTTTTCTCCCCTTTTTTCAATTCGAACGAGAAGAAGGGGTGAGTGTTATGAGAAGGAAAGGGAATTTCGGTAGTAGTACTTGTTTAAATAGATAACCTCGATGAAAATGTTGGTTTGAAACGTCAGTTTGTGTATAACTAGTTCCTTTTTCAAAATTCTGACCTCAAGCTGCATTTTATCGTTTGGTAGGAGGAATAGAGCTATAGCTATGCATTAAAAGAGCAGGACTAGTGTTATTAGTCCTGACGAATATGAATAAAATACTTAATCAAAAAGTCGTCCTGCAGTATTTTGCTGGCAGTGCCTCATTAGCCACCCTGTTCAATACCACTAATGACCCTTCTTGTTAAGGTGTGGATTAGGCTTAAATCAATAAATAGAAATTATTGCAGACTGATTCTTGGGAACAACAACACAAATTAGAACGTTAGGAAATGTATAGCAACATATTATCCACATTAGTCAAGGTGTTACCTAACTTGAAAAATTGGTAACTTTTCTAGTACCTAGATATTATATTTTTAAAATAGGAGAAGACAATTTTCATAACAGATTACTGAATTAGAAGATGAATTAACATAAAAAATCATTGGGTCCTCTCCACAAAACGTGTGTTACAAACTCTCCACTTAGTAGGTTGGGTTGGTTGAGGGTGGAGAAATTTACAGGCTCCTCTGATAATGTGAGTTTATGCTATATGCTGAACGCTTTCGCCAATATATGACCTCTTCAGAGCTGCAATTATTTTTACACATTTAGTCAAAGCTAATCTAATCGGTACTTGTTGATAATTTGGGTTTTATTGTACATATTTAACTTATAATTTGATAGATGATCTGTATTATGTTTAATTAAAAATTAGGGTCCCTCCTTGAACATCTTAGTCATGACCTGTTGAGCTGAAGAGGTTCAACTTTCAGACTAAGTGTGTCTCTCCACATAAATATTGCATTTCTCTCGATTTTAGCACAAAATTGACTCTAGTAACATCACCAAAGATAAGAATACTACATTCAATAACCTAACAAATAATAACTATCCCATAATGCATATAACTAAACAATACTACTGCTCAACAGGTCATGACTAAGATGTTCAAGAAGGAACCCCAATTTTTACTTAAACATAATGCAGATCATTAATCAAATAATGAGTTAAATATGTACAATAAAACCCAAATGAAAATTATTGCAGCTCTGAAGGAACATATATTGGCGAAAGCGCTCAGTATATAGCATTTAACCACATTTATCAGAGAAGCCTATAACTTGTTCTACCCTCAACCAACCCAACCTACTAAGGACAAGGCAACAATCCATAACCAACTCTCTACTTCGTAACACTTCTAAATTTTCTTGTACTGAAATCAAGAACCAGGTTACAGTAAGGTGGAAATTATAAAATGGTAAACTGTAAAAATTGGTTATAACAATACTCATTTTGGGTAATGGACTTGAGCATTTTAATCAGGAACAAAATATTGGTAACACTCCTGATTATGAATTAAAAGGGCTTTTCAGTTTTTCCGACGAAAATCCTCCTCTTAGAAGCTGCTCCTTTTATACCCCATCAACTGACAGAACAGATCGGTTCAGAAAAACCGGTGACGGAATCTGCGGATTATTCCCTGCAGGGGTGTGGGAAGTGAAGAAATGGTCCTTTAATTTCTTACTTCCCCTGAAAGGGAGCGTCAATTTATTATTGTGTACTGGTTTTGGTCTGAACATAGACATTCTTCAGAAAAAAAGAGCATCCTAAGAGCAAAAAAACAGGCATAAACGTCAACAATAACACGAGAGAGAAAACTTGATATTAAGACTAACAACTAATACAGGGTGCGGCAGTGAGGACGGACGGTTTTAAAAAAATCATAAAATAGTTAATTTTTACTCAAAAACAAATTTATTGATGCAATCAGGTTCGCAAGGAAATAGCATTTGAGACAGTCAAGTGTGAAAAATCACATCAGGCATGTGGTGGCCGAAATTGTTGATGCAGTGCTGGAGGCGTTCTCTCCAACATAGCTCTCTCAACTTGGGCGACTTCCACGCGAATGGCGTCCTTCAATTCGTCCAGATTTCGGGGCTTGTTCTTGTATACTCTAGCCTTGAGGTGTCCCCATAAGAAAAAATCGCATATGGATAAATCTGGGGACCGAGGAGGCCAATGAACATCGCCAAACCTGGAAATAAGGCGACCAGGGAAGAGAGGGCGAATAACGTCCATTGATGCTCTGGCTGTGTGGGCGGTCGTCCCATCCTGGTGGAACCACACACATCAGGTTGGAACACGTCACCTTCGTAATTCAGGTAATAAGAAGTTGCTGATCATTTCGACGTAGCATATGTTGGAGAGAGTCTACGCAAACTTCCATGAACGCCTCTAGCACTGCATCAACGATTTCGGTCACCACATGTGATTTTTCACACTTGACTGTCTCAAATGCTATTTCCTTGCGAACCTGATTGCATCAATAAATTTGTTTTTGAGTAAAAATTAACTATTTTATGATTTTTTTAAAACCGTCCGTCCTCACTGCCGCACCCTGTATAAGGAACAAACATACCTTCAAAAAATCAATGGATCTTCAAAATTGAAGGACCATTTCTTCACTTCCCACACCCCTGCTGGGAATAATCTGCAGATTCCGCCACCAGTTAGAGTAGTAATTCTTCACATCTGCGTAATTAGGTTTATGTAAAGTAAGATCTGTTCAGTGATAACAAATTATAGCCCTCTACTTTTCAATTTAACGGTGTTGCCACAATATGGTATCATTCCCATTACTGGTTTTCTTTCAAATTTGGAGAATCCTTCATTTGTGTTATGTGGGTTTATACTAATGATTTAAAGGTGTATACCTACTCGGGGTGGCCAAGTGGAAATTTTTAATTTCCCTGACCGAACTTCAGATTTCCCTGACAAAAAATATCAAATTCAAATTTTTTTTCTCGTCACGTTATTGTACCTCTCCTTAATGCCTCTAAAACAAAAATCGTATAATTCAAAGGGAAAAGAAAAAATAAAAGAACAAAAAACAGACTACTTATATGCGGTCTACTTATATTTAACAATTTCATTGCCCTCGAAGTGCTCAAATATCATAACATTTTAACCTAAATGTAATACGATAATTTATTTATTTACGATAATTTACTTAATTTTTATTTAATATTTTATGGACTCTCAATTTGTGATCTGAAGCTATTTGTTGAAGTACAAATTTTAATCACTTGAGTTTAATTTTTTTTCCTTACGTGGATTTCTTAGCTCTACTAAGAATTCAAAATTTTCGTCCAACAGCAAAAAATGTCACACTTTCTTTCACATACCTACTACCAATCGTTGCCAGAGAGTATAACTTCCTGATTTCCCATTCCACAAAAATTGTCCGTTGGAAATTTTCTCTGTGAATTTATAACACATGACTCCACATTCCAATGGGCCAATTACCCCCTCCTCAACTCTCCAGAGAAGTCCTAGCTTATACATACAAACTAGTTTTGGGACTGTTACTGGTTCATTCCACTACTCTGCTGGGTTTTTTCTCCCTAGTTCAATACCCAGGTGACTTTTCTCACAAATGGTTTACTCTAGGTGATGTAGCTACCAGGGAAGCCAATGGCATATCCATTCACTTTTAATGTGCGTGTAGAGTTGTTACTTTAGAACAATTTAACCACAACCCTTGATAATTATTTTTGTCATTCGTATGAAATACCTGTCAAACCTATGAAATAATATGCACCTAGTTTGATAAAGTAGCACCTAGTTGATTGTTTAGGTATTAAATATACTTGAAAACGCTTTAAATTATTACACCATGTTTTCATTTAAAAAGTTCCCTGAAATTTGGTGGTTTTTGAAAAATTTCCTGACTTTTCCCGACGCAAAGAATTTCCAGACTTTTCTAGTTGGGGGCCACACTGTTAAAAAATTGTCTAATTCATGATTAGCTACACAACATCAATTCAGCAATCATAAATGAGAATTGCATGAATTTCGTTCTATGTATTGGTACGAATTGTGTACAAAAATTAGCTCACATTTGAATAAAATGTGAAACAAAATCATTGTAACAGACAAAAACTAGCCATGAATTAGTGTTATTTATACCCCCTAACTTAATATTAGAAACATTTTGTTTTCAAATGATTTTCTCAAATTTTTAAAAAGTAAGTACTTAATTCAAATCAATTTTGAAAAATTAAAAAGAAAATGTCCATTGTCGCACTTTTTTCCGAACTATGTACCTGTCTTGAATAATAAAATAATTTTTATCAGGCAAGTGATCTTGTTTTACAATGAATATAGTATTTACAAAAATAGTTATAATCTTTTTGCTATTAAAATTATTCTTTTGGCAAATTTAATTAAACTTTTTACAAATAAATTTAAACATTTTACAAATGAATTTAAACTTTCAGCTGCAGTAGGTAGGTAAGTTTGATTTTTAACGCATATCATGTTTTTTTAAACAAAGAACATGAACAAGAACATTTAAACAAAAAAAGAACAAAGACAAACAACGTCTTCATTAGAAGAGCTTGTTTATCTCATCATTAGAAAGGACGTTGTTTTAGCGAATTTTTGAAGAAAATTAAGCTATTTCTCTCGCCTCAAAATTTGTAGAATGTGAATTTTTGAAAACATTTTATGCAGAAATCCGTTTCAGGCTATTCTGAATCATATTCTGAAGTTTAACGCATTTTTTTATGTATGTATATATGTATGTATGTGTCATTCTTCTTTCATACATAAAATAATGCGTTAAACTTCAGAATATGATTCAGAATAGCCTGAAACGGATTTCTGTGTAAACTTTTTCAAAAATTCACATTCTACAAATTTTGAGGCGAGAGCAATAGCTTAATTTTCTTCAAAAATTCGCTAAAAACCCAAGGAAAAATAATACCTAAAATTGTTGAATATGCGAGCATTGTGCCTCCCCCTCCTCACCACCCTCAGTATGTCACCCTCCTTCTGTACCATTTTGCTTAATTACTGTACATATAGATTGTATGTGAAAGGAATTTTGAGTAGGAATATCTGACATTTGCTCTATCATTTTTTGAAGCATGTTTAAATAATAACAAATACTAATAAATTTAAATCAAAATTTAAAATGTTAATGAGGAGGTTATTTATTGCCTCCTACTTGGGAAAAACAAGGTTTAAAATTAAACATGAAAACCATCGAGTTTTGAACCGTTTATTCATAATATAATAGTGTTTTATTAGTATATTTTATAGTTTTCATTCAGTTCAACAACAACAAATTCAATTTTATCCCTTTACCAAACAATACTCCAAAATATAGCTTTAACAAGAATAAATAGCAAGATTTTTCATTACGTGAGGAAAAATTGATAAATATTTTTGAGATTGAGGAAAAAATGTGTTTTCAAAGTATGGTTTTGACGATTGGAAAGCCGTTTCATACCGTTTGCAGAAGTTGCATAGTTTCCTCGCTGAGGAAGGATGCTGGCGGTTCCGGTTGAAGCCAAGCGAATGTGAGTAGAACAGCTGGAACTAGTTTGAGTTCTAGTAAGGTGCTGTCGTCCTCTTCTGGGGTGAGCTCTTGGCCTAAGGCGTTCTTCAGAGCGAAATCTCCTTCGCAGCTCAAGTTTTCTCGTACGAATTCCTTCACAGCCTTGGACTTTTCGTAGACATTGAAAGTCCCCTGAAGAAGAACCCCGTCCGGGAATCTGATCCTGATCAAAGTGTAACGATATTTCTTCAACTCGCGGAGTTCCTCTTTTTCCCTCATAGCTTTGGTCCTGAGCTGCATCATCGTCTCCATCCTCTCAGCCTTGTTCTGCATTTCTTTCTTCAGCTCGTCGACCGTCATCCGGTAGAATTCGTCCGGAAGGTCCATCCTTTTTCCAGCCACTTCGGGCACCATGACCTGCACGTTTCTATCAAGCTCCAGAGGCACAGGTTCAGCAGACCTCAGTGAATCTACCAACATTTCCAAATCATCGTCGTCAACTTCGCCGGTAAACACGAAGAAATCTTCCTCGTCGTCCTTGAACGGCAAGCGTCGTTTTTCGAAACCAGCTGCTTCTAAAAATTGAAACGCCCCTTCCATTTTCGCGACTCTATCCTGAAACACCTTGTTAGACAAACGTATTTTCTTATATTTGTCTTCCCCAGGATTATGGATGATATTGGTAAGATAAGTGCACAATGTTTCGACGCATTGCGACACCTCTTCCCTGTTACTATTCAAAGTGTGGATCATCAAACACGACGTTAAACCTTTTTCTAACTCGACCTGTTCATAGAGGAAGTTTTTAATTTGTTCCTTCCACTCATGTTTAGGTAAAACTTCAGGGCTTATAAGAGGGCATTTGAAGTACACACCTTGCACAGCCAAAATGTCGGGGTTAGTATTAACTTTTTCTACTTTGGCAGGAGGATCGCCTTTTTGGTAGCTCGATGCCATTGATGTTTTCATGGTTGCTTTCAAAGACAAAGCATTGCCGAAAGATGAAGTCGGTACCTTTTTTTCAAGACGTGCCAAAGCGGCGAGCCCAGCTTGCTTTGCTTCGTCCGTCGGCGCCTGTCTGGCAACGGGTTTTTCATCCTTCTGTTTCGGAGGAGGTGCACTTTCCGTCAACTTGTGACCCTTACCTTTGAATTTACCGCCTTTCCGTTTCTCGAAAAACGACTTAATTTTATCCGCCATCGTAACTAAAAGCCTTTAAATCCTCGGAGAATGAACTTTCGGGAGTTTGAGCTGATCCACGCTTCGTTTCAACTCCTCAATGACTTTCCGAGTCGCTGGTTTTTTGAACTTTTTGAACACTCGCGATCCGTGATATCTCCACATTAAACCGATACACGACACATTGAACACCAGTAATGATGAAAGGGCAGTGAGTAATTTGATCTGTTGTTCGTCGAAGTTGAGGGAATACTTGGTGACGTCAAACAATCGAAGACAATCCTCGAAACTTAGGTTCAACACGTTCTCGACGAAACCATTCACACTTTGTATATCGAACGAGGAGAATATCTTCGAAACCGTGTCAAAGAATTCAGTTATAAGAGCAGGCGAATATTCCACTATCATTTCTCGACTTCTCAAAACATAATTCCGTGTTTTCAAAGGGGGTTGGAAGGTTCCACTGAGTCTTGCGCTGTTATCGCCAGAGGTTATCGATTAGCTGAAGCATGCGCGGAAGAGCAAGGCGTTGCCTCGATCATCGACCTTGCTTTCCCGTACTCACAACTTTCACTATTTTCAGGCTTTGAAGTCGATATCAAGTTAATTTAATATAATAATTATTGTCATTATTTATATTTTTATATTGTCCGAAACAGTCGGACCTGCGGGAGAAAGAATTTCAGCATTTGAGCTGACGCGGGAACTAAGGACGGAGCTCCGAGTTATTTATGTTCAAGTTATTGTTAAGTCCACTTGGAGCGCTAGTAACGATAAGAGTTATCGGTCAAACGTTATTTTGTTCCTTGTATAAATAAGACCCAATATTATCTATTGATCTTAGGAGTTTTGTTATCTTAATTGCGTATAAATCTAATTTAGGCTATATCAAACCTATATTATCAGTATATTATTAGTATGTAAGTGCGTACTAAAGATTCACAAATAATGGTTTGGTAGGTAGGCACCTACTATTAATTATCTTATTTATGCAATCTACATCTACGAATCTTTACATTATTATAAAATTTTATAATCAACCTAAGTACCTATAAAAATCACACCTACCAAACAGACAAATCCCAACGTATAAGGATGCTACTCTGAAAAATTTGAGAACAGGTTTTTGGTTAGGTAGGTAGTTCCTTGGCTCCTAGGCTGGTGATTCGTTCTTTACAGAACGAACCGTAAAACGGAACAGGCACATGAATATGAACTATTTCAACGAGTCTAAGATAATGATATATCCCTTAAATTTTTATCATCGGCCTCAAAATCATAGATTGATTAATACAAGGTAGGTACTTAGGTAATTACCCAAAGCAGTCAAAGCTTCATTTCGTTTCAACACATGTCATAGGTACCCAGTGACGGCCGGTGGTCTGAAAAAGGAGTGGGGCACAAAAATATTTACCTATTTGACAGTCAAAAAGAGCATGGAGGTTTTTCATCCATTTGTTTTGCTTTCAGTGTAAATTAATTTTGATCTAAACACATGAAACATTAATCCCACTTGGGTTATGTCAAATGCCATGGACAATAAATCATGATCATTAAATATTATTGATAAATAAATATAAATTAATTAATTAAATAAACTAAATTAAAAATACTATCTTATAGGGACCTACTTACTTACTAAAGCTGGTTTCACATGGTATGTCCGGAAGACGGAAAGATTGAAAGCAATCTGATTGGCTGTTGGGACAACAGTTGAGGATGGTGGCTGCCATGTTGCCGGAATGGGCGGTCTGCGGACAGCGGTAGAAATGTTTATACCGTTGCCGCGTTCCGTCGAGCGGAGCGCAATCTTATTGGACAGGAATGTTGATAACCGCAAGTAGAGGTTTCAGATCAGAGAGGGTTTCAGTAGGAAGGTTATGATTCCGTGTGTCCATGTTCATGTGAACACCCTGCCGCATTCTGCCGCCCCCTCCACTGGGGTTTCCAGCCTTCTGTCTTTCTGGTTGTTACGCTTGTACTCCTCCATGTGAAACCGGCTTTAGGAATGACTATAAACAGCCAGTTTTTTTATTGGTCATATTGCAACGTTTCTGCGGTGGTCATATTGATCATGCTGGTGTGGATACTATACTATATATTGGGTTACGATGGATATTATGTTCATGGAACTAGGTGTGACGAACTAACATGGAAAGAGCTGAGAAAAATTATTATGGATGTAGGTACGTTGCAATAGGTCCAATAAAAAAAACTGTCTGTTTATCGTCAATCCTAACAAGAAAAACACCTACACTACTTTATTATTAGAAGTATTAAAAATTATCAAGGCTTCGATTGTATTGCACTAGTCAACTACTTAGGAGAAGTAATTCTGAAGGAATATTAAAGAACTCAAATTAAATTATGATGAAATGATAGGAGTGTGACGTCATACGTCAATTAAAAATTGTTTCAAAAGGCTATAGAAATGTTGTCTAACCCCACAACTACCACTCACTTATGTATATAACCTTTTTCTTCAATGCAACCATGAACCTAGGAGGGGGATGGTTCATGAATGCAACACATCCAGAATGATCAATATTCTACTGAAAATATTGATCAGAGATGTTTTCGTTACTCATTCTGTATGGTTTTGGAGGTGCCTTTGAACACTGTAGCTTTTTCCAAATGTGACCTCAAAATGTCGTCAGTTTTGGCTGATTTTGTTACTATAAGAGGCTACATAAGAAATTACAGCTTCCTAGAGTGTAAAGCATAGAAATTAACTATTAAAATGATTTAACCACCGCTTCACAAATCAAACCGTTCTCGCAATATTTGGATCACCTGCTATGAATCAAATCATCGAAACACCAGCTCAATGAAATCATCAGAAATTAACAAGCGGTGGCAATCATGTTCACAATATCAATTATTGAGAACGATCACCTGAGTGTACACAATTATTCGAATAACCTTGCTCATAACTCAGCTTGTTGGCCACGCACTTCGCAGTAGTTAACATAATATGGTTGGATAAATCGAGAGCTTTCGAACGAATGGTCAACGAATTTGAAAAACGACGAAGTACCATTTCCCTAGCAACGACTCGGTTGTAAGCGGAAATCATCAAAATATTTTCGTGAGCAATTTTCCGGGAGTTTTGACATGGATATGTCTTTGCTCTGGGGGGTCAACCAAAAATTTCCGTGACGCAAAATTTGTGTCACAATTTCAGTGTTTTTCACGTACAACCCATTCGTTGCTAGGGGAATGGAACTTCCGCAGTTTTCATCGCACAGAAATCGTTCGCCACTCGTTGGAATGCGCTTGATTTATGTGATAAATGTTCACATCTCAAGCTACCAATTCCCCCCTCCTAAACTAAGTTGATTGGACTATAAACAATTTTAATAAGCCTGTTACAATATTCTTAACGTAAAGCAATAGCAGAATTTACTCCACTCCATAGGAAACATTTTCATCCACTTGACAACAGTCGACTGTTAATAACAACTCATTGTAGTGGCTTCTCTCCACAGTCATTTTCAACATTTCTATAAGTAAACCGTTGTTTTGTTGGAATTAGTCGGGATTCGTTTAAAGTTGAAGGATTTATTTACAACTCTCGTGTTCAACCGTTATGAAATCCCCAATCAAAGACATATCCATGTAACATGGTATCTGCTTGTAAAGCAGATAGTGGAACTCGTTTACGAGTTACTATAAAATTTTTAGTTCATGTGCCATAGCAGACATAAAGAAAACAGTTGATTGTTCTCTACGCAACACAGTGAGTCTATTTTATTTATTGGTAAGTAGCGTGAGCAAGTTTTCGTGACGATTTTTCAGTTTATGTGCCAAAGCAAAGGCATGCAAATGTCAAAAATGTCAAAATCAGTACCTACCTGACTAAACTTCTTACGTAAATCCGTCGATGAACGTCGTACTTCTATTCAAAGTGATCGTTGCTTCTTCTTCATTGCCAAAATGCCAACATTTCTTTTTGTAACTAACGTTCGTAACTACCGACGGAAAGGGTTTTGTAGCTAGCTCTACACATAAACAACGCACTCCAACTCGACCGACAATACAAAGGACTTTATTACAAAAGACGTATTCAACAACTTAGGACTGAATAAAAATAGGTACTTTTGTTAACACAACGCTATAATACGGACTTTACTTTAGAGTAAATTCTTGGAAACAACCACATGCCCGAAGGAACTTAAAAAACATCATAAACTACCAGCAGAGACAGCAAAACATTACTAGAAAAAAAACCTACCAACTATGAACATTCAGTTTGGCTAATAGAATAAACCGAAACTCCTCTAGTGGGAGCCACTCATAACGTTAATTTCATTCTACGGTCTTTAGAAAAGTGGAAACCCTGCCTGGGGCATGGCCCCCTAAAATGATGAGAAATCTACTGTTATGACCTCTTTTTCCCGTTCCTTGCCCCTTAATTCCCGTTCCTTGCCCCGTAATTCCCATCACAGTCTAACCTGAATTGACGAAATTTCTCTCTTGATAGAGTGATTTTATGGCAATCTACGTACTTTTTCACTGGTAGATGGATCTTAAACCTCCTTGGATGGAGCGTAAACCTGATCCTTCTAGCATCCACCTTGGAGCCACAGCATGGAGCTACAGACCACTTTTCGTTCTAATTTGAAACGATGAGTTTTGTTTGTAAAGTCTTCGTTCCAGTTTGTTACTTTTTTCCCAAATGTACTGGGGCAATGTCCCGATGCCCCCCCCCCTCACCGGCCGCCCCTGTAGGTACCGCCTTCCCCACTTCTCCTCCCATTTTTAGCCGTTTTAAAATTTGTTAAAATTTTGATTGATTTTTTGCGAAAGAACTAACTGATTGAATCTCAATCTTGTACCTAAAGAGTGATCGTCACAGACACATTTCTAAATAACGGTGTCTAAAATTCAATGCAATCTGCAAACGCCCATTTTGGTTGCCCATTGCAGATCTTTAGGACATACTATGGACTTCAAAAGTTTCATAATTGTAGGAATAGAATCAAATTTGCAAAAAAGGATATTTCTAGAAATGGTTAAGATAAAAAATTCAAATTCAGATCCAATCCCAATCCAAGGATATTTCTAGAAATGGTTAAGATAAAAAAATCAAATTCAGATCAAATCCCATTGCAGATCTTTAGGGCATACTATGGACTTCAGAAATTTTAAAATTGTAGGACAAGAATCAAATTTACAGAAGAGAATATTTCTAGAAATGGTTAAGATAAAAAATTCAAAAAATTTCCAAAAAACTCATAACTTTAAATTCGATGACTAACAATAACAAAAAGAAAGTAATAAGTAAATAGATATTTTACATTTTTTAATATTAATTTCCCTGAAGAAGCCCCAGTTCCTGGGAAGAAACGTTGGAGTTTAATTAAAAAACCAATTTAAGGACAGAATATTTATAAATCTTGTTAAAATTTAATGGACCAGCCATTCAGCCATTATTTTTTTATTTATTTTTATTTTTGAAGATATCAAACAACTTCACACGGTAACTCCCCTCAATTTTTCAATTTCTATTCAATGGTGACATCGGATTTTCATTATCACGACACCTAACTTACATTTTCCCCATGGGAAGCCCCATTTTTTAGGACATCCCTCAAAAGCTATGTCTTATAGGCAAGGCTTCGTTAATAAGAGGGACGTTTATTGGAAGTGATCCAGGGGGGGATAACCTAAGCATGAGAAAAAAATAACCGCATGCAAATCCGTTTCATACCATTCTAAGCCAGAATCCGTGAAAAAAAAAAACCATAGGTGTGTGTGTGCAGTGACGGATTAATAGAATTTCGTGAGTGGGGTCGGAATACCCCTACCAAAAGGGGGGCCCGGGGGCCCTCCCCCGCAAATTTTGTGAAAATGGACCTAAAAAAACTAGCAGTTTTAGAGGTTTTAGACCCACACTTTATATGTAAAAATTAAAAAGATAAACATAATTTTTATTTTTACAAATATTAGCTCAGCTACCAAAAATTCATGTACACTAAAAGAGATAAATGAATAAAAATAACTAAATAAATACAATTGACTGAAAATAAAATTATTATAATTTTTGGCACCAAAAGTTTTATACCGAAAAATGCAGGGAATGAAACATAAAACGCTGGAGTTATAAATCAATACTACATTATAACTTGATGTAATATTATTTATAAATTATTATTTCTTATTAGGTATTAAATTATTTTTTCAATTTGCTTTGTTTAGAAACAAAAACTGTTGATAAACACTCACGGTAGAATTAAATGGACAAAGTACATTTTTAATTAAAGATTAAAATACAAATAAAATATTACCTTGTTGAACAGATTTTATCTATTACTGATACAAGTGAAACAGTGAATAATTCGCTTCTATCGAAATACACTGGTTGCAATCATTTAAGAAAACATGGTTCGTTTCCTTCATCGTCGAAATAGTTCTGATTATGTATTCTTACCGTTACCGAAAGCGGTAGACGAGAGACAAATACAATACCGTAAACTTGTTAAATAAACTGATGAACACAAACATATCCCTATAAATAAAAATTGATTATGGTAGTGGTGGTTTGCGGGGATGAGCATTTTGGTAGGCTGTAACTCATCGTGGTTTATTAGTGTCCAAGTACTTTCGCCTGTACTAGGCCTTATTAGGATCTGAAATATAAACAACAATTTGCTGCTCTTAGTCATTAGTCTTAGTGCTAGGATTCAGATTGTAAAGAGTTTACTAGAGTGACAACTTATGTGGTAGGTACTAGTTGGGTTACTTACAGGTAAGCAGTATGGCTTGTTTTTTGGTCTTGAATAATACAAAATCATTGTTGCGCTAGGTCTTAACTGGTCTGTAATGAATTATATTACAATGTTGTTAAAATTATGAGGTAGCAGTAGAGAGGCAATAAGTAAGGGATATGGGCTTTGTTAAGTAATGCCAGCCTCACCAGTACTAGTTGGTTGTCCACTCTTTATAGTCTAAAATTTTATCATGGAACATACTTTAGCCATCTCCTAACTGGGCAAAAACGTGACGAAATCGTAGAACGAAAGTAGCGCGGGATTTTTTACTTTTCCAACATCCTAACAGAGTGGAAAGTAATGTCCATTTTTACTTTCCCAACATCCCAACAGAGTGGAAAAGAATGTGAAAAGCAGGTCCATAAAGAGCTAAATTAAAACAACAAGTAACAAATTCAAAGTAAAAGGAAACAGCAAACAAATAAAACACGGCTAAAGCATGTTCCATGTTTCTTGAATTTTAGCCGAAGGATCTAAGCAGTAACCATCCGGGGGTCCAGGGGCTTGCCCCCTGGCGAGGCCCAAAGGGCCAAGTTTTTTCCTACTTCTCACTAGGTATATAATGAATTATAATATAATTTTTTGGTATATAATTGTAATTTATATTATAAATTATTTACTGCATCAAACTTTTGCAAACCTCCACCTCATGGAACCACAACCAAGCAATAATTTCATCTCATATAACCAACAATTGCTGGAGAGTAGAGGCTAGCATCACTCAACAGAGCCCATATCCCTGACTTATTGTCTCTCTACTATGACCTCATAATTTTAACAACATTGAAATATCATTCACTACAGACCAGTTTCAACCTGGTGCAAAAATGATTTCGTATTATCCAATACGAAAAAAAAACCCATACTGCTAACCTGTAAGTACCTCAACTAGTAGGTACCGACCATATAAGTTGTCACTCTAGTCAACTCTTTACAATCTGAACCCTAGTAATAAGACTGGTGACAAAGAGCAGCATATTGTTATTTACATTGACATGGATATGTCTTTGCTCTGGGGGGTCAACCAAAAATTTTCGTCACACAAACGTTGATGTCACGATTTTCCAAACTAATGATTTTCACGTACAACCCAGCCGTTGCTAGGGGAATGGAACTTCCGCAGTTTTCATAGCACAGAAATCGTTCGCCACTCGTTGGAAAGCGCTTGATTTAGGTGATAAATGTTCACATCTCAAGCTACCAATTTTCCCCTCCTTGCTGACCTGGCTACATTCCTAAACTAAGTTGATTGGACTATAAACAATTTTCGTTTGGCGGAAACTAAATAGCGTCTGTATTGGAGAAATAACTTTATTAGTATTTATAGCATGCTTTTTTTGCCTCCAAGAATAATAAAATAAATTCTATATCGTACATTTCGTCGCCTACAGTCCAAAGTTATAGGATTTGTTTACAACTCTCGAGGACAACCGTTATGAAATCGGTCCTCAATCGAAGTTATATCCATGTAACATGGTATCTGCTTGTAAAGCAGAGTGGAACTCATTTACGAGTTTCGGTACTTTGAGTTTTAGATCCCTGATGAGGCCTGTTCCTGGCGAAAGTACTTGGACACTAATAAACCACGATGAGTTACAGCCTACTGTGCTGTAATGCTCATCCCCTCAAACCACCCCTACCATAGTCAATGAAAGGCAACACACCGACCATATTAATAAATGTTATTTTCCTTACCTGCTGCCTTATGTGTTTTAAAGAAGATAAATATTATCTTCGATGCTCGTTTCATGAAGGAGCTAAACTCAAACACTAAAAGGAAGTTTGCATTTCACCTGAAGTTTGTTTTCTACTGCTCTTCTACTCACGAAATGGCGACGTCGAACGACAGCACGACGCGGACACAACAACGCTAATGATTTTTGCCTCAAGCGCTTCTGGAAATCTTTACCCCATAACATTCAGACACTACCTGCGTCAATCCCCGATTGATCCTCCGTGTACACCTACACAGTTTCTAGGGTTACCAAAATTCAAACCCCCCCCCCCCCCCCCTTTAATCCGTCCCTGTGTGTGTGTGTCACAAATTTTGTCGACGCTGCCCAGAGATCCTTTCTTTACTCGATCCCAATTTTAGTCTATTTGTGCAACAAACCTCGGAAATGTTGAATTTCAAAATGGAAGAGGGGGTAAAGTCGAAAAAACGTGGTTTTTTGGACTAATTATGTCGACTTACCTAGACTACAATTCTCAACCGATTTTCGTGATTTTTATTTTGTTCGATTCCAATTTCAGTCTAGTTGTGCAACAAACCAAGGAAATTTCGGATTTGCTTTCGTGGTAGGGAGGGGGAGGGATAATTACTGATTTTGTCAAGCGCTGCCCAAGCTACAAATCTCTACCGTTTTTCGTGATTCTTATTTTTTCCATAACGAATTCGGTACGATAGTTTTTGAGTTTGTCAGGATCTTCAAATTTCATCAAGAGAAGGGGGTAATATTGATGAACCATGATGTTTTCACTACCGTCACCTGGGGAGAGTTGGGACGATTTTCACTAGGTATATTTCGTGTTGCCCAGTCTGCGCTGTTCATCGAGAAAAAAAATATTGAGGGCATTTTGGAAAGAAGGCTATCCCCCCCCATGGAATCAAAATTAAAATCCCCACGTTTTGATTTATTTATTTATTTTTTTTAAGTTCGGTCCCAATCTCCTAAATAGTGGGACAACTTCTCTTGGGGGATCGAGACGACCTTTAATCATGAGGGGGTTTACAGTGTTCAGGTCATGCACCTCTGAAAACCAAAAAGAACTCGTAAAACGTCCAGTCCCAACTCTCCCCACAACGTGGTCTCAACTCTCCCCCCTCAACAAAACCGCTAATAACCGCCAACTGTATGGAGAAATTAACTTCAAATTCTCAGGATACTCTCTCAGAGTGATATATAATACGTCTAGAAAGTAAAAACTTACAGCAAATTATGATCACCTTCTGCAGAGGTGAAAGTTTAGCAGCCCTTTGAGGAGCACAAAAAAACGACTGATAAAACAACCTGTAGAATGATGAGGACATTGGCGCGCTTCGAGGTGATAACACTGATAGCAGACATCGGGAAGGAAACAACTAGAAGTCAAGACAAGAACAGAGTCGCTAAGTCGACGTTGCTGCTCGTTGTCGCATCATTTATAACTTTTTCCGAGGAGTCTCAACTCTCCCTTCAATTCCCAAGTCTCCCCAGGTGACGGTATTCTCGTCCGAAAAAACGTAGGTAGTTTTTTTTTTCTTCGAAAATTTTTTTCGGCGCTACCTAGGTTACAATTTTCAACCGATTTTCCTGATTCTCATTTTGTTCGATTCCCAATTTCAGTCTAGTTGTGCAACAAACTTTGGAAATTTCGGTTTCGTTGTCGGTGTGGAGGGGATAATTACCGATTTTGTAAAGCGCTTCCCAAGTTACAAATCTCGTGTGATGGTCGGGGGGGGGGGGGGGGGGATTCCGAGAAATCATGATACTTTTTTCTCTTATTTTAATTCTCACCAAAATTATATCAAATCTCGTGTGATGATGGGGGGGTTCCGAGAAATCATGATACTCTTAGCGAATTTTTGAAGAAAATTAAGCTATTGCTCTCGCCTCAAAATTTGTAGAATGTGAATTTTTGAAAAAATTTTATGCAGAAATCTGTTTCAGGCTATTCTGAATCATATTCTGAAGTGTAACGCATTTTTTTATGTATGTATGTATGTATATATGTATTTATGTGTCATTCCAGACGATAACTGTCCGTAGAATAGTGCTAGAAACTTGAAACAAATTTTAAAATGTTAAGGACACAAAACGAAAGTTCAAGTTCGTTGGCCAGCATGATCGGATTACGTCTTCGGGTTGAAATTTTCAAAAATGTAGTCAACAATTTCAAAATAGCCTGTTTATTACGATTTGTTTGTAAACCATGCTGTTTAAAACGTGGGTAGTAGGTGCTTGTTAAAAAAAAAAAAATAAAAAAAAAAAAATGTAATCACAACTGATGAGTTTACTCTGTGAAATATTCCGTCCTCCGATTCTCTCGGTCGCTCTCTTTAATGTTTTACGCTCAACTGTTTTAGGACTTGATGTAGCTACTGACTGTGGCTTATAAAATATCAGCCATGAAATTATGAAGAAGTTCTATTTCACTCGGCCGTCAGTAACGTTATGCCTAAGGCCTCGCTCCGCTCGGCCGTCAATAGTGTCGATCCCAAGGCCTCGCTCCGATCGGCCGTCAGTAACGTTAATTCCTAAGCCTCGCTCTGCTTGGCCGAATTCAACGTAGCGCACGTTTGCGCGTGCGCAGATCAAAAGTGGCGGCTGTTTCGGACGCAAAATTGAACGCAGAATCCGATTCCGGAATAAAAATTGGGGGTCATCAGTCAAAAAACAAACTTGCCCTTCGCGCATGCGCACGCATGCGCACGGAATTTTGATTTAGCCTAAAATGTGATTAGTTTAATAATAATAAAGTATGAGTACCTCCTAATCATTCTTAATAATTTGATTCCATGTTTGTCTATCAAAATCATAAACTAAAATTTCTCTTCACAATCAATATCGACTGAAATGTCGAAGATTTCTTCAAAAATTCGCTCATAGGGTCATGCTGCATGACTGGACTTTTTATTTTTCATCAAGACTATAAGTTATAAACATACTGGGATCATCCCTCCCTCCAACTCCGAAATATTTATCCCTATTATTACAAAAACTATATTTATTTAAAAAATAAAAAAAAACTTTTTGTTTCAGGACGACACATTGAAAAGCACGAGTGCCGCCAACGAGTTAGGCCTCGCCAACGTGGGCGGTGTCTTCGTCGTCCTGATGGGCGGGATGGGGGTCGCCTGCGTTATCGCCGTCTGTGAGTTCGTCTGGAAGTCGAGGAAGGTGGCCGTGGAAGAGCGGGTGAGCAGCCCCCTTACTTGACCCCTCACACCCGACCTGGGGGACACCCCGAGCTGAACTCTTTCGTCCCCACTCTCCCTCTAGTTACGGTGACCACATTTTTTTTTGGATTTCGAGAGAAATCAAGAACCTAGAAATTCCTATAAAATTAAATTGGAGAAACTATTCGGCAAAAAAACGGACGGTAGACGTACGGTTCTACAGTCAGATCATTTAATAACGATTAACGTTTGTTTTCCCGCACTTCACTTATATCTGCAGGCATAACGAAACTATTTTTCTAGCCTCTTTATTGACATTTTATGTCTTTGCTATGGCACATAAACTAAAAAAACGTCACCGAAAATTGCTCACGAAAATATTTTGATGATTTCCACTTAAAACCGAGTCGTTGCTAGGGAAACGGTACTTCGTCGTTTTTCATCCCACAAAATTCGTTGACCATTCGTTCGAAAGCTCTTGATTTATCCAACCATATTATGTTAACTACTGCGAAGTGCGTGGCCAACAAGCTGAGTTATGAGCAAGGTTATTTGAATAATTGTGTACACTCAGGTGATCATTCTCAATAATTGATATTGTGAACATGATTGCCACCGCTTGTTAATTTCTGATGATTTCATTGAGCTGGTGTTTCGATGATTTGATTCATAGCAGGTGATCCAAATATTGCGAGAACGGTTTGATTTGTGAAGCGGTGGCTAAATCATTTTAATAGGTTATTTCTATACTTTACACTCTAGGAAGCTGTAATTTCGTATGTTGCCTCTTTAGGACATTTACTTGACGATGCCCAGCGTCCAGATCAGATGAGTGGCTCTTAAAGCTAATTTCTATGTTTTACACTCTAGGAAGCTGTAATTTCGTATGTAGTCTCTTTAGCACATTTACGTGACGATGCCCAGGATCCGAATCAGCTGAGTGGCTCTTAGAGCTTGCATACGAGTCTGCAACACATACTTGTCTTCAACTAAAGGCATAAAATGTCCCAATGTGTGTTGGACACTCGTATGCAAGCGTTTGAGTTCGTAATAAAATCAAGTTCCCAACTTGGATTGTGTTTATATCGTTTTGTGATGCTCGCAACCACCATAGTCACGTGACGCTCACGTAGTAATGTGATATAATTTCGATGGTGTGACGCTCAAAACCCCACCGTGACGAGACGAAAACAAATGGAAACGTCCTGTTAATCATTATTAAATGATAAAATCAAGGATGTCGTGCATGCATGATTGACTCTAGTTTGAAAGAAGAAACATGCGGTGGAAAAACCAAATCGTATGGTACCTAACTATTTACTACTTAATAGGAAGATCAGTTCACTTGGATTGGGAACGATCTCGTTTACACTTCACGAAGAAATGCTGTTCTCGTTTCTGTTCCCCCCTTTCTTGCCTCCAACATTAGTCAGTTAAGAACTGATCCCCATAGATCTGAACAGCAGATCTCTAACTTTTCTCAGTGTGCGTTCTGCCAGTTCGGAACGGTTCTGGGCAAGTCGAGTTTTGTCGTTCGCAGTTCCAGAACGCCCAGTTCCGGAACGCTGAGTTTGGCGTTCGGAGTGTTTTGCGAACCCAGTTCCGAACGGTTCTGACAGTCCGGAACGGACGGGACGGGACGGGACGGTCTCGTCCGGTTAAGGATTTTTTTCGTAACTGTCAAGCTGGTTTCACATGGAGTGGAACGAGCTTGGAAAGCGGAAGGACGGAACGCAATCTGATTGGCTGTTGGGACAACAGTTGAGGATGGTGGCTGCCATGTTGTCGGAATGGGCGGACAGCGGACGGCGGTAGAAATTTTTATACCGTTTCCGCGTTCCATCGAGCTCCGCGCAAGCTCATTGGACAGGAATGTTGATAACCACAAGTAGAGGTTTCAGATCAGAGAGGCTTTCAGTAGGAAGGTTATGATTCCGTTCACCAAGGTGACCGCTTCATGTGAACATTCTTTCCGACTCCGCCACCCCTCCATTGGTTTTCCCGTCCTTCCATCTTCCGCTCGTTCCTCTCCATGGAAACCAACTTCAGAACTCGAACGCAAGGACGTAGTTAACGCATGCACATTTCAGAATTTTTCGGAGGTCGTGGAGTAAACAATACGCTCTTTTCGGCTTTGGTTGTGGTGTTCCCTGTAAAATTTCGCTTTGTTCTGTTGCTCGCTATTCTCCATTTGAATTTCTCCATCAAACTGTCCACTAGTAGCTCGTCAAGTTCGGAAAGCGATAGTTTCGACTATGGTAGTGAAGTTTCATGGTTTGTAGACGATGAGGACGAGATTGAAGTTGTAGTTGGATCTCGTCTACATCCACGAAACTCGAATTTTTTCGACAAAATAGTGCCTAGATTCGACGACGAAGAGTTTACCATTTTAGAATATGCCGTGGGCTCGCGGAGGAGTTTGCGCACCGTTATCAGGCCAGCACCTTCTACGACCTTCTTCGTACCATTACCGTTCTGAAATCGTTCGCAGTGCAGAACGCGGTTCCACAAGTCCCGGAACGCCCCGGGATTTTATGTCCCACTTTGATGAGTTCGAGAACTGTCAGAACGAGCATTGAGAACGAAGCTCTTGTTGGTGTGAGACGATGTTCTGCCTTGCTAAGGACAGTCCCGATTGACCTATCACAAACAGTCCATAAGGGATGATATATGAGAACCTTGTAGGAACTACGATTCCCAGTTCACATTGCTGCAGGTGGAGCACGTCTCGGTCTAATCAGAAGACGACGTTGAGAACTGCTCCCCTAAGTTCTCGGATAACGGCAACAAGCAGCCGGCGGCCTAACAGTTTGTTCAGTAGGTGCCTGCTCGTTTTGAGTTAATTTCCAGTTCCTGCCAATAGGTTTATGGTCGTTCTTTCCTTGCAGTTCCTAGTCTGAGCAGGTCACAAAGAGCTCTTCCCATTCCCCTTTACTTAATGCGATATGGAGTTTTGTTTCTCCCCGTTGCCCTACTTATGCACCTACCCAATAGGTAGGTGCCTACCTACATATTATGATATGAAAATGAAAAACAAGATGAACACATACCTTATTCTGAATAGCTTAATTCTCTGTTATGAGATATAGTTCAAACATTTTTTAAGCTTGTAACTGATCTACAGCTGTTGTTAATCCATCTAACATTCAAAGTTAAACAAGCAAACGGGTCGTTATAATCGCGATATGCAAGACACCATGAGCTATTTTTACGTCCTTGCTTCTAGTGCACCTTTCTATACGAAATCCGATATCGTGGTATTAAATTTAGGATTTAGACATTGAAATACCTACCTACCAAATATTATCATTTAATAGCAAACACCTAGTACCTAGCAGAATCTAATAGAGTTGTTGAATGGGCAGAAGCAAGTTTTAGTAGGTACTATGTTACATCGTAAGCTGTCTGTTATGAAAGAAGTGAAAAGGCTGGTTAGATTACGTAAAATAAATTATGACAATACAAGAAGAGCGCCTAGGTACCTTCCACTAGGAAAAACGTGTACCCAACTAGTAGGTATGTAATGCTATGTATGGTACCTACAAGTTTGCACTTGTTGTGTTCCATTATTTATGTAGTTCTTAATTTTGGGAATGATTGAATTGATTATGGTAACGAAATTACGGTATTAACGAGGTTTTTAATATATGTAAAATCTATATAGTTGTTACTTCTTGCATAATTTTCATTACCTACCACTAGGTACTTACATTGTTCGGACTGATTTGCGGATTTAGGCAGTATTTCCATAGCCACAACAAGCCCATGATAGGGATCCCTTATTTATACCTTGAGTATGAAACGAAAATTTGTTATAGTGTTTCTGGATCAATCACGGGCTCACCTGGCCGTGAAGTCAAACATCATCACATTTCATCTTAATCGTGGAAATTATTTTAAATTATCATTAACCTGCGACGAAATCATACGTAGTTTTTGACATTTTGTGTCTTTACTTTGGCACATAAACGAAAAAAGCGTTAAAACAAAGCGTTACGGTTGGTTTTCTGATGATTTTCGCTTACAACCGATCTAGGGTACTTCGTCGTTTTTCATCCCACAATTCGTTGACCATTCGTTCGAAAGCTCTCGATTTATCCAACCATATTATGTTAACTACTGCGAAGTGCGAGGCCAACAAGCTGAGTTATGAGCTTGGTTATTTGAATAATTCTGTACACTCAGGTTCTCAATCATTGATATCGTGAACATGATTGCAACCGCTCGTTAATTTCTGATGATTTCATTGAGCTGGTGTTTCGATGATTTGATTCATAGCAGGTGATCCGAATATTGCGAGAACGGTTTGATTTGTGAAGCGGTGGTTAAATCATTTTAATAGGTAATTTCTATACTTTACACTCCAGAAAGCTGTAATTTCGTATGTAGCCTCTTTAGGACATTGACGATGCCCAGGGTCCGGATCAGATGAGTGGCTCTTAAAGCTAATTTCAATGCTTTACACTCTAGGAAGCTGTAATTTCGTATGTAGCCTCTTTAGGACATTTACTTGACGATGCCCAGGGTCCGGATCAGCTGAGTGGCTCTTGGAGCTTGCATAGAGTCTGCAACACATACGAGTCTGCAACTAAAGACATAAAATGTCCCAATGTGTTGCAGACTCGTATGCAATTTACGGAGGAAATTTACATGTCATGTTCATACTGTTAGTAATAGTGTTAATTACTATCAAATTGTGTTTAAAAGTTGCTAATCTCTTAAATAGTGTTTATTTTCAATGCTAAAATCACGACATTCAAATTTTTCGAAACGTGGCCGTGGAAAATGGCTAACAATAACATTAATTTTTTATCCTTTTGAAGAACTAGTAATGTCAACATTTAGCACAAACTGTCATTAAACGCTATGTTATGATGACGGAGTACATGTACCTACCTACCTAATCAGATGGGTAGGTTGACAATATTAGATCACATCTGTTGATTCAAGATAATCAAGGTCAACACGGTTTGAGTTCGCTCGGAGTTCGGACTTATTTTGCCTGATGCTTTGAATTTGGATTGTTGATATCCAACTGCTCATTCAAATTCATATTGACGCACTGTTTCCTCGAGAAAGGTTGCACAAGGTCGCACTGACTGTTCCTGATTGGATTCCTGGAATTCGATCATCTCCTTGTTACTTACAAATGTATCCAAGTGCTCAACACCGTATCTAAGTACCTACTGACATTATTCCTATAGAAGTGTTGAGATTGTGTACACTAACTCTATGTAGTCCTTTTTATAGAATCACAATTGGTCACCGTAACTATTGGTAGTTTTACAATTAGTTACTTTCAAAGTGTTAAAACCTGTCGTGTATATAACTGTCTGAGTGTGGAAATATTTTTGAACTTGTTCAGTTTGAGTTTGATGGATAGCCTATTCCTACAATATGGCACTACCCAGAGAAAAGCCTATTCCTACTAAGTGGTACTACCCTAAGGTGTTGGTAGGTAGCTTATTGATGCTGCAATATTATCTAGGTACCGAGACCCGAAACTTTTAATATGTTCGAGGATTTATGTATTCTGATTTTTAATTATTCTATTTTATTGGTTTGCATATTTAATTTTTCCTGTTTGATTACTCATCCAGAAGTTTGGAATTCTATTCACCAGTTACTTACATTTCTGTCATTATTGGGAAGATGATCTCATTTCCGTTCTGAGTCAATAGGAAAAAAAGATTACAGGCCAAATAACTACCTTTGTCCTTCGGGTCGTTAGAACGTAAAAAATTTTGAGGTCCAGGGTTTGATCCAGATGCTGGAGGTACAGAGATTCAGTTTTTAAAAATTTCTTTGAATTAACGCATCAGTAGTTTTTTATTATTTATAGCAACAACGATTATCGAGGTAAAAAAAGAGGGGAAACAACTCGTGCTGTAAATTGTTAAAAGATTGTGTAGTGTAACAATCATTCGCTGAGTGGAGAAATAGCAATTCCATCTCCCATGCCAAAATGTTGTGAAACCTCCTCTGGACCCCTCTGGATAGTGAAACCAATATATCTTCTTCATACAGAACAAAATGTGTGCTCCTTACTGAAGGCCATTTTTACTGTTAATAAACCCTCCCTTAGCGGAACTCCTAATACCGGCCGTAGTCAGAAAAATCCGGTTCCAAATGCGGTGTTAACCTCTCAGTAAAGATAGCAGGCCCAGAATGTAGAAGGTTAGGATCCACCTTTTATTGAGCCCCGCGAACTTGAAGAGACAATAAGGCAGAGGCATCCCTGCATCTTAATTCTTGCCCATTCTAATACGTAGGAATAGGGTCGCTTCCATTTCTCAGCCAGGGTATAAGCGCCAAAGTGGGGTGTATCTAGCGATCCTTCTCAGCAGCATATGAGATGTGTTAAACACCCTCCTCGTAGGTCCTCTGAAACTCAGTCACGATTTCGATGCTTCTCGTGTGCTGCAGTTTGTGCTTTTTTGCCATCCCTGAAGAGGTGATGCGTCTTGACTAATAATAGGATTGTAAAATAAGCCACTTCCCACTCTCCCCTGACCCCATCCTCTATGAAACCTGCATTCTGTGCTGGATCTTCACGACTTGCATCTTTTAGCTCTGCCTGGATAGTTACCACCGCCCCATGATTGATGTCGGTCGCCAACATTGGTGAAGCTTCACTCATCTCATCAAGTCCTCTTTCAATTCGGTCTCCTTTTTTTACAATTGAGGACGCGCGAAACTTGAAAAACCGAGCAACGTGATTTAGTGGTTAGCCAATTGAGGTTTATTATCCAAGGTGATTAGCAAGGTCAAACTATTACGAACTTGTATTTGAGACACATACATGTCATTCTGTGCAGCTGAATTGGAAGAGAGAACAGTTAACACTGTGATTCTTGCTCTCCAACTATCTGACGAAATACTCGCTGTCGGCGGGAAGGCAAGCATCGATGACTCTTTAGTGTGTATTTTTGCTTATCCTGCCAAAATCCTGTTGTTTTCGTGAAGTAGGTACATAGGTACCTCCTGGCTCTGGTGGCTGTAGGCTCCTCCTACAAGTTAAGTGCAAATCTCAATCTGATTGAGTTTAGTAGTTAGGTACCTTCCTACCTGTATATTTAGCCCTCGCTTATTGATTATTCTCATTACCAATTATGCTCTCTAGTCGTGCTAGTTTATATTTTTCTAAAAAATAAAATTAACGATTCATATACAACCAAAACTGCAATATTTGTATGACTACATACGAGGATAAAACCCTGTTTTTTACAGGTATGTATTCAAAAGCGATCTATGAATTATTCTAAGATGTTCTGAATAACCCATATCAAACGTAGGGAAATAGGAACCCACGCCGTTAGTGGGTACGTAACTAAATAGGAATGGACAAGTACATACCTATAAGCATCAGCCCAAAAACCTACCCTAAACCCAACCCATCAGCCCAACAGCTACCCTACCCATCAGCCCAACAGCTACCCTAACTTCAATCCCAGTATCCTAGACTTCATGATCGAACATCTATGTTGGATGTACAAATTCAAAACTGTTTCCACACTTCAGTTACCCGGATGATTTTTTATAGGTACCTACTTGATGCCCACCTATTTTAGTCCTCTAACAAATATTGTATGAAATTAAGTTATTGCAATGGATACAACCATTGTTGAAAACCCGGTCTGAGTCAAACCCTAAAGTGTAGAAAAATGTTATGTGTAAATAAATTTGAAGTTTTATATGCTCATCGATGTATATGTCATACCAGGGCCTTGTCATATGCCCTTGTGGAAATATGGCGAAAAAATCAGGAGTAAAAGTTCCCTTTACACGAACTACGTACTTATTAATTCTCATGCATTAATAGGTAAATGATGTTGTCTCAAACTTGAAATATTGTGATAAATATTAAATTACGTAAAACGATTTTGAGCCTCGATTTTTAAACGTAACAAATATTCGCACGTCGATAAGTGTTTACTTTGCGTTATTCACTTTGATTTTGCATCGATTGATTAAAAAAGGTTATTCAAAGCCAATACACGCAAAAATTCGCTCAAAAAGTCATGGTGTACGACCGGGATTTTGCTATGGCCAACTGGAGCTATAAGTAGTGTTTTAAGGTTAGGAAGATAGGTACCTACGTATATACAAGTTACAGTTGCCAGTTGTATTTATTGATTTTTTTTCAAGACCACGACTTTTAATAATCACTAAACAGGTATTTTCACGAAAAATGAATGAATGCACCTATAAATATTTATTTGTTCATATGCCAACGTATTGGTTGTACGCTGACAAGGCATGGAATATTTCCTCTGATCTTACGCGTACAAAAAGCGATAGTTTGTACACTAATTCCTACATAATTTATCCGCTCGCACAGAACCAAGTGCAATAGTTATACAATTTCAAATAGGTAAAATACAATACCTATTACACTTTTTTTGAACGCCAAGTTAGTAAATGATTAAATTTTTATCAGTAAGTCATAACATCGTACGTTATTATAATCTCTGATCTGTGCTTTCCATTATTTTCGAACGTAGGCATTCGATGAATCAAGTTTTATTTTTTCCCCAAGTATCAAGTACGAGTATTTTTACGATGTAAAAAGAACGAACATTTACAGATCGTTTAATGAGCATTCAAGAGCACTTCAGCTTACCTCTAGGTAGGCCGATACAAAATATTTGTTTTCAGGTTTGCTAATGGTAGGGTAGTTTTTTAACTTTGACTGTATGGTAACTTGGTGCTTGAAATAAAAAATATTACAATTAGTCTGCTGATCCAAGCTTGTAATAAGACTCTGATGATTCTAGTTTCAACACATTTTATTTATTAACTGGAATACTCCAATACTTGTTTTAAGTCCATGTAATTTAGGCTATAATTGCCACCACCTAGTGAACAGAGGCAGGTACTAGTGGATATCGGGGAGAATGGAAATTAATGGGTATTCATTCCTCAATCACATCCAATCGCTTTAGTCCAACGATGGACACAGCATCAGTTTACACCTAATATTCGACTCGAGGGCTGCATTCTTAAGTATTCATTCTTAATTTCCCCTTATGTTTTTTCGAGTTTTACTTTGATTTTTGTTTCGAATTTTCTGCTTTTTGTTTCGTTGCAGACAAACAAGAAAAGTTTGGAAGGCTTGAGAGGTGGGAGTTGAAAACCAGGTAAATGACCGCGGAAAATTATAACTCCCAAATCATTCTAAGATACCTTCACTATGGGATGAGCTGGCTGTGGTGTGACAGGGTTCAGTGTTTACCCTTTGCATTTAAATTACATCTCCCACCCCTCCCGCTATTCTTCTAAATGCTTTGATCTTACATTCTATTAATTTATTATTCAGTTATGTAAATTAACCACGTCGTAATCACTAGATTCAGTCGTTTCTTTGGACAAGTAAAATCCGAAAACAAATGGAAACCGTTTGGTTCGTCCATCTGACGGACGCTTCACAAAGTTGTTCGAAAGCTGCCGAAGTAGACATCCAAATTGCATAAAAATCTCCTGCAAAAATGATCATTGATCAGAACATTGGCATCTCCTACGTCTGATCGATTTTATTGAACAAGATGAACCAGGGTGGTGTAAATTTAAAAAATCCTCAATACAAAACCTTCCAAAGAAAGGGAGGAAATTTCGAATCACTTTCGAAAGTGTTGGGATGCTGTTTTGTTGGTAAAAAAAGTTTTAATGGAAAGAAAAATATAAAATTTTTTATTCCCATTTTACATTTTTGAGGTCCCTGAAGCGATGTTCGAAACTCGCAGCCTGACTACCTAAAAGGTCTGTCATTGAGTCGGTGTCCACAAACCGTTGTTATCACGCAATAAACATCCTAACATCCTCAATAAATTGTCACCCGATTTAGATTTAGTTTTTTTTAATCAGGGAATGTGATTTGGCGGCAAGATGGCCTCTACTACTAGATTCGGTATCAGCCTCTACTACTAGATTACGAAATTTTCCCAACGCTCATTTAACTCCTTCTGTTTTCGGCTGATTTCTTCGCATATTATAGGAGGGACGCCCTATTGAAATTGATGACCGTGACGCATTTTTATGGGTTGTATTCGTGTAATCGCTGACAGACGAATACGATTTCACGAATACGAATATAATCGCAGTTGACTCAGAATCCACGAATAATTTTCGCGATTACAATCGTATTTGTATTTGTATTCTACGATAAGATTGCCCAATACTGGTCTCCACCCACGCCAAAGGCAACTCCCGTGTTGATGAGACAAACGTCTAACACCCGATGAGAAGCCCTTACTGAAATATTGTCTGAAACACGCATTCAACTGTTTGGCCCTCATCAAAACATTAATATTACCTTCTAAAATTAATTATAAATGAACCAGAGGTAAAAACCTATGACTTTAAAATTGCGCAACGAATAGTTTATTTCTGAAACCCCGTTTCAATATTAATTTTATTAACGTTGAACAGAAAGATAGGAGGCATCAGTCAGGGGTCAATAACTCTCTACCTCTCCTTGATTTTTTAATATTTATTTCATAAATAGGTACCTATAATTGTTTTTGACGTAATATACAATTTTTTGTTAGAGTTAAATCATAGTAGAATAAATTATTATCGTCCCAAACGCAGCAATCTGTAGTAGAATGATCAGGAATGGGGCCAAACAAATGATTCCTCCTCTTTCGCCCAGCTTTCGATAAATTTATCTTCTTCAGGGCCGATAATATAAAGTACAACAGCGCATCCCTTAGAAAAGCGGCGAACTCATAAAATATAATAAATAAAGGTATAAACGCAAAAATACTCCAGCAAGAAACAAGTATACTATAGGTAAAATCAGCTAACTTACTCAGAGGTAAGGCTGGTGTTGTTATGTTTGTTCCGTTATTGGTATTAGCATCCCTTGATATGAAGTTGTTGATTTGTGTACCTGTTCTATTTTAGTACCTGTTTGCAACCTGTGATGAATTTATTGATCAGTTGGTCGCTGAGTAGTGTGATATTCACGCTGTAGTTCACCTCTGAGTAAGTTAGCTGATTTTACCTATAGTACACTTGTTTCTTGCTGGAGTATTTTTGCGTTTATACCTACCTTTATTTATTATCTTTTATGAGTTCGCCGTTTTTCTAAGGGTTGCGCTGTTTTACTGTATATTATAGGCTCTGAAGAAGATAATAAACTTATCGAAAGCTTGCCGAAAGAGGAGGAATAATTTGTTTGGCCTCATTCCTGTTAAATCATAATGTTTCAGTTTATTGAGATAGGCAGTATGTTTATTGTGAAATTCCCCATTATTTTCTTGATCACTGTAAATAGATGGAAAAAATCTTTGCTCATCCTTGTCCAAAGCCAATACAATTTTGTTATTGTAAGTATTTTTTATTTATTTATTTATTTTTTATTTTTTTCTGTGAGTCCTCGCACCCTAATTACAATGTGGTTATTACATAACTTATTACAATGTGGCTATATCGTTCATTCATTGGTTCAATTGAAAATTAAATAACTCAAAGTTAACATTTGTTGGAAATTATGTTGAAAGAGTGATTTAATTCTTTGGGTAGGTACGTACATGATAAATGTGATTTAAATTATTAAACCTATTTAATGATATATTTAAATCGATTTTTATTGATTCTCGATGATGTTAATGAGATTAAATCAATCCTGTGATTGGTTTTTTATCAATCAGATCCTAACAGGTAATCGGTAGGTGCTTTTATATATTTTAGATATAGAAAATGTCGTATTAACAATGTTTTGCTATGAATCTTGACTATATTGTTACCTCTTTGTTCCCGCCACTGGGGTTTAAATCAGGAGGTAAGTAGTACTTATATACCATTTAATTATTTTTGATTTATCCACTACTTAAATTTGAAAACATTTTATTTGCAAATAATATTGGTTTATACAAATTCTTAGCTGAAACCATTATTCTTGTTACGCTGTTATTAAAGTGTGTTTCCACACTGTGAAAGTTTGTGATTCACTGTACATCGAAATAAATGTCAAGCTATTTGAATCGTCATACTTGACTGAAAATTGATTATTTGAATTAATCAAATTTGAATAAATAAATAACTCCAACCAAACCACTGATTGATTTATTACAGGTATGATGTTTCTTAGGTACTTAATTGAGGTTACCATTCTCATTGTTTTTTGGGGGTGGAATCCGAACACAATGAATGACAAACCATTTTGCCGTTAACGTGGGTTTTTTTTTTCAAGATATTGCCAATCGTTTGTAATTAGAGTTTTAGAGGTTTGGATAATTGCTATCATCATTGATAATTACATTCCCAATGGAACCCGAGACAGCCATCCCCCATAGTTTTTAGCTGTAGAACAGGAATCCGAAGTCTGATTTTGATTAATCATCTAAGTTTACCATTTTTAGCGAATTTTCATGGAAAACGAAGCTATTGCAATGGCTCCAAAAATTTTAAAATCAAAATTTTCGAAAAATTTCTTCATTGAAATCCGTTTTGAGACATTCTAAAACGAATCCTAGAGTTTAACGCTTTTTCGCGCGCGCGAAAATTACGATTACGAAAATTCCGTCCTTGCGCCAAAAAATCAAGCTTTCCAAACGAAAGGATGAGTTCGTTGGCCAACACTTTTTGAGTACAATCAAATTTTAAAAAAATTTCTAAAGATCGTTGAATTTATATTTTCATCAGAATTTTAACCATAACAAGTTTATCAACGATGAACTAGAACATTAAAAAAATGTATTCACAAAATTATGATGAAGAACGTACTTAAATTGCATTAATATTTGCTGAAAAATCCATTTAAAAAACTGAAAAATCGCAAAATATCCAAAATCTGTTTTGAATCGTAGAATATGATTTAGACCGAGTTAATATGCCATAAAATTGGTGGTTATAAATTTCTTTGCTCTTAAAGTGCTCAAATTTTAAAACAAAGCAACGTACTATAGTATGATAATTTCGAAAATTCGCTCATACGATCATGCTGCATGACTGGGACTTATTTTCCTTTATTGGCCTCACATTTGCATATTATGTATTTAGCCATGTGCTAACTATTTATGTATTTACTTGGTAAAATAATGTTTTTCACATTAATAAGAATCTATAGTCATACTTAATTCAATTTCGCTAGACTTGACAAACCTGACTAAGCACTATATACGTATGTGTCAGTGTAGCCCAACAAATTGCTTAAAATTGTGAACAATAGTTGTCCTTAATAGTTTAGTGCGTTGTCGATTATATCTAAATCGACTATAAACTTGCATAAATAGTGAAAATGTTAGTTTTTCAATAGTTAATGCAATTTCACCCCAAGGAAAAAATTCTTTAAAAAATCTACGTTTAACATAACTCAAAAAGTGTGACTAGGTGTGACGAAGAAAGCGTTATGAAAAATTTCTCATGATTTTCACGTACAACCGATTCGTTGCTACGGAACTTTAACTTCGCCAGTTATCATCGTACAAAAATCGTTCACCAGTCGTTGGATAGCTCTCGATTTACCTAACCATATTACGTTGACCACTGCGGAGTGCGTGGCCGACATGCTGCAGTATGAGCGTGATCTTTTAAATAATTGTTTACACACAGGTGATCATTCTCAATAATTTATATTGTGAACACGATTGCAAGCTTTATAAGACATAATTTTAAGACCAAACAACCGATAAACGAATTATCTCCTGGAGATGTACGAGTCTTGGAGATGAAGCTCGGACTGTGTTTATGTTTAACAAAATTTTTATGAAGTACACTCGTGAGTGTGTAAATAAGAAGCTGTGTATAAGGCACCACTTATACACAGGAGGGGGCGCAAAGACATAAAATGTCCCTCGTGGTTGCGTACTTGTACGAAAGCTGTACCCACCGTTTGTGTTTTGATACATTCTCTAAGCCACAATTTTACATGTAGAGTCGTCACTTAGAAAGAAGCTATCGCTCAGGTGATATAATATAAAGGTTGGATGACAATGCTTCGAATTAATCAGGATGGAAACTTTATCACAAGGATCAGTTAGTATATGCCAAAAAACTTTTTCTTGTGATTTTTACTTACAACCAAGCCGTTGCTGGGGAAATGAAACTTCTTTAGTTTTCACCGGACAATCACGCATTTCTTTCGTATTTGTTCTTCTATTCATGTCGTAGTTTTATACTCTGGAAGGGATCCTCGAACTTTTGTGTGTGTGAGGCTTGACCTAACGTTTCCTTCACGGATATGTTAGGTAGTAAGGCGATCTCTTCGCGAGAATCGAGCCTTTGTCTGTCGCTAGGACCAGCGGACGAGTCGAGTATCGGGTAGGGTCTTATAAACGTCTTATAAACTTATCAAAAACGTCTTATAAACGTTTGTGTGCCATGTCTACCTCTTTTTGGTAGCCCTGAAAAGGGCTGTTGAAAAGAGGGGGTGGTTTTCACCACATATACTTATTTATGTTATAAATGGATATAGTAAACAATGCCGTTTGTTTCTTCAATGGATCACACCTAAATCTACTGGAGGTCAAAGGTGAAAATTGAGAATTGAAACCTTTGGCAATAAATCGCAGTTTCGCGAACCCAGATGTTTCTATCTAGTGAATAATTGGAAAAATGAAGCTGTTGCAATGACTCAAAAATGTTTATCAATTTTTTTTATAAAGATTGTTGTCTTTGACGTCGGATTTTCCAAGATACCGCTATCTACAAGATAAAATTGAAGATATCACCCTGAAATGGAATTTTTACGACGTCTCTCTAAAGCTCTTTTATAGTCAAGGCTTCGTCATTAGAGGGATGCCTATATGAATAGTGCTTGTTGCAAGCCTGTGTTATTGATTGCGAACGGTGAACCTAAATGGGAATTTATGTAATTTACTCTAATTTTAGGTATTTATTTAGGAAATTTAGGTATGTTTCTCTAGTCATTCCATAAACTGGTGAACGGTTTTTGTAGTATGGAAATGATGGAGTTACGTATCCCTAACAGCCGTTCGGTTGTACATTATAAGAACGGAAAATGTCGTATTACAAAATTTTCAAATGAAATTTTTGACTGACTACTCGTGTCAACAATGAAAACGTTCGAAGTTTAAATTTGTTCAAACTTGATTTCCTACGTAAGTCTACTCATTAGGTCACGATGTATGATTGTTAGCAAAAAAGTTTCGGAGGAAATAAACTATTGCAATGGCTCCAAAACTTTAATAATATAATTTTCCCGAGATTATCTTAATGGAAATCCGTTTTAAGGCTTTCAAAAATAAATGTAAGATGTATACCAAGGGTACTAGCAAAAGTATATATGTTTGTCATTATAGACGATAACTCTCCTCATTTCAATTTCAATTTATTTATTTATTGCTCTTAACACAGATGTAGGGTCTTAGACCCCTCTAGTTATCTGTACAGATAATTAACAATAAAAATGAACAGATGGCTCTGAATATACAAAATTACAAAGTTTTTTTCCAAAAATAAGAGAGGGAGAGAATACAATTAGGAAGAGAGAAGGAAGTAAGGAAAAATTATGAGAGAAAAGGATATCAAAGAGAAAAATTAAGAGAGAAAAGGAAGTTCGTTGGATAGCACTTTGAGTATGTACCTAAAATGTTGGCCAAATTTTGAAAATTGTGCTTAAAAAATCACCAAATGTGGCAAAAAACGGCTGGAAAAACGTGAAATTATGTATACCTCTAGCGGAATAAAAATTTCTCAGAAAAAGTTTTGAACTAGAACATACAAAAATGTGTGCGCCTTATGATGATAAATATATTTAAATTCCATTAATGTGTTTGAAAAATGTATAACAAAAACTTGAAAAAATTGTAAAAATCTTAAAATCTAGAAAAGTCTTTTTTACCGTAAATTGTTTTTGTGAACGATTTCCGCGCACTCGAAGTGCCCAAATTTTAAAATAATTAATGCAACATTATTAACAAAAATTTGCTTACGCAATCATGCTGCTTGACTACCACTTTTTCTCGTGATTGGAGCAGTTGTTTAATTATTCTTAGTTATACTCGTATTTAGTAAACAGTGTATGTTGTTAAAAAGGTGCCTAATATTTTAATTAAAATATATTTCTGCACAAAATATCACTCAGACGTTGACCTGTTCTGTTTCAGACACCACTGTGTTCCGAAACACCGACTGACGTTCGAGTCCCTCCGAGCTACCCGGAAAAAAATTGGCCCAACAAAATTTCGAAATCCGTTGAGAAAATTGAAAACCCCACTTTCCTCCCGGAAGGCACCTACCCGCAATTCGGTTTCATTTCGAAATAGTCTTCACTGTCCAATGCATCTGAATCCAGTGACCCGAACAGCGTCCAGGAGGAAGATGTACAGTGTTGAAACCGCTCGCCAAAGTGAGCCAAAAAACATTGATTGTCCACTCAACAAATCTTCAGTTCATCACTTCGAAAAAATGGAGAAAATAATAATGCGTGTGTGATTGATAATATTTATGCATACTTTCTTGTTTGCTCAAGTTCCGTTTTCCATGGACACACAACATTTAATGAAATGAAATGAACGACGTTGTAAATAACCCTTGTACATAGTTAGGAATATTATAGAAGTAAGTCTTAGGTTGTATGGATCAAACCGAATATTTGTGTAAAATACAACTTTTTAATAAAATTTATTAGACTTTATATTGTGATAAGTCTGTTGGTCTGACGTCAAATGTTTTGTACATATTAGTCATTATTGTAATGAACCTGTTTCTATATTAAGTGTCTGTTTTATGAGTAAGTACTTCAAATATCAACACATTCATGTTTGATGCCTAATGTTGAGAGGGCTTGTCATGTTGAACAACAAGGTGGTTTTGTGATTTTTAGACGTTTGGACTTTCTTTACTAGTCTGCGTATGTGTACATAATAAACGAGTTGTGACTTTTCCTATTTATAGATGCTTATTTTTTGTTGTTGGTGTAAATGAATGTTTAACCCTCATCCTCAAATCGTGTGTCCAATACTAAACTTGGCAACTCAAAATTAGCGAATCTGAGATAATCGAGTAAAACAGCTTTGTTATATAAATTTAAATGGGATCGAGGCAAAAATAATACATTTGGGAGCTAGAGTTGCTTTTTTGACTGAGTGAAATGTTGTTTATTATTTATTTCAGTGTACAAAGGACCTGGGCTTACCTAGCGTACACCCTTGGAGCAGGGCAGAAAGTTGTAAACAAGATTTTTAGCATAGGTAAATAGTAGTTAAAATCAAAAACTTAATAACAAATGGATCATAATGCCAATAGCGTAAAAAAAATTACAAAGTAATGACAAAAATGAGAAAATAGTATAATAAGAAAAAATGACCTATTCATGAGAGAAAGAAGAAATGAGAAAAAGCGTGAAATGTTAAGTAGAAGAAAAGGTGGGTGGTGAAAGATGAAAAAAAGAAAAAAAAAGAGGAAGAAGGGGTAATGAATGAAGAAATGAAGGATAAGTGAAAGAAATGGTTGCTAGCATTCTGCAAAGTGAGCAAGGCACCGTCTCCTGAACACTGAATAGGAGGGAGAATCCTTGATAGCCCTTGGGAGGGCATTCCACAACCGAACACCATTCACTGTAATGGAAACCTTGAGGGAAGAAGTGTGTTGGGGCATCAGCAAATTTTTAGCTCTGATAGATGAAGTATTGAACATTCGATCGAGATAGTATGGATGGGAAACATTTGAAAATGAAGCATACAAAATTGGTAGCCTTTAGATTGTCAATGCTGCAACCCACAAGTGAACAGTAATAAGGGCTTGTGCTCTCGCACGGAAACATTGGTAATGAAACGGACAAAGGAGTTGAAGGCAACCATAAGACGTTTAGGAAAATGAGCATTTAATCCAGCGCTGAAAACAATATCTGAGTAGGTAAAATACGGCAAAACCAGATATTGAATAAGCGATCTTCTCAACTCACTGGTCACAAAATGCTTAAAAGGTTTCATGAGGTACAGAGCATGTTGGTCTCGGGCTTCAAATTATTCGCTTTGCCCTGGAATCGCCACTCCATTCTGCATACACAACGACCGCAATGTTCGCCGAGCTCCCCGTAGACGAAGTGAAACTGCTCTGGTTATGGCAAATTGAGTTCTTCCTCGCACCCATCCTGGAACTTGAGTGTACGGCCGATTCCTCTTTTCAGACAACTTATTTGGTGACCGTTTGAGGAGCACCTAAAATTCTTTACAGAGTGCTCCATCACACGAATAAACGAGAGGTGTAAATGAGCTCTGTAGGTCTCCAGCTGCGTGATCGTATTTATGATGTGCTCTGCAAATGCAGCTGAGTATGGGCAGTTTGTGGTCAGTCTTGGAGAAGGTAGGAGGCGGCGTCAGCATTAATAATGCGATCGTCAAAGAACGCCGGCCTTCCATTCTCCCAGACCCCATTATCTTGATGTCAGCCGCTAGATAAATACGTTTTTTTTTTTGGTACATAATGGTATTTGGGTTTCAACTCACCAGTGGCTGGGTAATGCCGGTATACCTGTTTTGATTTAATGTATGCGATCACATAAACTCCAACTAGCAGTTAATAGGTTTCAGTTATACGAGAGTTAACGAGAGGTCTAAATGAGCTCCGTAGGTCGTATATATGATGTTCCCTGCAAATGCAGCTGTATGGGCAGTTTATGGCCAGTCTTGGAAAAGGTAGGAGGCGGCGTCAGCATTAATAATGCGATTGTCAAAGAACGCCGGCCTTCCATTCTCCCGGATCCCATTTGTCTTGATGTCAGACACTAGATAAATACCTATGTTTTGGTATATAATAGGTATTTGGGTTTCAACTCACCAGTGGCTGGGTAATGCCGGTATACCTGTTTTGATTTGATGTATGCGATCACATAAACTCCAACTAGCAGTTAATAGGTTTCAGTTACACGAGAGGTAACGAGAGACAACGTTAATAGTTAACGAGAGGTGTAAATGAGCTCTTTTGGTCTTCAGCTGCATGATCGGTATATATGATGTGCTCTGCAAATGCAGCGGTATGGGCAGTTTGTGGTCAGTCTTGGAGAAGGTAGGAGGCGGCGTCAGCATTAATAATGCGATTGTCAAAGAACGCCGGCTTTCCATTCTCCCGGATCCCATTTGTCTTGATGTCAGACACTAGACCTTTGTTTTGGTACTTAATGGTATTTGGGTTTCAACTCACCAGTGGCTGGGTAATGCCGGTATACCTGTTTTGATTTAATGTATGCGATTTCAGTTATACGAGAGTTAACGAGAGGTCTAAATGAGCTCCGTAGGTCGTATATATGATGTTCCCTGCAAATGCAGCTGTATGGGCAGTTTGTGGCCAGTCTTGGAGAAGGTAGGAGGCGGCGTCAGCATTTATAATGCGATTGTCAAAGAACGCCGGCCTTCCATTCTCCCAGACCCCATTTATCTTGATGTCAGCCGCTAGATAAATACCCATGTTTTGGTACATAATGGTATTTGGGTTTCAACTCACCAGTGGCTGAGTAATGCCAGTATACCTCCCTGTTTTGATTTAATGCATGCCATCTCATAAACTCCAACTAGCAGTTAATAGGTTTCAGTTACACGAGAGTTAACGTTAACAGTTAACGAGAGGCCTAATGAGCTCCGTAGGTTGTATACATGATGGGCTCAGCAAATGCAGCTGTATGGGCAGTTTGTGGCCAGTATTGGAGAAAGTAGGAGGCCACGTCAGCATTTATAATACGATTGTCAAAGAACGCCGGCTTTCCATTCTCCCAGACCCCATTATTTTGATGTCAGCTACTAGAATACCCATGTTTTGGTACACAATAGGTATTTGGGTTTCAACTCACCAGTGGCTGGGTAATGCCGGTATACCTGTTTTGATTTGATGTATGCGATCACATAAACTCCAACTAGCAGTTAATAGGTTTCAGTTAAGAACCTATAAGGTAATAGTTATTACCCAACCAATTATGGCAAAATTAATAGAACATTATCCCCGAACCTATTTCCTAAAATATTACCCAACTACTCCCCCCCTCCTCCACTCGAGTTTGGACGAAATCGGGTCAATTATCATTGGACTTGAGAAATGAACGGTGTAGGAAATTTTGCGCAAGCGCACTTTCTCCTTCATGTATCTCAGCAGTTGTCATGGCAATCAGTTCGGCTGTCAATACACTTACCTACACAGGTTGACAATCGCCTTGACGTGGAAGTTCTGTTTTGGCCATTGTAGTGGATTTATATATGTTTTACTTGGTGTAGGTAGACCAAGTGAGACATTTATATTCTGATTATGCGGGTTAGTCCCTGAGGTATTCCCGTAAGGAATGTGAGCGAAATCGCCAAGGTCAGCTTGCTTGGCGGGATGAACTGAGGGGTAGTTCGTGTCGCAGCCGCGTGGAGCACTGAGCTCGCATAGTGGGTGCTGGGTTCGATCAGTTTGGTACTGAGCCGTTTTGTAATATTCCGGCCTAAGATTTATATCTGTAGGAGGAATATGTTGAACTTGGTTGAGGTACTGAAAAGTATCCTTTGTTTTTTGTACATTTGGAGTGTATTTGACACTCGGATCGGCCGGGTAGCCTTGTGTAGAATATCGTGGATATTCGGAAATCTTTGTCGAATCATGATGATTGACTTCAGAGCGGGTCTGAAAGGTATCCTCGTACTTTTGTGCGTGTGAGGCTTGATCTAACGTTTCCTTCGTGAATACGTTAGGTGAGAAGGCGATCTCTTCGCGGGGATCGAGCCTTGGGCCGTCGCTGGGAACAGCGGACTGGTCGAGCAGCGGGTAGGTAGCGCTGCGTGGGCTCAGAGGCCCGGCCGCGCCGTGTTCCGCCTCCCCTTGCATGAGGAAATAGGACGGGCGGCGCTCCATCGAAATATCCGAGTTTATTAACTCGTTTTCGATACCTCTACGTATAGAAATAGAGGGTTTGGAAGGTGGACTCGCTTGACAGAGCTTCTTTCCTTTGCTCGGATGTCAGGGTCCTACCTCGTAGTCTTGAAAAAGACTTCCTTGGACGATAAATTAGAGCGGATGAGCTGTGTAATTTATCGGCGTGCCCACAGCGGTCGGTGACGAGCCTATTGCTACGAAACCCGGGCGACACGTCTCGGAACGTCCCAGCGGGCGTACGATCTAATGAGAATATCAATAGATAGGGTGGCGTCCTGACAGAAGAACTACGTTGGGCAATGAGCAGGATGAATAATCACTGGACTCGTAGATGCCAATGCGAGATCTGTGTGGAGAGAAGGTATGCCTTGTAGAAAGCAGTAGGAAGCCGTTCTTGAGATGAACTCGGGAGCAGAATGTTCGTCAGCGTAGAGCGTGTAGAAATCTTCGTACTTCTGAGTGTAGTCGTCGAGAGCGGAGAGTGGAATGAATTCGGAGGGCTCCGAGCGGGGTAATTATAGGGAGGTGGCCGCCTCCTGCCGCCTCCTGATTGGTCCGCTTAATTCCGTTAATTCAACTGTGTAATCTCATTGGCTCGCACATTGTTTTCTCAGTATCTGCGAGTATGATAGCTGAGCTGGTCCTCCGGGGTGGTTTCCCCACGTCCGTCGCTGCGACGGGGTCCCCGGGGGTGGCTGCTGGACCAGAGGTGGTTGCTTGCCGCCTCCTGGTTGGTTCGCCTATTGTCTCTCGTGTAATCAGTGTTTCTGATTGGCGAGTAGGCTTAAAAATTATTAGAAATCTTAAGATCCTGTGTATTATATCGTATATCTTAAGATATCTTAAGATTATCATGTCGGGGTCACCATTTGTAGTGGATTTAAATATGTTTTACTTGGTGTAGGTAGACCAAGTGGGACATTTATATTCTGATTATGCGGGTTAGTCCCTGAGGTATTCCTGTAAGGAATATGAGCGAAATCGCCAAGGTCAGCTTGCTTGGCGGGATGAACTGAGGGATAGTTCGTGTCGCAGCCGCGTGGAGCACTGGGCTCGCATAGTGGGTGCTGGGTTCGATCAGTTTGGTACTGAGCCGTTTTGTAATATTCCGGCCTAAGATTTATATCTGTAGGAGGAATGTGTTGAGCTTGGTTGAGGTACTGAAAAGTATCCTTTGTTTTTTGTACATTTGGAGTGTATTTGACACTCGGATCGGCCGGGTAGCCTTGTGTAGAATATCGTGGATATTCGGAAATCTTTGTCGAATCATAATGATTGACTTCAGAGCGGGTCTGAAAGGTATCCTCGAACTTTTGTGTAGGTGAGGCTTGATCTAACGTTTCCTTCGTGAATACGTTAGGTGAGAAGGTGATCTCGTCGCGAGGATCGAGCCTTGGGCCGTCGCTAGGAACAGCGGACTGGTCGAGCAGCTGGTAGGTAGCGCTGCGTGGGCTAAGAGGCCCGGCCGCGCCGTGTTCCGCCTCCCCTCGCATGAGGAAATAGGACGGGCGGCGCTCCATCGAAATATCCGAGTTTATTAACTCGTTTTCGATACCTCTACGTATAGAAATAGAGGGTTTGGAAGGTGGACTCGCTTGACAGAGCTTCTTTCCTTTGCTCGGATGTCAGGGTCCTACCTTGTAGTCTTGAAAAAGACTTCCTTGGACGATAAATTAGAGCGGATGAGCTGTGTAATTTATCGGCGTGCCCACAGCGGTCGGTGACGAGCCTATTGCTACGAAACCCGGGCGACACGTCTCGGAACGTCCCAGCGGGCGTACGATCTAATGAGAATATCAATAGATAGGGTGGCGTCCTGACAGAAGAACTACGTTGGGCAATGAGCAGGATGAATAATCACTGGACTCGTAGATGCCAATGCGAGATCTGTGTGGAGAGAAGGTATGCCTTGTAGAAAGCAGTAGGAAGCCGTTCTTGAGATGAACTCGGGAGCAGAAGGTTCGTCAGCGTAGAGCGTGTAGAAATCTTCGTACTTCTGAGTGTAGTCGTCGAGAGCGGAGAGTGGAATGAATTCGGAGGGCTCCGAGCGGGGTAATTATAGGGAGGTGGCCGCCTCCTGCCGCCTCCTGATTGGTCCGCTTAATTTCGTTAATTCAACTGTGTAATCTCATTGGCTCGCACATTGTTTTCTCAGTATCTGCGAGTATGATAGCTGAGCTGGTCCTCCGGGGTGGTTTCCCCACGTCCGTCGCTGCGACGGGGTCCCCGGGGGTGGCTGCTGGACCAGAGGTGGTTGCTTGCCGCCTCCTGGTTGGTTCGCCTATTGTCTCTCGTGTAATCAGTGTTTCTGATTGGCGAGTAGGCTTGTTTGAATTGTCCTTGTTAGTTTTAGAGGACGTTTGATTTTCTGTTTGAGTTTTCTCATTCAAGGCGACTTGTTTCGAGATACTTGTCGCGTCTCTCTCGCCCAGTAAGTGTCTAGGGAGGTCGCCTTGTATGTTATTAGTTAATATTTCACTTTTGAGAGAGAATTTCGTATTTTCTCTCTGGTGAAATATTTTGTTTGACGGAGTTATAACTCGACGTCTTCTAAATATTTGTGTGTCGTGTCTACCTCTTTTTGGTAGCCCTGAAAAGGGCTGTTGACAAGAGGGGGTGGTTTTCACCACAGGCGCCCCCCAAGACGTCGTGTTATTAACGACGACGCCGGTTGGGGTGTTTCGAGCTCAGTCACCCACCTCTCGTCGAATTTGGTAGAGGGGACGTGCCTTCTGGCAGATTTTCGGGGAGTCTCCTCCTTATTTTCTGCCTGATTTTTGTTTAGTGACACAGCTTCGTCTGTTTTTAGAGTGTAAGCTGGTTTTATTTGCTGTTTGGGAACTTTTTTCGTGTGTTCGCCAATTTGTACTGTAACCGAAAACTTATCTCTTTTAACAACTTTGAATGGTCCCGTGTAAGGACATTGCAAAGAGGTGAGCTGCGTGGGCACTCTGATATAGACATGTGTACCTGTATCCAAATTTTTGGGCATGTTGACGGCATACTTCGTATTATTATGTTTAATATGCGTAGGCCGGAAAAAGAGAGGCTCAGAAAGGTTTGTAGAAGTTACGAAAATGTCTCCTGGGAGTGGTACGTCAATTCCGTAAACTTTTTGGAACGGTGTAGTTTCCGTTGCTGGGTCTACTGCCGTACGCATGGCGAGTAGTACTTTTGGAAGGGCGTCGAGCCAATTTTCGTTTTGTGCTTTGAGAGCCTCTTTCAAAGATCTATTTCTGCGTTCTACCATTCCGTTTGTTGACGGTTTGTATGGTAACGTGTGGGTATGTTTTACTCCGAGACGTTCCATAATGGAATTAAATAGATCTGATTCGAATTGTGTGCCTTGGTCACTTGTGATGTATTTAGGTACGCCTTTTGAAGCTACCCAAATATTGATAAAGGCGTTTGTGATCGTGGCTGTTTCGATGTTGTTAAGAGGGACTGCCTCTAGCCAACCCGTTGCTCTATCGACCATCATTAGAATGTAACGTTTCCCTCCTTTAGCTAAAGGTAAGGGTCCGGTAATATCAACGTGTACATGTGAAAATTTGTTAGCCGTTTCAAATTCGGAGTAAGGGAGCTTCACGGAGCGAGTGATTTTTGCTCGTTGGCAAGTCTCGCACGCTCGGACCCAGTTGGAGACATCTGCACGAAGTCCGTGCCAAAAATATCTTTGTTTAACTTTATACACTGTAGAGTGTATACCTGGGTGTCCCAAATTGTGAATTTGGCTGATTATTTCGTGCCTTATTTCGTTTGGAATATAAGGTCTTGGGTGTCCTAGGTCTAGGTTACACCAAATTTCTCCTTGAGGGAATTCAACTCGTGTGAGTTTCAATTTGTCCTCTGTGTTAGGAGGAGAACGAATTTGTGCATTCGAAATGTGTAGTAGAAGATTGCACTCTATTGCAGCCGTAATTTGCGAAATTTCGGCTATGGGTGGACCCTCGTCAGTTTGGGTTGAAATCGATTTTGTTTGAATTTCAACTGGATCGAAGGGTCTGGAGAGTGCGTCGGCGACGACGTTGTTCTCTCCGGGTATATGTCGAATGTCACTTGTCATTTGAGAGATGTATGTTAGCCATCTCAATCTCATTTTAGGAAAATGTGCATTTTTCTTAAGCATCGTGCCTAGCAGAGGCTTGTGATCTGAACAAATATGAAAAGATCGGCCGTCCAAGTCATTGTGCCAGTGAATGCAAGCTTGGTAAACGGCGAACATCTCTTTGTCGAATGATGCTTTATTCTTCCATTGTTCCGGAATTTCTTTACTGAAAAATCCCAATGGTTGGTAAGATTTCGTAGTATATCTCCTATACTTCTTCCTAGAAGATCGATCTTCCTTAAGATATTCTACTTAAGAATTCTTTAAGTAAAACATATTTAAATCCACTACAAATATTTTTGTTATTATACTTAAGAAGTATAGGAGATATATCTTATCGATATCGGAAGATATCTTAAGATATACATATATCTATATCTATAATATAGAAATTAAAAATTTCTTTACTGAAAAATCCCAATGGTTGGTAAGATTTCGAGCCGTGTTTGTCTGTAATTTCCTGCTCCAGTGCCGCTCCGATGTGTGTGTCGGATGCGTCGCAGACTATTCTCCACTCTGCTGTAGGGTGTGGATGAGCAATATTATGCAATGTAGCTTTTATCATTGCTTGTTTTAAGCTGTTGAAAGCTTTTTCTCTCTCTGATGTCCATTCGATAGGTGTTTTGTCATTTTTTTTGTTTGACTGAATGGAGTCATACAGAGGTTGTGCCGTGTGAGCGAATTTACTTGAGCAAGCTCGGTAAAAACCACACATACCTAGGAATCTGCGTAGACTTCGTACGTCTATTGGCCTAGGAAATTGTTCTATGGCTTCTATTTTATCTCGTTTAGGAATTATCCCTTCTTTCGAGATAGTGAAACCAAGGAAATCGACGGTAGGTTTTGAAAAAACGCATTTATCAAAACCTACTCGAAGTCCGTGTTCACCCAGCTTGTCGAAAATTTGTTTGAGGTGGTTCATGTGTTCTTTATAATTTTTAGAAGCCACCAGTATGTCATCTAGGTATACAAATGCGAAATCAAATTTTCGCATGATGCTGTCCATGTATCTTTGCCATGTTTGGGCCGCTCCGGCCAAACCCATGCTCATTTTCTTAAACTCATAAAGACCGAAAGGTGTAATAATTGCAGTTTTATGAGCGTCATCTGGGTGCATCGGAATATGATAATATGCCGATTTTAAATCTATTGTCGAATAGATTTGTGTATCATGTAAATTCGCTTGGAAAGAGCGAATGTGAGGAGGAGGGTAGGCGTCTTTCTTCGTTTTCGCGTTCAGGAAACGGTAGTCGCCGGTGATCCTCCATGACCCTTCTTTTTTTGGCACACAGTGTAACGGGGATGCCCATTCGGAATCTGATGGTGCAATTATGCCTTCGGAGAGCATTTTGTCAAAAGTACTTTTGACTTGAGCCCGTTTTTCGCCCGCCATGGGTCTTGCACGGAAGTGTACTGGTGTTCCTTCCGTGGTTATACGGTGGTAAACCCCGTTGTTTTTCCACTTTCCTTGAAGTTTGCTCATTTTATCATTGTATTTTTCAATGATAGAGCGAATGTTTTCGTCCTCCGTTTTTTGCACGTCCTCTGGTTGAGGGCTGTTGTCACGATGAGGGATAGTAGCTGCTATTTGTTCGTCAGTGAATTTTTTGTTCATGACTGCAGCTATTTTTTGATCGGCATAGCTTTTTATTTTATCTTTATAGATGTATTTGTGTTTGACCCGTATTCCGATATCCCAAGACTCGAGGAATGGTATACCGAGGATCGCTAGATCAACTTTCGTGATCATAAAATCGGTGGTCATGTCTCCGAGGCCGATGTTAATTGTCGTGTCAGCACGCCCTAGTGTGTCTATAGGGGCTCCGTTAGCTGCTGTGAGCTTGACGTTGGACTTACGAATTTTTAAGCCCAATTTTTTGTGACATTGTGGGGCAGAATGTTCACTTCTGCTCCCGTGTCGATGAGAAATTCAGTGCCATTTAGTTTGCACTTGAAAAAAAGCCTTTTATACTCATTAGTCTGCCGGTGTATAGGCTCAGATACACTGGCAGTTATTCGTTTTCCGAACTCTCTACGTCGGAGGTTGGAACGGTACTTTCTTGTACCGATCTCTGAGTATTTTCGTTTGAAAACCAGGTTTTAGGCTGGCTTATAGGCGCTGCCTTTTTGCTAGGTTTGGAGGCAGTGTTTGCCTTCCAAGTGCAGTGCTCTGGGTCTGCACACTTGCGAGTTTCGTTACCGAAACGTGCGTGGGTTCGACAGACATAGGCTGTCGGTTTGTGAGGCTTACTCTCTACTTGCTGGGGTTTGAACTCAGCTTTTTGTGAGAGGGCCTTTTTGAAACCAGTCTTCGTGGGTTTCGGAGTAGATTCTACTCCTCGTATGTTGAGAGAGGGGTTCTCTGTTTTGTACGCGTGTAGCGTATCAGCTAGGTCGAGCCGGGCGGTCGTGGTAGGCTGTGCTGCGACCATACCTCGGGCTTCGATAGGTAGAGTTTCGATCCACTTTTGAGTGATCAGAGCCTCTGAGAAGTACCCAACAGCTTTAGAGTACATTTCGTGGTACTTGGTGCTGGGTTTTTTTGGCGAGAGATGCGGGGTCCTCGAGTGCGAGGAGCCTGTCCTGTAAGGACAACCCGTATTCTCGTTGTAGGCGCTGTTTGGCCTCTTCATAAGGTGCGTGGGGTGCCGTGAGGTAAGCTGAGTCGATAGCTTCCCTCATTTCTTCCGGTACCCACTTGTATATAGCTGAGAAGCATTCGTTCTGCGTTCTCAGGTGTTTTCGCACGCAGTATTGATCGAACTCGGCGAGTGCACGATCGATATTCTTCTTTTGGAAGATTGGTCTTTGATAATCTCCCATTTCCTCCAAAAGTGCTCGAAAGCCACTTTGTGTAGAGGGTTGTTGAGTGAGATGTGGGGCGTATAGGCCCGGCGGGGGTCGTACGCCCGCAGTGGTTCCCTGAAATCCACTAGCTTCATAAGAGGGAACGAAATGCTCCGTGTTAAGCCTGTTCAAAGGCGGGGTCACCATTTGTAGTGGATTTATATATGTTTTACTTGGTGTAGGTAGACCAAGTGAGACATTTATATTCTGATTATGCGGGTTAGTCCCTGAGGTATTCCCGTAAGGAATGTGAGCGAAATCGCCAAGGTCAGCTTGCTTGGCGGGATGAACTGAGGGGTAGTTCGTGTCGCAGCCGCGTGGAGCACTGAGCTCGCATAGTGGGTGCTGGGTTCGATCAGTTTGGTACTGAGCCGTTTTGTAATATTCCGGCCTAAGATTTATATCTGTAGGAGGAATATGTTGAACTTGGTTGAGGTACTGAAAAGTATCCTTTGTTTTTTGTACATTTGGAGTGTATTTGACACTCGGATCGGCCGGGTAGCCTTGTGTAGAATATCGTGGATATTCGGAAATCTTTGTCGAATCATGATGATTGACTTCAGAGCGGGTCTGAAAGGTATCCTCGTACTTTTGTGCGTGTGAGGCTTGATCTAACGTTTCCTTCGTGAATACGTTAGGTGAGAAGGCGATCTCTTCGCGGGGATCGAGCCTTGGGCCATCGCTGGGAACAGCGGACTTGTCGAGCAGCGGGTAGGTAGCGCTGCGTGGGCTAAGAGGCCCGGCCGCGCCGTGTTCCGCCTCCCCTTGCATGAGGAAATAGGACGGGCGGCGCTCCATCGAAATATCCGAGTTTATTAACTCGTTTTCGATACCTCTACGTATAGAAATAGAGGGTTTGGAAGGTGGACTCGCTTGACAGAGCTTCTTTCCTTTGCTCGGATGTCAGGGTCCTACCTTGTAGTCTTGAAAAAGACTTCCTTGGACGATAAATTAGAGCGGATGAGCTGTGTAATTTATCGGCGTGCCCACAGCGGTCGGTGACGAGCCTAGTGCTACGAAACCCGGGCGACACGTCTCGGAACGTCCCAGCGGGCGTACGATCTCATGAGAATATCAATAGATGTACCGGGTGGCGTCCTGACAGAAGAACTACGTTGGGCAATGAGCAGGATGAATAATCACTGGACTCGTAGATGCCAATGCGAGATCTGTGTGTGTGGAGAGTAGGAAGCCGTTCTTGAGATGAACTCGGGAGCAGAAGGTTCGTCAGCGTAGAGCGTGTAGAATCTTCGTACTGTAGAGTGTAGTCGTCGAGAGCGGAGAGTGGAATGAATTCGGAGGGCTCCGAGCGGGGTAATTATAGGGAGGTGGCCGCCTCCTGCCGCCTCCTGATTGGTCCGCTTAATTTCGTTAATTCAACTGTGTAATCTCATTGGCTCGCACATTGTTTTCTCAGTATCTGCGAGTATGATAGCTGAGCTGGTCCTCCGGGGTGGTTTCCCCACGTCCGTCGCTGCGACGGGGTCCCCGGGGTGGCTGCTGGACCAGAGGTGGTTGCTTGCCGCCTCTTGGTTGGTTCGCCTATTGTCTCTCGTGTAATCAGTGTTTCTGATTGGCGAGTAGGCTTGTTTGAATTGTCCTTGTTAGTTTTAGAGGACGTTTGATTTTCTGTTTGAGTTTTCTCATTCAAGGCGACTTGGTTCGAGATACTTGTCGCGTCTCTCTCGCCCAGTAAGTGTCTAGGGAGGTCGCCTTGTATGTTATTAGTTAATATTTCACTTTTGAGAGAGAATTTCGTATTTTCTCTCTGGTGAAATATTTTGTTTGACGGAGTTATAACTCGACGTCTTATAAATATTTTTGTGTTGTGTCTACCTCTTTTTGGTAGCCCTGAAAAGGGCTGTTGAAAAGAGGGGGTGGTTTGCACCACAGTCATAATAAATGCCAATTGGAAACAGTTATGCAACAATGTCCCAAGCGACATCCACCAAACTTTTGGAAAACCGAGATTGAAGATTTTGAGCAATGATAAGTTGCTGTGGGCTTTGTGGCTGGTCCAGGATGTTGAAATTTCTCGAGCGGCCTATTTCGAAGTATGGTGACGATGATGGTTAAGGTTTTAGCCCCCAAAAATGTTCTTTATTGCAGATAACTAGGTTTGGCGTTTACCCGTTTTGTCGTACGTTGCAAATTAAATTTTGTAAAAATGAGGCAAACGCCAAACCTCTCCAAACTGGCGTTTAGCCTATTGCTGCACTTATTTTTACTTTAAATAAATTGATACTTGACTCATTGTTGTAAATTGATTTTATCATTAGAATATACCACTCTATTAATGCATGTAGCAAGAAACCAATGCTAATAAATTAGCGTTCCCTGAAGTAGATCGTTGCTGTTAGGAATAAAGTATGAACTTGGTAACCAAGGAATTCGGGGATGACTCATCTGGTAAATCTAGCTGATTTAACATACGCCAACAGGTGATAATCATGTAACTCATTTTGGGCCATTGTTGTATAGAAACGAGTGGGGCTCCCAAGTTTATTGGAAAATGGAAATAGAAACAAAGGGCTAACAATCAGCTGGCACTTGGGCCATTGTTGCAAATTTGATTGTTATAAGTGGACATGGGCTATTGTTGCGAAAATCCGGAATGCGGATGCAGGCGCTTATCCTTTTGGCTGTAGTTCCTATGCGAATTAATAGAGCGTGCTAAAATCGTCAGAAAACGAAAGCTTTCGACGATTCCAACGTTATCAAAAACTCATTTCCTGTCAAAATGTCGCTTAGGCTATTGTTGCATAACTGCGTCCAATTCCACATACATCAAATTTAATAGTTTTATTAGTCGATGGTAGTGATTATTTTAGAACAAGTTCACTCCGCTAATTTTTATTGGAGAGCATTTCGTCGTTCCTGAACATTTTGACAGACTGGAGGTCGCCACCTTCACAACTAGACGTAGACGCCTCAAATAATTGTTAGTTTCTGAGCAGTTGGGATCAACGTCGGCCAAATTTCGTTATTAGCAACCACTAAGGTGGGCAACGGGGGAGTTCCATTTTGTTTTGATGAATGAGCTTGAGTGGACGGGTTGAGAGAAATTCCATCAGATCCCCTCAAGTCTTGAACGCCTGCCAGGAGGGTCAAAATAACTTGTGTCAGTCTGGAGCCCCCATCCGGCGTGTTAACAGTTTCTAAGTTGATTTCCGATTTATTCAAGTACTTGATAGGTAAAAACACGGAGTGAAGGGTGATTTTTACAATATGTGTTCATGGGCTTTTGCCTTCGTGATTCTGGCGGGGTCCATACTATGCGAGGAAAAAACTGAATGGCGGATCGGTAAGTAAACAAAATTAAATTAAAATTTGGAATCGTCAAGTTCTTAAACTCATATTGTCAAGTTTCAATAGGGGCGAAAAAAAGTTATAGGTACCTAATAATACTCGTGTAATCTTGTTTCATCCTGTCACATGTCAACTTAACCCATCTTCTGGCACTTGGTCACGAGTGGGTTTTAACCAGAATAAGGTTGGTTTCTTCTATAGGTACTTACCTACTTTACTTATTTACTCATCAAATGAATAAGTTTAACAAAAAAAAAAAAAAAAACACGTTTTTCAATAAATTGATTAATTCTTTGGGTTGAAGGGGTGAGAATTTAACTCCTAAATTTAATAGGCGCAAGAGAAAAGTGAAAGGAGCCTATGGTTTAAAGTAACAACCCAACTGCAAGTGACCCAACAGGTGGTTCTTTGCCGTGAGTCAAATTTCTTAGTGACCCCCAGCAATAAATCGTATTTATGTCAAAAACCAGAAAAGAAGAATAAATTAAGTTACATAGAATCATCTAAAAATCCTCGCAAATTTACATTATTAAATAGCGAGCCGATTAATTTTTAAAAAATTGTTTCAAATAATGGCTATTTTGTGATCTTGTGTAGCCTGTTGTTCGTAAGAGGAACCGCTCGGTTCCTGTACTTATCCTACAATAACGTGTAGATTTCAAGACTGTTTTAATAAGAATGATGATTCGACTTTTGTCGGAATAGATTAACAGTAGCGATATTTATAAACGTACCTTTCTGGTTATGTTGAGTGTGATTTTGGCGCAATTAAAGATGCGTCTGACTGCCATGACGACGGCCTAATCGTCTGGTAGTATTTTTCCACCACTCAGGATGTAATCTAAGTACTTTTGCTTAGTGAAACTTCCATCCATATACCCTTACAGTTATGTTTAGCACAATTTCGGTGATTTTTTTGTTGTGCATAACCACCAGGTACAGACTGCCAGACGATCGATTACGTTAAAAGTAAGTTTAAAAAACTATATTTTCAGATATTAAAACCTTGTATACCCTCCCGAGCAAGTTTCCTGTTGCGGCTCTCGGACTATAACACACCACTCCCAAAAATTCATCATTTTTGGCTTCCATCAGAAGTTTTCTAAAAAAAAAAAAAGTTCTATATATATATATATATATATATAATATATATATATATATATATATATATATATATATATATATATATAGAGAGAGAGAGAGAGAGAGAGAGAGAGAGAGAGAGAGAGAGAGAGAGTGAGAGAGAGAGAGAGAGAGAGAGAATAATATTGTACGTAAATACATATTTTGCTTTTATCAACTTAGGATTATATTTCTTGCTTTATCCACTCACAATTTAACTAGCCATTCATAAATTATCTTCTTGTATTGAGTTCTACTGTAGTTATGACAATGGAGATTTAAGAGAAATCAACACAAATAATTTATGCAGACAAGTAATATAATAGCACTAAAGACGCTAAAGTTAGAGCAGGCCTCGGCGCTATCAACCTCGCAACCTGAAGCGGGTTAAATGTACCAAATTATCGGGTATTAAAAACTAAAACGAAAATATACAATTTAAAGGTTACCCTTATTGCTTTCAAGTCTACCTATAGGCAGCGGAAGCAATGTTTCACTTCCGGGAGTGTGGAAACAATGTATGTACGTCACAATGGTGAGCTAAATTTCACCAAATTTTGAAGAAATTTTCAGAGAATGTGCGGGCCAGGCTGTAAATGGTCTCAGGCTAAGTTCATAGGACCAGTTGCATTGCTCAAAAATCAAAATTTGTCAAGCATAATTTTCTCGCGTTCAACTCGTTCGATCTGGTGCGAAGTCGATGGGTACTTACCCGGAAAAATATGGTTTAAACATTCCGTATCATCAATAATAGCTGCTGCGCATGATGAATCCTTGTAACAAGCATAACTTCTACTGTTTTCATTCGCTTTTGATGAAATTTTCTGGGGATGTGCGGATTATGCTAACGTTGGTTCCCTATCAATTTCATCAGTCGAAAATTAATAGTCGCAGGAAAGTAAACGTATTTTTTAAATTTATTTTTCCTCAAATCCTGTTAGTGAATGGGTTGAAAGGCATGCTTGATATTTAGTCGGATTGGAGTAGTTCCAAGCGGTTCATACGGCCCGTTCGATCCAATGTGATAAGCCTCCGTCTTTTTTGTGAGCAGCTGTAGAAATATATATTTATATGAGTTCGCCCTCAATGAAAGACCTAAATACAACATAACAGAGACTGACCATTCCTAGGAAATGCTAGCCTAAAGAGCATTGATTAAGTCGGCGTTTTATTTGCTTCCTAGTCTACCTATATAAGGTCCGATTGATAGATTTAAACTGCATTTTAATACTTGGAAATGTGTAAGTTAATTTCGTTCATACCCCTGTTTGTAATCTTGATAGTTCGTAAACTTGACATAACGAATTTCCGGGGTATCTACCAATACCAGACTTTGGTTGAAAAGGAACCTGCGCGATACCTAGCGATATCTTACATTCTTAAGTCATCATCAAATTACTGCCTCGTGTGGATAAAAACAACGTTTTTACATTACTGCTTCATGTGGCTCAACAACGTTAACACCAAATTGCTGTTTCTTGTAGCTTCAACAACTTGACTAATAATTCAGCTTCCTGGATGAGATTTTAGTTTCGGTCCAGTTGTGCTAAGTTTTCGTGAGATGAATCGAACGGAGTATTGAACGAAGTTACACTTCCACACCTAGGAATTGGTTGTAAGTAGAAATGTATAGAAAACTACCTACATGGATATGGTGTTTTCTTGGTGCTTCGTTGGTTAACCATGTTCCAAAACAAAACTTCGTGTTCCTCGCAGCACAAACTTTTCCCTACCTCAAACTTCGAATTTTAATTTTTTTTTTTTTTTTTTTTTTATTCATCTTTTTTTCCCGCCTTCTTTTTTAAGTCAAATACCCTAATTTCATCCACCCCTCTATATTCCACGGAATAAACATTCATCTCTGGTGTCAAAAAGTAAATTAGGTATGTACCTACTGTAAGTCAATGTAAGATAGTAAATTACTGTAAAGTATGGTCATCAATCACTGGTGCAACGAAACATTGGATTGTCAAAGACTGGGCCAAAGAATTGATAAAAATTGTTAGAAATTACTGAAACAATTTCATGGTTTTTCAACAAAGATTTGATAGAGGATAACCTAATGCAGTAGGTAAAATACCTAAGTACCTATGGATGAAGAGTACAATCTCGCATGTGCCTCTACAAAGCCAAAAATTTTCTTGAAAAACTGCCCTCTCCACCCTAATTAAAACTGTGAAAAACTTGATATAACAAACGTTTATTAGCGATTACTGGGCTCATTCTCATCATTTGCTTTCCTACGATATCGATTGAAGTTGTCGTAGAAAAGACTAAGTTTCTTCAGTTTGAGTGGATATAACAGAACATTTTCGGAATAAAAACTCCCGAAATTGTGATTGATACCTAGGGGCACATTTTCGGGCACCTATGTATTTTGGGTATACGTTTCTTTCTCGTCCGCTTCGGGTTCTCCATGTCTTCCACTTCTCTAACATGACTTGAGTAACTGGATGGTTTGCATCTGAACCTTGCTTCAAACGTTGTTTACCTTCTGAACGCATTCCTCCTACACTAAGGCTGAAGAAAAATATTGAGTAAACTTCGGGTTTCAGCGCCAACTTCCCGTCCGTTAGTGTTGTGTTAGAGATGTATAAATACTAAAATGTTTTTAGGAGCGGTTTTCGAAGAAGGAGACGATTGGGGGAGGCTCGCCTTCAAAGCGGCCATCAAAGTCGTAAACCAGGATGATTCCATACTTCCCAATATAGAACTCGTCCCACAAATAACTAGGCCTGTGTCGCGGTTCGCTACCTTCGAAGTTGAAGAGAAAGGTAAGACAACGTTTTTCGTAACCTATTCTTAAATACAACCCTGCACAGAATTTATAGAATATCCTACCTCCTTAAGAGGATTTGTATGACCTACCTTTGGATTTTGACAAAGAAGAGAATGAAATAACGAACTTATATATTTCGATCTCTAACTGGATACAATTTACGTTTTCCTTATAGTCACGTTAAAAGTTCTTGCATATATGAAAGTAATAAATCTGTGTGCAATTCATTATGTTTGGAATCAGGGAATAAGGAATTTGGTAGGTACTATACAGAAATCTTGTATGTATGAAAAATGTTTCTCTACGAGATCAATCGTTTCTCTTACCTAATTATAATACAACTCAAAGTGAATGCACTGTATATAGTATTTGCAAATAGAGTTTATCTTTTTGCAAATCAAATTAATTTTTTTGTATATCAAATAAACCTTTTGGCAAATTTAATTAAACTTTTTACTGATAAATTTAATCTTTTTACAAAAAAGTTAATCTTTTTGCAAATAAATTTAAATTTTCAGCTGCGGTAGGTGTTTGATTTTTAACGCATATCATGTTTTTTAAACAAAGAACAAGAACATTAACAAAGAAAAGGGCAAAGAAAAACAACGTCCTTTCTAATGATGAGGTGAACAAGCTCTTCTGATGAAGACGTTGTAAACTTGCAGCCGAAGTTAAATTGATGAACATGTTCATTACACTGAGCAGTCGTTCAGCGTAACTCAATTAAACGCCTATTTACTCATCAGGTAGGCGCCAGTTTTCAAAATTTTGGATAAGTGCATTCAAAGTTTTCTAGTTTCGAAGACCTCCAGCAGGGTCTATTTATCCGATTTTGCTGGAATTTCCACAATACGTCTCCAAGAGTAATGAGAAAACCAATCAAAGATGGGAAAAATTTGCTGATGTGTCAGTTTTCCACATAGGTACCTGTTTGTTGCAGTTTTGGATATCATGGTTGAAGCATTTTGCAATGATTAGGTAAGAGCCGTTACCCTGCATGGTTTTTGCTTCTATTATTTTGAATAAAGTATTTTGCAATAAGCAGTTAAACGCCAAAAATGAACACCAATACTATCGTGTTCTCTTGACTATTATACGCGTAACTATTGTCGCTTACCCGAGTTCTTAATATACGATGGAGTTTACCAGATAATTGCGGAATTTGAAAATTAAGATACAATAACTGTCGCTTATCTTTTCCTTGAATAGTTTTTCATGGGCATTATAGAGGGCCTAAGCATCCTCAGTCATTGATAGAATGAGCAAGACAATTTTGGAGTCTGAAGGAGAGTCAGTGTCTTTTGCTGACGACACAGCCTTTATAATAACGGGTAACTCCTGGGAACAAGTCATCATAAAAGCTGAATCATGTCTGACCAAAATCCTTCATTGTCTTAAAAGTATGGGAATGAAGATCAATTTTTCTAAAACTAATTTCTTAACTTTCGCGTTTAGAGAAAGTGATATCCCGCAGATAAAGAACCTAAAATGCCATGTACCGGAATGTACAGATAACCTTCAGTGCGCCTGTGAAGTAATACTACAAGTTGCTTATGTTCGTGTAGCTCGTCCCTTCTTGATTCGTTATTCCTGACCCAGAAGCTCTTAATCAAAGTCTTACTTAAAAAAAGGACAAGATATTCGACAGAAGCTCTCTTTAAAGAGTTCGCATTACTCAAATCGGGAGAGCTAATTGACAAGATAACTATAATTAAAATATATAAGAATTTACATAGCAACCACCTGAAATTTTTAGATGAGGGGAAAACAAGAACTTGTGGACAATTTCTTTCTAAACTGCCTTTCCGTAGGACTCACCATGGCCAACGGGCGTACGATTACCGGGGGGCAAAACTGTTCAATGCCCTACCCCATGAGCTCCGCTCTATTTCTAAAATTGAAAAGTTCAAAAATGAACTGAAAAAACATATAATAATGAGGCAATCTGAGACCCATTAGATAATATCACAACGTTAAGATGGTAACTAAATAATTTCTATGTATTCTGATTTACCCTATCTATACCTATTGATTCTAATTTACCTATATTTACTTACAAGATGATTATTGAATAAGGTATTGAATGAATGTGCTGATTATGCATTACTCCTCCCCACAGCACAAGTCTACGACTTATAGTGGGGAGTTGCATTTCCTGATTTGTGTAATTTTTTTTGTATTGCAATACCTACCTACCTATCTAAATAAATGCGTTAAAAAAAAAAAAAAAAAAAATCCAAAGATAGGTACCAACAACTCAACTCCGAAAATTTTGTCGCTTTACCTGATGATTATATAAAGCCGTAGTATTTGAATTCCAGTAATGCAAGTCTGACGGTATAGAACCAAGATTCTCTTCTAAAAAATCCTTCATAACAAAACCGACTGTTTGTATATCTCTTCTAAATTACAACAATTATGAATCATCAATATTTCAATGATAATCTGTACAAAGTAGGTGTACCGTCATTAGCCATACATAAGTAGGTATGCAGCCACACAGCCTTCTTTTTTTTCTTCAATAATTATTGTGATTAGAAGTGGGTACAACAATCCTTGGAAATTTTCGTATTTCTTTGGATCAAGATTGATCTTCTAGCGTTTAGTTTAATGTTATTTTACTTCAGGTTCAAGGCTGCTTGACCCCTTAAACTCGAGAGCCTTCTGTTCTCACTTTCTTTCTCATGTCTCTCAAACTCAAAGTAGAACTAAAAATATCTATAAATACAACAAAATTAATTAATAGTGTGGCGCGATACCAAGAAAATCGTTCTACCATTGACTACGCTGTTAGTGTGCAGGCTGGTGGAAACAGGTGTTGTTGGGATAGTCGGCCCACATTCTCCGGCCACGTCTAATCACGTCCAGAGCCTCTGCGACACGATGGAGATCCCTCACATCTCCGCCAGGTGGGACCCTCAGCAGCGGAGGAGCAGCTGCCTCGTCAATCTCTACCCTCATCCCGGCGTCTTAGCAAAAGTAATTCACTCGTTGTCATGATATTTGATATCATTATTTGTATGCCTGAATCAAACGAACAAAATAATTTCAGTTTAGTGGGTCCACCAAAGTTGGTGAATTTAAGCTATTAGATAAAACATTACCCAATTCAGTGTCTTCGGAAACCTTCAATTTTATTGTCGCCTTCCCATTACCTACACTAGAAAACCTAACCTACTGCTCTTTTCTTTTCTAGACAATGGAACAACTTGTTTTAGTCATGACCTAAGTTCGCGAAAACTACACGAGACAGGGACGAAAATTTACCCCCAAAAGTAGTGAGTGAGCTAAACTCTCTCCTGTTCACCCTAGGAAGTTGAAATTTGATAGGAATAGAGATCGCTCCCAACCTTCCCTCTGTTTGTTCTGAGGAGGGCAAACGGGAAAAACTAATGCCTACCCTGCAGGTAGAGTATCTATAAACCAGAAGAAAATCCAGGATGTAGCAAAGTTGGTGGAGTACGTTACTGGCTATGAGGAGTTCTATGACACCATTTTGGCCTGGCCTTCTGGCCTACATCCAAGGCTGAGAACACTCGAAACTCTGATAACAAAGAAGAATGATAATCTCCAAAACCAATTATTAATAAGTATCTACCTGTGATAATGTACCTATATGTACATACTGTTCAAAGATTTTTCGTCAAAGATAGATAATTTAAAGTCGCTTCAGTAGTTTTGCGTTCCAATTTCTTACTTTATGGCTAGGATAGTTTTTTTTATAGAAGTCTATTTAGTAGTTTTGTTCAAAGCTAAAAGTTTATAGTTCCGAGTTCGTAGTTCGAAGATGGTTTGTCCTTAACAGTGTTCAAAGATAGTTCGTCTTCACATTTTTCCTGCGTTTCACTTTTTACGACGTAATTGTTGACAATTTTATTTTTATTTTCAACGTTCTCTGTCCATAAACTGCGTTTTAATGACCGAGAACTGCTTGTTATTCATTACTTACCCCTTAAAATGAATTATTTATTCAGTTACGAGTCAAAAAATTGGAAACCACTGTATGTTGGGGAAGTTTATTGTAAAAACACCATACCTATGTGTAAGGGACAAAAAGATCCCCCTTCCCTCCCCCTAAAACATAGAGCTAAAATAACTCTGTGTTCTGATAGAGCACGTAGTCTAGTATTTTTAGTAATTTTTGTGGACTTAGAAAACCATATTTAGGGTCGCTGGTAAGTTTTTCTTGATTATCTCGAAATGCGAAAATTAATAATATGGGGTTTCTGAAATAAGCAATTCATTTTACTGCCTGCTTTTTGAAGTAGGAAAAAGATATGGTACTACTACAGTTCTCAAAAATGTACGCCTGCCTAAAACCGTTTAAAAGATAGCTAATCATGTAGGTACCTATAGTGAAAAATTTGGTGGCTCTCAACAAATTACGATTAAATTTTTTTTAAATCCACAGGCGTCTGCCGATATTGTGCGAACATGGAAATGGGAGGGCTTCACTTTGCTCTACGACGATTTTGATGCTTTGAGGCGAATGGGAGACCTGTTGAAAATCGCCGATGACAAGGGCTACTTCATCTCTGTCAGACAACTCAAGGGAAGTCAAGGAAACGAACATAATTTCAGGTAATTTCTCTTTGAATTTCAAATCTAATTTGACTTTGAATTTTTAGCCCGATTTGGAGCGATTTGAGCTCGTAGACCAGCCATACTCAACCTGCGGCCCGCAAGCGGCCCACTAAGCTGTTCTGTGTGGCCCTCATAAGCTAGGGTCACTTTTTGTCCGATAGAATGAAATTTACCTACCTATACTCGTTTCCTCCTCTATTTAGTCATTTTATAATTCTTCTATTTTCGGTTCTGTTTCACTCCTATTTTAACTTACCGAACTGACTCAATTCATTGTTGACGAAATAAATAGGTACCAAAGAAAACCCACGTTAAAAGCGGAGACACTGATCTGTCTCACATAGTTAAAAGCCTGTCACAATATCAAAAATCACATTAATTTTGTATTACTATGGTTTTAGTAACATTGATTTTGTAAATATACTTCTTTTTAAAAATGTATTTTATAGTTCTATTGTACCTTGACTAAGGTATTCGTATTACAAAGATTTGTTATACCTGCTTTGTGAACTGTCCCGCTTCAACTATGGAACACACAGATATGGCCTGTGAGACAAAAAGGTTGAGTAAGGCTGTTCTAGACTGTCCCCTATAACTTTCATTGTAGTCGGATGCGCACACTTGAATTTCTTATAATGTCGATTTCTCATCATCCATTCGTTCGATTTCGTTCAGACTCGAGGCGTAGTTGGGTATATATTCCACAAAAATGCTCTACTAATTATATTACGATTGGTTAAGGAATAACTATTGCGCATGCCAACAACTACAATTGATTTACACAATCAAGGCTCCGAGACTGATGGACCGTTTTTATGAAATTTTCAGGGATTGTGGAGGTTAGGTCCTAATCGGTCTCCTATAACTTCCATTACCGTCGGATAAATAGTAGCCAGTGTACATGCGCAAAACTTAATATCTTATAACTTCGGTTTCTCATCATCTATTGGTCGGAATTCGTTCAAATTCGGCGAGTACCTATAGGTGTGTTCCAGGAAGGTGATCTCTGAATTATATTGGGATAATAACTATTGCGATGCGCAAAACTAATATTGGTTGACTCTCCCTGCACTAATGGATAAATAAGGGCCTACCTAATTTGCCAGTCAAACTTCAAAACCTGCAGTCAACCAGAAAGAGGTGTGGAAAACCTGCAGTCAACGCGGATTTATATTCGGGAGAAAGAGCTTAACATTTTAAGGAAAAAAAATTTCGGAAAATTCGGGAAAATGGTCGGGAAAACCCCAAAAAACTGAGATTTTATACTTCAAAACCTGCAGTCAACCAGAAAGAGGTGTGGAAAACCTGCAGTCAACGCAGATTTATATTCGGGAGGAAGAGCTTAACATTTCATGAAAAAAAAATTTCGGAAAATTCGGGAAAATGGTCGGAAAACCCCAAAAAACTGAGATTATGAACTTCAAAACCTGCAGTCAACCAGAAAGAGGTGTGTAAAACCTGCAGTCAACGCGAATTTATATTCGGGAGAAAGAGCTTAATATTTTATGAAAAAAAAAATTCGGAAAATTCGGGAAAATGGTCGGGAAAAATCAAAAAACTGAGATTTTAGACTTCAAAACCTGCAGTCAACCAGAAAGAGGTGTGGAAAACCTCCAGTCATCGCGGATTTATATTCGGGAAGAAGAGCTTAACATATTATGAAAAACAAATTTCGGAAAATTCGGGAAAATGGTCGGGAAAACCCCAAAAAACTGAGATTTTATACTTCAAAACCTGCAGTCAACCAGAAAGAGGTGTGGAAAACCTCCAGTCATCGCGGATTTATATTCGGGTGAAAGAGCTTAACATTTTATGGAAAAAAATTTCGGAAAATTCGGGAAATGGTCGGGAAAACCCCAAAAACTGAGATTTTATACTTCAAAACCTGCAGTCAACTAGAATGAGGTGTGGAAAACCTGCAGTCAACGCGGATTTATATTCGAGAGAAAGAGCTTAACATTTTATGGAAAAAAAATTTCGGGAAAATCGTCGGGAAAACCCCAAAAAACTGAGATTTTATACTTCAAAACCTGCAGTCAACCAGAAAGAGGTGTGGAAAACCTGCAGTCAACGCAGATTTATATTCGGGAGAAAGAGCATAACATTTTATGGAAAAAAAATTTCGGAAAATTCGGGAAAATGGTCGGGAAAACCCCAAAAAACTGAGAGTTTATACTTCAAGACCTGCAGTCAACCAGAAAGAGGTGTGGAAAACCTGCAGTCAACGCGGATTTATATTCGGGAGGAAGAGCTTAACATTTTATGGAAAAAAAAATTTCGGAAAATTCGGGAAATGGTCGGGAAAAACCCCAAAAACTGAGATTTTATACTTCAAAACCTGCAGTCAACCAGAAAGAGGTGTGGAAAACCTGCAGTCAACGCGGATTTATATTCGGGAGGAAGAGCTTAACATTTTAAGGAAAAAAAATTTCGGAAAATTCGGGAAAATGGTCGGGAAAACCCCAAAAAACTGAGATTTTAAACTTCAAAACCTGCAGTCAACCAGAAAGAGGTGTGGAAAACCTGCAGTCAACGCGGATTTATATTCGAGAGGAAGAGCTAAACATTTTATGGAAAAAAAATTTCGGAAAATTCGGGAAAATGGTCGGGAAAACCCCAAAAAACTGAGATTTTATACTTCAAAACCTGCAGTCAACCAGAAAGAGGTGTGGAAAACCTCCAGTCATCGCGGATTTATATTCGGGAAGAAGAGCTTAACATATTATGAAAAACAAATTTCGGAAAATTCGGGAAAATGGTCGGGAAAACCCCAAAAAACTGAGATTTTATACTTCAAAACCTGCAGTCGACCAGAAAGAGGTGTGGAAAACCTGCAGTCAACGCGGATTTATATTCGGGAGAAAGAGCTGAACATTTTATGGAAAATTTTTTTCGGAAAATTCGGGAAAATGGTCGGGAAAACCCCAAAAATTGAGATTTTAAACTTCAAAACCTGCAGTCAACTAGAAAGAGGTGTGGAAAACCTGCAGTCAACGCAGATTTATATTCGGGAGAAAGAGCTTAACATTTTATGGAAAAAATCTGCTCGCAATTTGACCTAGTTCCCGTCACTTTTTTCGATATCCGATTTCGGATTCAGATTCGGCGGACCCAAAGCTGTATTTCGCCCGCGAAAACCGTTCCGAAAAACGTACCTTTATGGGGTATATTTTAATCGGAAAAAACCAAGTTTTTCGTCGGACTTTTCGAGAAAACGGGTCCGTACTCTCGCATTTTTTTGACGCATTTCCCGATACTTTTTTCGCGATCCGATCGCGCCGTCATCTTCCTCGTAGGAAAACCTAAGAAACCGGTATTTTTCCGGAATTTTCAACGGCCGTTTAGAGGGGTAGGGGAAGTCCAAAAAGCGCACATTAATTCTTACTTCGACCCCCCTCCCGCCCTACGGCCCATGGTTCGGGTGTGATTAGAAAATGTGAAATTCGCTCGCTCCCCCTATCGGAAAATCTCAAGAATATCCCCCACTCGTACACTCCCCCCACTCAGCCGTTTGGCCGTGCATAGACACGACAAACAAACAAACAGACAAACAGACGGAGTTTCATTCTTATAAATAGTATAGATAGAGATGGAAGAGGTGTAGGCCAAGGGGCCTTTTCTTGAGCTCAAAGAGGGTACAGCTGTGAATCGAGATATTCACTGTTGCGGACGTTGTTGTATCCCATAGGCCGATGGGCCGAGTTTCTTGTATCCCTTGTGAGGACCTCTTGATCCTGAAAAGTACCCTTGAGATCTATGTAGTCTCTAGGTAGAGAAAGTTTGGTTTTGTCAAGGCGAGAGGTGGAATACTGTGAGATGAAAGAAGAGGCGGCGAGGCCATTGGTTTTGTGAGAGTTATCCAGCTGTATGTGGCCGATGTTCTTTCCCGTGTGTTGGTACTGATAGAACATGCAGGTCTCATTGAAAAGCTGTGTTCCTTCGTCCTGAAAGGACTGTTGCTTGTAGATGGTGTTTTGATCGTCGGAGGGCACGTGGGTATGAAGTGCCCTGATCTCAGGCGAAAAGCGTTTTGCGGAGACCGCGCCCCTATGGTTCAACGCCGGTACTGAGTTGCAGGATTGCTGGCTCGCTTACTGCGGGTGGCTGATTCGTTCGCCCGCTTAACGCTAGGACGCTCTCGTTTCGTTATCAATTGGATTTACTTAGGCGTTGAAGACTTCTGATTCGCCCATGTTACCGGGTCGAAAACCAATGGTTTTTGGGGTTTTTCTCGACTATTTTCCGGAGTTTTCCGAGATTTTTTTTCATAACATATTTAGCTCTTCTTCCCGAATATAAATCCGCGTTGACTGCAGGTTTTCCACACCTCTTTCTGGTTGACTGCAGGTTTTGAAGTATAAAATCTCAGTTTTTTGGGGTTTTCCCGACCATTTTCCCGAATTTTCCGAAATTTTTTTTTTATAAATTGTTGTGCTCTCCCTCCCGAATATAAATCCGCGTTGACTGCAGGTTTTCCACACCTCTTTCTGGTTGACTGCAGGTTTTGAAGTTTAAAATCTCAGTTTTTTGGGGTTTTCCCGACCATTTTCCCGAATTTTCCGAAATTTTTTTTCTATAAAATGTTGTGCTCTCCTTCCCGAATATAAATCCGCGTTGACTGCAGGTTTTTTCCACACCTCTTTCTGGTTGACTGCAGGTTTTGAAGTTTAAAATCTCAGTTTTTTGGGGTTTTCCCGACCATTTTCCCGAATTTTCCGAAATTTTTTTTCCATAAAATGTTAAGCTCTTTCTCCCGAATATAAATCCGCGTTGACTGCAGGTTTTCCACACCTCTTTCTGGTTGGCTGCAGGTTTTGAAGTTTAAAATCTCAGTTTTTTTGGGGTTTTCCCAACCATTTCCCCGAATTTTCCGAAAATTTTCTTCCGTAAAATGTTAAGCTCTTCCTCTCGAATATAAATCCGCGTTGACTGCAGGTTTTCCACACCTCTTTCTGGTTGACTGCAGGTTTTGAAGTTTAAAATCTCAGTTTTTTGGGGTTTTTCCGAACATTTTCCCAAATTTTCCGAAATTTTTTTTCCTTAAAATGTTAAGCTCTTCCTCTCGAATATAAATCCGCGTTGACTGCAGGTTTTCCACACCTCTTTCTGGTTGACTGCAGGTTTTGAAGTTTAAAATCTCAGTTTTTTGGGGTTTTCCCGACCATTTTCCCGAATTTTCCGAAATTTATTTCTATAAAATGTTGTGCTCTCCTTCCCGAATATAAATCCGCGTTGACTGCAGGTTTTCCACACCTCTTTCTGGTTGACTGCAGGTTTTGAAGTTTAAAATCTCAGTTTTTTGGGGTTTTCCCGACCATTTTCCCGAATTTTCCGAAATTTTTTTTCCTTAAAATGTTAAGCTCTTTCTCCCGAATATAAATCCGCGTTGACTGCAGGTTTTCCACACCTCTTTCTGGTTGACTGCAGGTTTTGAAGTATAAAATCTCAGTTTTTTGGGTTTTTTTCCAACCATTTCCCCGAATTTTCCAAAATGTTTTTTCCATAAAATGTTAAGCTCTTCCTCCCGAATATAAATCCGCGTTGACTGCAGGTTTTCCACACCTCTTTCTGGTTGACTGCAGGTTTTGAAGTTTAAAATCTCAGTTTTTTGGGGTTTTCCCGACCATTATCCCGAATTTTCCGAAATTTTTTTTTCATAAAATGTTTAGCTCTTCCTCCCGAATATAAATCCGCGTTGACTGCAGGTTTTCCACACCTCTTTCTGGTTGACTGCAGGTTTTGAAGTTTAAAATCTGTTTTTTGGGGTTTTCCCGACCGTTTTCCCGAATTTTCCGAAATTTTTTTCCTTAAACTGTTAAGCGCTTCCTCTCGAATATAAATCCGCGTTGACTGCAGGTTTTCCACACCTCTTTCTGGTTGACTGCAGGTTTTGAAGTTTAAAATCTCAGTTTTTTTGGGTTTTTTTCCAACCATTTCCCCGAATTTTCCAAAATTTTTTTTCCATAAAATGTTAAGCTCTTCCTCCCGAATATAAATCCGCGTTGACTGCAGGTTTTCCACACCTCTTTCTGGTTGACTGCAGGTTTTGAAGTTTAAAATCTCAATTTTTTAGGGTTTTCCCGACAATTTAGCGAATTTTCCGAAATTTTTTTTTCATAAAATGTTGAGCTCTCCTTCCTGAATATAAATCCGCGTTGACTGCAGGTTTTCCACACCTCTTTCTGGTTGACTGCAGGTTTTGAAGTTTAAAATCTCAGTTTTTTGGGGTTTTTCCGACCATTTTCCCGAATTTTCCGAAATTTATTTCTATAAAATGTTTGTGCTCTCCTTCCCGAATATAAATCCGCGTTGACTGCAGGTTTTCCACACCTCTTTCTGGTTGACTGCAGGTTTTGAAGTTTAAAATCTCAGTTTTTTGGGGTTTTCCCGACCATTTTCCCGAATTTTCCGAAATTTTTTTTCCTTAAAATGTTAAGCTCTTTCTCCCGAATATAAATCCGCGTTGACTGCAGGTTTTCCACACCTCTTTCTGGTTGACTGCAGGTTTTGAAGTATAAAATCTCAGTTTTTTTTGGGTTTTTCCAACCATTTCCCCGAATTTTCCGAAATTTTTCCTCCGTAAAATGTTAAGCTCTTCCTCCCGAATATAAATCCGCGTTGACTGCAGGTTTTCCACACCTCTTTCTGGTTGACTGCAGGTTTTGAAGTTTAAAATCTCAATTTTTTAGGGTTTTCCCGACAATTTAGCGAATTTTCCGAAATTTTTTTTCCATAAAATGTTGAGCTCTCCTTCCTGAATATAAATCCGCGTTGACTGCAGGTTTTCCACACCTCTTTCTGGTTGACTGCAGGTTTTGAAGTATAAAATCTCAGTTTTTTGGGGTTTTCCCGACCATTTTCCCGAATTTTCCGAAATGTATTTCTATAAAATGTTGTGCTCTTCTTCCCGAATATAAATCCGCGTTGACTGCAGGTTTTCCACACCTCTTTCTGGTTGACTGCAGGTTTTGAAGTATAAAATCTCAGTTTTTTGGGGTTTTCCCGACCATTTTCCCGAATTTTTTTTTTCCATAAAATGTTAAGCTCTTCCTCCCGAATATAAATCCGCGTTGACTGCAGGTTTTCCACACCTCTTTCTGGTTGACTGCAGGTCTTGAAGTATAAACTCTCAGTTTTTTGGGGTTTTCCCGACCATTTTCCCGAATTTTCCGACATTTTTTTTCCATAAAATGTTAAGCTCTTTCTCCTGAATATAAATCTGCGTTGACTGCAGGTTTTCCACACCTCTTTCTGGTTGACTGCAGGTTTTGAAGTATAAAATCTCAGTTTTTTGGGGTTTTCCCGACCATTTTCCCGAATTTTCCGAAATTTTTTTTCCATAAAATGTTAAGCTCTTTCTCCCGAATATAAATCCGCGTTGACTGCAGGTTTTCCACACCTCTTTCTGGTTGACTGCAGGTTTTGAAGTTTAAAATCTCAGTTTTTTGGGGTTTTCCCGACCATTTTCCCGAATTTTCCGAAATTTTTTTTCTATAAAATGTTGTGCTCTCCTTCCCGAATATAAATCCGCGTTGACTGCAGGTTTTCCACACCTCTTTCTGGTTGACTGCAGGTTTTGAAGTTTGACTGGCAAATTAGGAACCTCCGATAAATAATGTTGATGCAATTTTGAAGGCTCGCAGAGGTTAACCTCCAAACATATCCTACCAATTACATATATACCTACTTCAGATGGTGAATACCGTTGGATTGTACCTACGTAGGTATTGGTACGATTTGCAAAATGAATTATATAGCCATCTTTTGTATATTATTGTGTCTGTTAGTGCTAGAATTCTTGGTTGCCGCGCTAGTGTTAGTTCCTGAAAGTGCCGTAGCTTCGTAATGTGGTGCCACCTGGCGGCGGATTATATAGTCAGTCAGTCTCAGTCTGTGAGAAGCCGTGTTAAAAACAAGTCAACTGCGGTTTCTTTTCAATAAGTGCGATTCGGTTGTTGATCAGGACGAGGACACAACACATAATTATGGTATGTTCATCTTTTAATTGAAATACATGTTTTAATCAGGGGTGCCCGCAGGGGGGGGGGGGGGGGGGTCACGACGCAAACTGCGTCGTTGATATTTTTGGGGGGGGTTAGAAAAATGAGTATTTTTTATGAACAAGTAATAAGATTTATACTAACAATTTGCTAGCGTTTAAAACAAGAAATACAACATTCTTTATCACATCAGTGTATCATTTACATTACCTATTTAATAAATATTTTAGTTGGGGGGGGGGGGTCGGGAGTTTGGGGGGGGGGGGGGCTCGAGTCGTTGCGCTTGGGGGGGGGGGGGGGGGGGGCCCCCCTGTTTTAATGTTCGGCATGTATACCTGCGTCTTTATTCACTGAACCGGTTCTGAAAAATTGGTCAGTTCCCCACTAACATCAGTGAACATTTTAGCGAATTTTTGAAGAAAATTAAGCTATTGCTCTCGCCTCAAAATTTGTAGAATGTGAATTTTTGAAAAAAAATTATGCAGAAATCCGTTTCAGGCTATTCTGAATCATATTCTGAAGTTTAACGCATTTTTTTATGTATGTATATATGTATGTATGTATGTATGTATATATGTATGTATATATGTATGTATGTGTCATTCCAGACGATAACTGTCCGTAGAATTGTGCTAGAAACTTCAAACAAATTTTAAAATGTTGAGGGCACAAAACGAAAGTTCAAGTTCGTTGGCCAGCTTGATCGGATTACATCTTCGGGTTGAAATTTTCAAAAATGTAGTCAAAAATTTCAAAATAGCCTGTTTTTTTGCGATTTGTCGTGCGAAATAATTTTTTCAGCATACTAACATGTGGTATATTCGGAATCAGCGTAAAATTTCCTGTAGGAATATGTATCAAGTTTTCAAAAATTTCAAAGTTGAAAAATCAGTCAAAAATCGAAATAATGCCGTTCGCTGGTTGTAAAAATCGGTAATATTCTTCAAAAATTCGCTCATGGGGTCATGCTGCATGACTGGACTTTTTTTCTTCGAGCTCGAATTTTCAATTGACTTAAATCATTATACCTACTCCCTCAACGAATCGCATCTGCATTCATTTTTGATCTTATTTCGTCGTTCCGCACCTGTCCGCAACAAAAACCAAGCAGTTAATGCCAGTACTGGAACAGGTACGTGGATTCATCAGTTTTCATTTCGAGTTTGGAAGTATCGGAAGTTTCAACTTGGTTGTCTGTCAGCCAAACTGCATCGGCTTCCTAGTTGATGAAATTACTACGCATGCGCCAGACTTGATAGGTCGTTCAACCAGTCTTGAGATTTTCGTCGGGATCGACAGTCCGAGGCATGCGCACTAGATATTTTTGCTTATCACATTGTTCTATCATCGTTTCGCTTATCATCTAAATATTTTTGTTTACTGTTTGCGTGTGTCGTCTTGTCATTTTGTTGAATAATTTTGAATTAAAATGATTCACTCAGATTTTTACGAGGCCGATGAAGTTTCGGAATCAAATGAAAAATTATTGTTTGTTTTTCTTTGTGACCGTCCAAAATACGAAAATTTTTTAACGTACACTGTCCCCCTTTTAAATGAACATGAGTTCATTGAACGTTTCCGAGTGAGTAGAAGCGTGATGGAAATGTTAGCCCCCAGAGCCCTTCTATACCTAAAACGATATAAAACACAAGATACCTTCGATAAAAGCAAGAGAAGACAGCTGACAAATATACCATAAAAAATACAATTAAAAAAATGAAAGAAGATTGCAATGTACATAGGCTACCAGTTCTGTACGAGTTCAGAATAGGCTACGCCTCCCCTTTCAGAATGCCGTCCCGTCCTGAACTCGTCCAGCCGAACGAACCTATTGCGTTTCAACCAATATTCTGCATCATTGACGTCATCAACCTTCCGTTACGTCCCGTTCGAGCTCGTCATAAATTCACTCTCACCTTCAGTAAAGTCATGCGTTGTTTCGTCATCCCGCCTTGCAGTTTCACCCACATCGCTCAGCTGTTGCCCCTCCTTGAACTATTTCATCCGTTTCTCCCTCAACTTCTCGCCCTTTCCTTCCGATCATTAATCCAACTAATTAATTAAATAATTAATGATAATATTTGCACGTTTTTTTATAATCAAAATAATTTATTGTGTCACATCAATATACCCAAAAAGTGTAAGTTGTTCAAGTTATATTATTTCTCTGTCTTTGAAATAGGCACATATTGCAAGAAGTGAAACACTCCGAAGAAAAGAATTTAGTAATAGAAGTATCAAGAGGAAAACTTCACGACGTTCTACTTCAAATGCAACAGGTTGGTCTCGTGGGAAAGGATTACAACTACATCATCACATCGTTGGTAATTATGCATTCTCTTGTTATTGATTTATTTATCTGGGCATGCCATATAATTACATGTATGAAATCACGATGCAATGTTCCATTAAATACACTGTCAGCTGGACGATGTGACACAATAGACAAGCTCTTTAGTTCGACGACCCACTGCGTGGGCATTCCCAGCGCTCCTGTTCCCATGACATTTTACACAGTTCAGTTTTCTACTCAGATTAGTGATCTGGATGCTCGCTACGCTCGCATCTCCAAAACACAAAACATCAAGTAGTCAATCCCTTAGTAAGAATTTAAATTAGTTGGTCAGGGTCTCGTGTCTCAAATTGATGATTGTCGTCTCGTGGTAGAACCCACACCAAGAAAATCGACTCAATCTGGTATTTTCGCCTTATATTCAAGTCACCAAAATAAGGTGACTGATGTACCATAAGTTATTTTTTCCATAGAAGTTTTTTTCTGCTGTATAAACACTTGCTAAATATTAACATACTTTCTTTAAAGAGAATGAGAACGGTGAATAATCGACTCTTCTAATCAAGGAAGAAAGTGACGTTTTAGTGATAAATCATTTATGATACATATGGTTTTCCATATATAAATGGTGTCCTATAATTTTCTAATTGGAAATGGCATGGGGTCATTAATGATTCCTATAGCAAAACTGTTGTTCACAGAAATATTTTTCAAATTACACAGCTACTCTGGGTGGATTTTCAAGTTGTGCCTACGAGTAATTATGTTCTACGAGCGAAATTTATAGAAGCTCGAGTGTTTGCGTTTGCTTACTCTCCTACATGGAAAGTCACCCACCACTCACCGGTACGAATTTATAATTGGCAGTTAGGGCATATTCAAGCTTCGTTCTCAGTGCGCGTGACAGTTCTCGAACTCATCAGAACTGAGACGGGAAATTCCGGGGAGGTTCCGGAACTTGTGGAACCGCGTTCTGCACTGCGAACGATTTCAGAACTTGGAAGTGGAATGACTTGTATTGTTGTTTGTAACCTCACTCAACTCGTGTTACCTTCAGGTGCTCCTTTTCAGAACATTTTTAATTCCCGTGAATACATTAGGTACTTAACTATTACCCCACGGCAATTTAAAAAAAAATGAGAAGAAAATCCACGATGACTGAGGAGTATACTCGAAAAAAGTTTCGTGGATGTAGACGAGATCCAACTATATGTAACTTCAATTTCGTCCTCATCATTTACAAACCAAACACCATCCTCAAAACTATCGCTTTCGAACTTGACGAGCTAGTTGACATTTCGATCATACAATAGGTAGGTACTTATACTATACAGAGACTAAAGTATGATTTCTACGAAGAAGAGGAAGAGAGTTGTTTACCCCACGAGATCCGAAAAATTGTGAAATCCGCATGCGTCAACTATGTCCTTGCGTTCGAGTTCTGACAGTTCCAAAAAAAAAAAAAAAACGGGGACTGTCAGAACCGTTCAGAACTGGGTTCGCAAAACACTGCAAACACCGAACTCGACGTTCCGGAACTGGTGTTCTGGCACTGCGAACGACAGAACTCGACTGCGCTTGCCCCGAACCATTCCGAACTGGCAGAATGGACACTGAGAACGAAGCTTCTGATTACGCAAATTCTACAGGACTCAGGAGACGCTAAACTATTTTTAATTTTAAGTTAGTATGTCTGATAGCATGTTGAAGGGAAATTTTCCCTGGTTTGAGGGGAAAGGGTGAGGGAAATTCCCTCCCACATTTCGCACTGGTCTATTCCAATGGCTTGAACAATTTTACAATAAAAATGTTTGTAATTAATTAAATTGTGTGATTAGTAGGTAAGATTGTGACAGTTATTTTAATTTGTTCCAAATATATTAGTATTAGCGCTTTGGTGGGCAATTGATTTTTCATAATACTGTAAGCACTAGTTGGTGTGGCCCACGCGTATATGTAGTACAACCATAATATAGTACATATTATGTACTGTAGTTCAGCGGAATTTTAGCCCATTTCATCAATATGTGAAAAAAATGTACACAATAGGCCTAGAAAAAATATGATTCCAGAACGTTCATCAAACAGGCGTCTGAATAAAAGTTGAAGTCATATATTCAATGTATTCAAATATTGTCAAATTATCAGGATAAGGGTCAAAAACGAATAAAAGTCCTTATCGCCGAGCTTTCGGTTTATATAAAACCATCATCAGGGCTCAAGAATCTTCTATGGTGCCAAAATATAGGACACGGTCATGGATTTTGAGTTAAATATCATAACAAAAGAAGAACTGGTTGCAGGTGAGGCTAACAATGGTTGGCACATGACTAGGACTCAAAAAACTAAAGGCTAAAATTGAAAAACCACTGCTGGCAATCATACAGAGCTAAACTAAACTAAAATCATCTCAGTTTAGTCCTATATTTTGACACCATAGAAGATTTTTTAGCCCTGATGATGGTTTTATATAATCCGGAAGCTCGGCGATAAGGGCTTTTATTCGTTTTTGACCCTTATCCTGATAATTTGACAACATACATATTGTGGGTCGATCATCCCTTTCTCTACCGTCATATATTATACTCTACGAATCTTAAACAGGTACTATGTAGGATATGCATGGCTGCCTGTCAGTCTATACATACACCTAACGTTGTTTCCAGATTTGACAGTTCCTGTCCATTCCTTATTCGCAGGACCTTCATACGATTGACTTGGATATTTTCAAATGGGCCGGTACGAACATCACAGGTGTCCGCCTGGTGAACACGGAGTCGGAGCACTACCGAGAAATCATGGAGCTCATGTTGGCTATCAAAAAAGAGGAAGAAGAAGAAGCTTACAGACCATTTACATATGATGAGGTACGGGAAGAACCAGTTGGCAAGTAATTCCAGAGGCGAAAGAAAAGGACAGGAAAAACATGTAAAACACATTTTCTTCATTCAATTGTAATGGACTGGGGATGTGAGCATTTTCTCAGAATTTGCATGTGTGACATTTTTTCTAGTGTTGGAAAAAGCGGATCTTGTTGTATCTGGATACTGGAAAATGTTTGGAAACTGGTTCAAATGATATCATTATCCCAACGATTTTGGTTGGTATCGTATCAAGGTGGTAGTAACCTCGTGGGTGAAATCCCTTAATCTGTTGATATGTGCAATAGGGTTCATGTAAAAGATTGGAAATAGCAAGTAATTGAGTCGTTCAAGGACCGATAGAACTTTAAAATAAAATAAAATTGCTGGGTAAAACCTAAGTAACCGCAAACTACACATGCGATAAGTAAAATTGTTCAAATAGAACGACAAATAATATAATTGTAGCTCGAATTGCTGAGCTAAATTTACATTCTAATTACAAATTTTCTTTGAAATCTCACCAACTTGCATTTTGTAATAGGTGGGTGAACGATGCCTTCGTTGTATTTTGGACTTTGCTCTCGTGAAGTTGTTGAGTGGTTTTTACAATTCTTTACACTAGGCGATATTGAATATCAGCTAATTTTTAGTGTTTCAATGCATTAATCTGCTCAATATTAGTTTCTTATTCATTCCAGGCGTGTAAAATTGAGCTGCATGGGACACCGTTTTACTTTTTAGTTTTCCCTGCATTTCTGAATGATTTGAAGTGTGGTATGAGTTTGTTTTAACCCAACGTCCATTGTCAAATTTTCTTCTAGTCTGAAATCCGAAATTGTTACTCTCGTCCAATCAGAATAGTAGGTACGTGAACTAGTGACACATGATTCTTTTGAATATCACGTCCCTAAGGAAGATGTTGTGTACCATGTAATGTACCTGCCATATGTTGTGTACCATGTCTAATTTGAATGCTCTACATGTACAGAATTATTACTTGTATATAAGAACATGTAGGGAGATTATGTAAACTGTACTACTCATACACGTCGGAATTGTATCTAGCATGAAGCAAGCTTAACGCTTTAGGACATAGGAACAAATTTTTAATCTAAATTTTAAACTAAAATGTTTTATCCAGTTTATGTTCGCCAAGTACGCAAAATTTTAATTTACAGAACATGTGGACTGGTAATTAATTTTGAATGATTTGAAAGAGGTAAAAGAGGTTATGGATGTTCGATGTGAAAAAGAGTTGAAAAGTCCCTCCAAAATTCTTAGGAGATACCTCGGAGGTCCAATAAAACCGTTAATCATAGAACGGCTCTCAACAGTAGTAAGTATCAACAGTCAGATGTGCTCAATTTGTAGATTGCCCTTGTAATGTTTTGATTGGATGGTTCAAATCCTTAAGCTCGATATAAACAGAACATACTGGTAAGTAATGTATGCTTATAGGGACGCCCTTAAGTATGGGTGGTATACGATTTTGGTGAGAAGGCCGAACACGAGTATATAGTAGGGTGCCCGCTATTTTGAGAAAGGTGGAATTTTGATGACCTCCACCCGAAATTTGGTTTAAAATGTCAAAAAAATGACCCCTGAATTTTTTCAGATTTTTTTCATAACAAAAACCTACGCCGGTAGCTCGATTTTGGTTTTTGAAATACGCTTTTTTTGCCAATATCAGACTTTTGAATATAACTTTTACAAACTTCTTTGTAAAATTGTGAAACTTCGTATACTTACGTTTTTGGGGTCGCTGAACTCGAATATGCAGTCAAAACAAGTCGACAGCAACAACTTTTGACAGTTTGGAATCTCAAAATCATGTCAAAAAATGACAATTTTTCAAAATTCATTGTAAAATTATGAAAATTCGTATTTTTACGTATTTCTGTTAGAATTTTCATTAAATTCAACAAAAAGCAAATTTTTAATATTTAATTTTTTGTTTTTATTTCATTGGTATTTGGTCGCTAAACTCAAATTTGATGTTGAAAATTCATTATGAACAAAACAAAAAAAAATGTTTGTTATGTATTTGACTTATTATTTTACTAGTGTAGGCCCATTAGTTTTCAAAAAATTGATTTTTTGACATCGAATTCGAGTTTAGCGACTCAAAAAACATAAGAATAAAAATTTTCATAATTTTACAATGAATTTTGAAAAACTGTCTTTTTTGACATTTATTTTGACGATTTTGAGATTCCAAACTGTCAAAAGTTGTTGCTGTCGACTTGTTTTGACTGCATATTTGAGTTCAGCGACCCCAAAAACGTAAGTATACGAAGTTTCACAATTTTACAAAGAAATTTGTAAAAGTTATATTCAAAAGTCTGATATTGGCAAAAAAAGTATTTCAAAAACCAAAATCGAGCTACCGGCGTAGGTTTTTGTTATGAAAAAAATCTGAAAAAATTCAGGGGTCATTTTTTTGACATTTTAAACCAAATTTCGGGTGGAGGTCATCAAAATCCCTCTTTTCTCAAAACAGCGGGCACCCTAGTATGTAATGATTGTAGTGGTTGTACTCCCTCCATATAACCTAACATGAATGTGCTGGAGGAACTACCCCCTCCCCCTCCCACATTCAAACCATATTGTATGAACTGCTTTTTACAAATTGGTTGAAACTATCGCGATATAGTAGTAATCCCCCCCTCTCTCCATTATGAAATTTAAGTTTCCTGCGGGTGTTTCAAGAAAGAGACCATAAGTACTTCGAGCAACATGATTAAATTGTTGAAAAAAAAAAAAAAACATCAAAATCTGTAGAGAAATGTGTTATTAGTAGGTTTCACTTTCCCCTCTATCACTCGTCGTCATGGTTTTTCTCGCAGATTCGGCCTTAGAATGGTTTGAAACAGATTTGTATCCGATTTCTGATGCTTGGGTTGTCCCCCACTCCCTTGGATCAATTCCAATAGGTCGTCCCTCTTGTATGGGGAGCCTTGCCTATATGACCTAGCTTCAGAGCGACGACCTAGGTATATTCCTAGCATTTTTGGATAGTACAAATATCTACTACATTTCAGTATTTTTGGTGAGGGTGGTACCACCCGGTGATGGTACGGGGATTGATGTACTACATAAGTAGGTATGATGGTGTAAAAATTGTAATTTGCGTATTTCAGCAAAGAAGAAAACGGAGAAACATTTCTTCCACCCTGAAATCAGAAGATCTCGGAAGTAATAAAATTATGTCGGCCACCAGTGGAAGAAAAACGTACACAAAGCGGGAACTACAGAATAAAGAAGGAAGCAGAATTATTCCCCCGGTAGGTAATAGCACTTACATTTTTTGTCCAGAACATCATTGCGCCGCTCCGTTTTAACTACTAATAGGGCAGGGTGGTTTTGATTTGAATTATTTTGGGGAACCAATTTAAAATTAACTTCTTTGGTTTCCTGCCTTGGATTAGAAAATACTGTTTGTAAAGAGTTTATTGTAAATCATAACGATTGATGGAGCAATATGTTTGGTTCGAAAATATGCAAGGTAGGCAGGCCTGTAACCCAGAACGATTCAGGCAGCCAGAAAGGGCATCCCGGGCAGCCAGCTCATACCTCTCCCAGGCCGATTGTCAGCCCGTCCCAACTTCTTGTCATATACCTAAGCCATATTTATATTCATTTCCACTAAAACTCATTGAGCGCTCTGTTTTCCTTTGGGAAGTAGGTACTTGCCCCTGTATCGTGGTGTAGCTGCTTTCTTCCTTTGGAGAGAGTCAGTATTGGCCACTTCCAATCATACAATACCAGTCACATTGCAGCTTTTGAAAAGCTCTCGTTGGGGTCTTGTTTCTTATCGAATAAAATGAAGAAGATGAAATATTCCATTACATATTACGGCCGAAACTCGTTCCTTAACCAGACGTTTGTTTTGGTGAATAGGTAGGCTTTATGGTTTGAAGTATCTATACGGTTCACACACGTGTTGCTATCAATAACTTCACATTGATAGGTATAATAAAATCTACTATTGGACACTAAAGCTGGATTCACATGGAGCGGAAAGCGGAAACCAGTGGAGGGGCGGTGGAGTCGGAAAGATTGTTCTCTTGAAGCCTCCTTTGGTGAACGGAATCATAACCTTCCTGCTGAAAGCCTCTGATCTGAAACCTCTACTTGTGGTTATCAATATTCCTGTCCAATAAGCTTGCACGGAGCTCGACGGAATGCGGAAACGGTATACAAATTTCTACCGCCATCCGCTGTCCGCCCCTTCCGACAACATGGCAGCCACCATCCTCAACTGTTGTCCCAACAGCCAATCAGATTGCGTTCTGTCCTTCCGTCTTCCTGCTTTCCGCGCTCGTTCCACTCCATGTGAAACCAGCTTTAGTATTGTCTCGTATTATCCACCAAATAATATGAGGAATGAACTGCCTATAAACCAATAATGACCTAATTTTGTCGTTCTATTTGTAGGTTGAAGCAATGTTAATTTACGATGCTGTGGTTTTAGCGGCCCAAGCTCTTCACAGTCTCAGCCATGTGAACCCTAAACCGATAAACTGTTTGATGAGATCGGCGTGGGAGTCCGGTTACAGCGTCATCAATTATATGAAAATGGTTCGTCAATAACTTCCCTTAAAATCTAGTGATATGTATGTAACTATGATGTATAAAATTCATACACAACATCATTTCAATTATTCGATATATATCTAAACATTTAGATTGTCGCTATATTTGCTCGAAAGTGACACGTTCAAAACTTTATCGAAGCATGGCAGAATTTAATTTGATTGAAAATTTACCATCCATCTGATTTGAATTGCTATCATCATCATTGTACGGGAGTATACATTTTATACGTTTTATTTACTCTGTTTTTGATCACAATTAAAATAAATCGTGTTATATCATTACAGAGTGAATTCTATGGGTTGACTGGAGAAGTTAAATTTGACAACGAAGGATTCAGAACTGACGTTGCGCTCGACATAATTGAGTTGACGCAGAGCGGCCTACATGTGAAAGGAAACTGGTCGACGTACGGCGGCGTTAACATCCAATACCCTGAACCGGAAACCGATTTAACTGAAGCCACAGATGATTTAAGAAACACAACATTCGTCGTCATCATCGCGCTGGTGAGAATAAGAATGGTAACTCTTTGTTATTATTTTGTTCACGGCAGAAACCAACATTTTAAAATTCGAATCCCGAAATTGATTCAAGATATTCGACCCAAGATTTAATTTCTTCAAAATGGATTCAGGTAAATGGATTTTCAATTAAATACTACAGTAGGGTAGAAAGGAGAGTATTGAGGCCCTTCGAGTCCTTCAAAATGGCTGACATTTTGGGGTTGGATAGGTCTCCCATGCCTCACCTAATTGCCCGACCGACCCAATTTTTGGTTTACACGGACCAAGAAGGGCACCCTCTATCCACCCTCACAATTTCAGACCTTTTGAAGGACTTGATGGGCTTTAAGGCTTTTTAACCCTCTGTCAGGAGGTTGTGGTATCATACAATTTTAAGTAGTTGATCAATTTTCATACTTAAAAGCTTGATTTGTTCATAATTGTTAGTAGTTGTTCCTTACCCAAAGAAAATTTTATATATAATTACATTAAATTGTAGAACATATACGTTTTTATTAATCTTACTTAACTACCTACTTTGATATTTACGAAAAAGAAATTGTCTAAACATTAAGCATGCCCGTTGTGTTTCATATCAAGACCCATCCATATGGAATGCTGAAAGAGTCCAAATACACCTTGGTGGGAAACGATAGGTTTGAAGGTTTCGGAATTGATTTGATTCACGAGCTCTCGGAAATGACTGGATTCAATTACACGTTCCGGGTTCAAGAAGACAAAAGCAGCGGAAACCCCACGACGCTTCCAAATGGCACTAGAGTGTGGAATGGGATGATTGGTGAAGTCCTGGCTGGGGTAAGCACTTACGTTCGTAATCAATTTCTAGAGTTAGGGTGGTATGCTAGAATGACCCTGAAGTTGGAGGGACGTTAGAGGGCCTTAGAACGTTTGAGGGCATCCCTCCAGTAGAAGTTCCTAATGCAAAGACGACCCTTAGTTCAAACGTTGGAGGAGCACCCTTATGGAGGGTCGCACCTCTAACGACCCTCAAACCCCGTTCAATGCATAGACAGACACATTTTCAGGGGGCCCCTCCGAATTTCCACCAATCACGTATCGATATTTTAAGGGCTACCCTCCAAAAGTGAAGGTGGTCCTGAGGCCCCTCGAGGGTTTTGTCTTGCTGTAATCCGTCCTTATTTTTCCGTTTCCACTTTGTTTGGAATGTAATAATGTCGAAAGATTGAGAAATATATACCTACTTACATTTGATTTGAGGCTGTAATGGATTCATTGTTCCTAAAATCCGTCCCAATTTTCACCTGAGATGCTTGTGAAATGTACAATACTTTCCACCTTCCGTCTCTGTTTGAAAAATAATAAATGACCAAAAGGTGAAGAAATATATATTTGATAAGAGGCTGTAATGGATTCCTAATCCGTCTCAATTTTCACTTGAGATGCTTGTGAAGCGTACAATACTTTCAACCTTCCCACTCTAGTTGGAGCTCCCTTACTCGAACATCCCTCCAACTTCAAGGGTCGTTCTAGCATACCACCCTTAGTGTTTGAAAGGAGAATTCCTATTCGACATACCATTAACTATTTGTGTAGGTAAATAGGCTGATATATTAAGAATAAATTATTATTCACGATAATCACTTTAGAACGTCATTGATGTAGAGAGCAGATTTGGCCATTGCCGACATCACAATCACCAGGGAGAGAGAGCATGATGTCGATTTCACAATGCCATTCATGAGTCTGGGTAAGAATTATGTTCATGGAAAGTCCAAAACCAAAATTTAAGTTGCGTTTTTCAATATGCATGGTTCTTTCACATACACGGATGATATAAAAGTACCTTGCTGTTTGAAAACACAGTTCATATGGCCTTAGATTTGAATAAACAAAACTACGAATCCATTGAAATCAGCATGCTTTACTTCCCATAAACAGAAATTGAAGGGAAAAAAGCCTCGTAATCCTAGCATGAATGCAGGTACATTTCACTGAAATGTTTTAAATGATTTTTGTTCATAGCGGTTTCCTATCGTTGGGGGGATAGTAAATTAAAATGGAGCCTAAAATGTAAGCCTAGTTGATTTTATTAGTTGTTTGAAGGTTTAAACACTTACGAATCCGCAGGAACCTCATGAATTACAATACGGTCATGATGAAATTCATGTGGAGCAATAAAATCGCTTTTACTTACCGTAGTATCCCCCGAGTTTGAGCAAAATAGGCAATGAGAAAATGGTGAACCTTACATTCGTGCATGCGCAAAAGCTCCAGAGTAAGCCAGGAGCTTGAAGTTCATTGTGACCCCTGAAATTTTTATTGAACTTGGTTGGAAACTGTTGAAGTCTTCCAGATTTAAATTCGCGCATTCGCAGCAGTTACTAAGGTCGTGATGAAACTCACAACGGATAATCAAACCCTCCGAATCCGAAGCGCTATCTGACGATTAGGCCTTGAGAAAATACGTTTGTGTATGAGTATTAATTGGCGAGCAATGAAACTGAAAATGTCATCAATATCCGCTGAAAACTGTAAAGGAATTAAGCTTGTTACAAGTAATTGAGAACACCCACGCAGATTGACAGAAGCAAGGAACCAAAGTTGTTCAGAATGGTTTAAAACTTGAAATTCGAGTGAAAATTTTGGTTTTCGCGATTTTTCCCCCTCCACTTCCAAAAAACAATTCTTCCATTTCCTATAGGTGGACTCGGATCCAAAATTCAAATTCAATTCGAAACAATGTAAGAGATGGATATACGAGTTGGATTAGCCGCTATTAAAACAATACTTGGTACTTACTCTTTGTAAATTAGAAATTTCGAGTAAGAATTTGCAGAAGAACCCAAACATAATTCCGAAAGTAGCACGAGACAATACAGAAGCTGTGAGCTGCTGTAAGCACGCTTCGTGTTGTATGTAGATATCTATTTATCATATCGAAATTGTATTGATAATCTAGAAAATAATATTATTTGTTTAAAATATAATATTGTTTTTCCAGGAATTAGCATACTTTACAGGCAACCTAGAGCGGCGCCACCTAGCCTCTTTTCATTTCTGTCACCGTTCAGCTACGAGGTTTGGGGTTACATGTTATCTGCTTATTTAGGTGTATCGTTCCTCCTCTATCTTATGGCCAGGTAATGATTCATATTTTGTCTTGAGTATTCATTTAGTTAGAGGTTCTTTTATGGGTAACAGTTAAACATAACTTAGCTATTGTGTATCAAATGACCTTTTTCATTATAAAGAAGATTATGTATTGTTTTGTAACTTGCAGGATCAGTCCTCCAGAATGGACAAATCCATATGCCTGCATAGAAGAACCAGTGGAGCTGGAAAACCAATTCAGTTTGTCCAATTCCCTTTGGTTCACTATTGGGTCACTCATGCAGCAGGGATCAGAAATCGCACCCATGTGAGGATGTTTATGGATCGATTTCATTAGCCGTTATGATTAATTCATCTATTGTCGCTACATTTCACGACTAGATGGAAGATGATTTACCAGCCACACATAGTGTTTGGGGCTCACAACGATAAGATTTATTCAAGTTTACTTCACTGTCATGTCTATTTATTCGAGGGGAAATGAGTCACAGCGTAATTTTCTGAATATGAAGAATAGACTGGTTAATTTTTAAGAATAGGTAACTAGTGACTTATTAAATGGCTATTTTTGAAGTTAAACTAATTCAACCATTGGTCACTTATCCAATCCCAAAATTTGATCTCAAATCCATGTTTTGCCTTCTTGTTGTAGTTGTGTACGAACGAGGGTTTAACCTGATAGGTGAGACTAGCAAAATATGTGATAAAACTCGAGCCAAGTGAGCAATTCAATTCAATTCTTCTTTATTTGCCAATAAACCATACAATCTCATGACAAAGCGCCAAATAAATTATTAAAAGTAATTATACTGTCCATTCAAGTCAGAAACCAAGAAAAAGAAAAAAGATTGACAAATTAAAAAATAAGTAAGAGTATAAAAACAAAGAATACATTAAAAAATTCGCTCGCATTATTATATACTTGGATTCTTTTATTTTCTTTTGTTGTAAAGTAAGACGTATTCATGTCTCTCTGTACAAACCATGACAATTCATTTTGAATAGGTACCTATCCGAATAATGGATGCGTGTTTTCGTGTTTCAGTGCAGTGTCGACCCGATTGGTGGCAGCCATCTGGTGGTTTTTCACTCTCATCATGGTCTCCTCCTATACCGCCAATCTTGCAGCTTTTCTTACGATCGAACAAAAAGTTAGTCTTTTCGATAACGTACAAGAACTAGCTGATCAAGAAGTCATCAAGTATGGTGCGAAAAGAGGTGGATCCACTGCCAATTTTTTCAGGGTAAATGAAACCATTGTCACCGAAACATCAACCTTTTCACCAAAAAAATTATAAATCACCACATTTAGGAACCTAATTTTATTTATTTATTTATTTATTTATTTCAAAAAGTACAAAGGACCTGGGTCCCACCGAGCGTACTTCTAAAAAAAAGTAACAAGGAAACAGTAACAGGCGTTATTTTTTTAAAATTATTAATCAAACTAGAAAAAAAATTTTTAAAATAAAATAAAAGAAAGAGAGGTACTAGGATCTTTATTTAAGAAAAGATTAATGAGAATAGAGAAGAGATCATCGAGAAGAAGGAGTAATAGATAAAGAAGATAATAATGAGAAGAGGGAAATGAGGTAAAATCAAGAAGTTAACAGATAATTTAAAAAAAGGAAGGAAGGAAAGGCTGCTAAGACTCTGCAAAGTGGGCCATACATCGCCTCCGAAAGGCCGAGTAGGTGGGTGACTCTCTGACAGCCCTAGGAAGGGCGTTCCATAGCCGCACACCACTCACCCTTATACTAGATGCTGCAAAGGAAGAGGAGTGCTGAGGCATTGCTAGATTTCTGGATCTCTCAGATTTGGTATTTATGAACAGACCATCAAGATAACCCGGACGGATTCCCAAGGTGAATTTAAATATGAAGCAGAGCAAATCTATCTTCATAAGGTCATCAACGCCGCAGCCAATCAGGGAGCCATAGAAAGGGCTTATGTGCTCTCTACCTCGCACATTACAAATGAATCTGATGCAGGAGTTAAAAGCGACAGTCAAACGCTTCACAGCGTCAGCTCTCAGCCCAGTGCTGAAAATTATATCAGAGTAAGTGAAATAAGGGAGTATAAGGGATCGAACGAGACCACTCTTCATATCATTGCTCAAAAAATGTTTGTAAGGCTTCATCAAGTAGAGAGCATGATATACTCTGCTGCATATAAGAGCCACATGCTTTTGCCAGGTCAAATGGGGGTCAAAAATTATACCAAGGTTTCTCACCCCTTCCTGAAAGGCAACGATTTCCCCATTTATTTGGATTGAAGGGAACCCACCCAAGTCGATCTCATCCTTTGAAAACAAAATTGCTTGGCTCTTCTTTGCATTTAAAAGCATACCATTACAATTTGCCCACTGATAGATATTGCTGAGGTCAGAGTTAAGACTAAGGATAGAAGAAGCAGCATTGCCAAGGGGACACTGAACATACAGTTGTAAATCATCAGCAAATAGAATGTACCGAGAAGAGCCAATGTATTTAGGGAGGTCATTAATGAATAACGAGAACAAGATCGGCCCGAGGATGGACCCCTGTGGTACGCCATATTTGAGAGGAAGCCAATCTGAAAGAGATGAGCCAATCCTGACAGCTTGGGTTCTATGAGATAAGAATGATTGGAAGAGAGAGCAGGAAGTTTCGCCAAATTTATAATAGTTTCTCAATTTGTGGATGAGAATTGAATGATCCACTGAGCCAAACGCGTTAGCAAAATCCAAAAGAACATTAACAGTGATATGAGATCTAGAAAAACCATCCCTTATGTCTTCCGTGAGGTGCAAAAGGGCGGTAGAGCAACTATGCCTATGCCTAAACCCAGATTGATGTTTATCCAGGATATTACATTGGCTCAAAACAAATGCAAGTTGAGTGTATAGCAAACATTCTAGTCCCTTACCTAACACAGGTACAACACTTATAGGCCTTAAATTCTCAAGGGATGAAGAACTTTCATTCTTGGGTATAGCAGTGACAACTGCATGCTTCCATCAGTCGGGGAAAGTAGAAGAAGTGATGGCATAATTGTACACGTGGGTGAGGGAAGGAAGAAGAACAGGTAGAATTCTCTTGATAAAGCTCAGTGGAATTTTATTAACATTGCTCGTTGTGTGTATGCATGTGTGTGCCTACTCTATGCCCAATGAAAACATCTCCTGAAATTTTGCCCTGTGCCTCGTGGACCATTACTCCTTCCTAGTACAGACAGACAACATAATTAATTGAGCAAGGCTTACTGTCAAAGGCCTTAGCGACATCTAGAGCGGCAAGATGGAGCTACCGTTTCTTGATACCAGGCCCACGAGATGTCAGTTTGGAGTGTTGTTTAGTTCATTGCTGCGCCATCCGATGGCCGAAATGCTCTCTGGACGCCAGCCACTTGAAAGGGAGATGCCAGAATCTTTTGGAAGTGACAGAAAACTACTTACAATACAGATATCAGACGGTAGCCTCCTGTTCCACCTCCTATTTCTTTGGTATGAATATCGAGCAGGCGCGGTTCAACACTTCTGGGGGTCTTCCCAATAAAAGTAGCAGGTTGAGGATGAGTAGCTTAACATTCTTTGGGACTTTATTCCCATGCTGACTCTACCCGAAAAATGGTAGGTGATCCAATTTGTCCCAAAGGGATCTCAGTATCTACCTGATGATGCAATAACAATTGATAGAGTCTCGTAACGATAAGAACTGCAAAGAAAACCACTGTTTCAAAACTCGGAGAGTTCTGGTGCATAAGTGCTTTGCCATAACACAAAGAGACAAAGAGGGGTATTGCGCTGAAACTGTTCACTCTGTTCTCTACAACCGATCTATGCTAGCAAAGATTTTCATCTATTCTCGCGCATGGAGCTGGTAAACCTATGAATGGCAGTTTCAGCAAGTGTTACCCCCACACGTATAAAGTAGTCGAAAACATCCAAGCTTAGTTTAACCATCACATTAAAAAGTTGTTGTCGAAAATTTCCAATATACTTTCAAACCTTTACAAATAACAAATAGTACTAAATAACTATCAATAATTATTTTTAAACAAAATCAAGTGGAACGCGAAAAATTTTGGTCCTTAGTGCTTCTCAAATTCAATCAATTAGGTACTCTTGGGATACAGCTCTCATGATGTCTCACGATAATTGAGGGTTGCCTACTGAGTGGTTATCGACTTTTGTGAGATGGAAACTGAATTATGCACCTTAGAAACATCTTGGCCGTCTTTTTAACCATTAGGCAAATATTTGAGAATACAAATTATACAAGGGTTTCAGTTCAGCGCTCTCGAAAAGAATACAATGCAGCATCTGCATTCACTGTACAAGGTACGGGACCTGTTTGGTACTGTTTATTGTGTTCCATCAACGGAAGCGTTGGTTACGAGGTGTTCCAGTGGCGGATAGAGACCTCCAATATTAAGTGCTAGTGATTTTTTCAGCCTTTATTAACTACTAAGTATTCTTTTCTGACAATTTCACATAACCCGATGACATACATAAATCGTTTATTAACTCCAATTTAAAAAAAGCCCCTACGTTTATTTCGCAGGATTCGCACGACCCCACTTACAAGAAAATGTGGGAATTCATGTCCAGTCACCCGGAAGTGATGACTGACTCAAATGAAGTAGGAGTAGACAGAGTGGACTCCACAACGGACTACGCGTTTCTCAGTGAGTCAACGAGCATCGAGTACGAAACTGAGAGAAGGTGCAATCTTTACAAAGTTGGAAGAGAACTGGACGAGAAGGGCTATGGTATCGCTATGCGGCAAAGTAAATAGATAATAGTTAGAGCCTATACTAGCATGTAACATCCGTCACCTTTAGGATTGATGAGTACAATAAAACCTCTTATACTTTAGGACAAAGAATGTCTGCCAAGTTGGATGGCCAGTATAGCTTCCTCGATTATTGTAACGTAGACGTGGAGAATTAGCTGATGAACAAACATCTAGCATAAATGATTGATTACTAAGTATAGCAGAATTTATACTTGTGGACAATATAATCTGCGAAATATGTTATAATTCTTCATTGCCATTCGCATAACCCATCATCAATCCAACTGCATTCACCATCGAAAGTGTTTGTAGGCAACTAAGAGTAAACCGGCACAATAATAAACCATTTCATATATCTATCAGTCCCGGAGTTTCGTCCTTAACAATCAATTTCAGGTTTGCGCATGTGCAATGGTAATTGCAACAATCATTCGGAACGAAGTAAATCTCAAAATTGAATGAAATAGGATCAATGAAAAATCGGCATTATAAGAAATTCACTTTTGCTTATACGTACCGGCTAGATTATTGGTCCGTCCATTGGCAACGAAACATCATTTTGGAGCTAACTCGCACAATCCCTGAAATCAATAAAAATCGGTCAGTTTTGTCTCGAAGTTTTGCCTGTGTCAACCAATTCTAGTTTTGCACATGTGCGATAGTTATAACTCAACCGTGATATAATCTATAGGGCATCTTCATGGAACTTACAACCTACTAACTTGGAGTATGCACGAAATCGGACCAATAGATCATAACCGAGGAATTGACATTTTAAAAAATTCACATTGAAGCAGGGTACCCGTCTATAAGCTAACCCGCACAATCCCTGAAAATGTCATTAAATTGAGTTTTGGGTATGACAAGTATTTACCACAGACAGACAGACACGAAACCAAAAATCCAAAACGCCCAATGCAGAACCAAAAGCTTTGAAACGCAAACTTCTTCCTCGAACATAATGCTCCAACCTTTGGTTGTGAGGAAGCAAAAACATGCATAATAATGTTGGGTGAACTAATCTATAAGCAACTTTAATAACATTAATATCGAACTGTTACATCAATAAAAGTTCCAGTCATGCAGCATATATAAATATCTACATCCTGGGGAAGAATGGCGTCCACCCCCTCAAAAACACTATTCAATCTGGCGTCCTATAAAAACGGCGTCCATACATTGGCTCTATAGTACATTGGCGTTACATTGACGTAGAATTCATTGATTATTGCTAAGCATCAATTTTTAGCTGGACGTAATTTTATAAGTATAAATTTGGTTCATGCTAATTCTGCTATGATCGCTCTAGTCGATCCGTATACATTACCCTGCGCTAGTTTCAACTTTCGGGCGCCGATTAATCGTTGTATAGTGTGGAGATGCAAAGAGGACGCCAGTTAGTCGGTGTATAGTATGAGCTCAGTGGATGGAATCTACCCTTCCCATTCTCAGAACACTCTGTGGTTTGTTTTATGCTCACCGGTTTCTACCTTCCTCATGCTCAGTTCTGGGAGAGACACCACACAACGCTGAGTATGGTTTATGCCAAACTTCTTAGGATAGAATCTTCTTCCTTCTATAAATAGTTGAAATACCTTTTTCGCACCTATGGGTTACGCTCATTCATCGGCTTATATATAAAAATAACACACGGGCATCCCTCATTATGATCACTTGTAGATTCAGTCCCCTGCTTTTATAAAATTAATATAGGATTCTTGCAATGCAAAACTAGTTCTCAAGTTCGAATCTGCTTATTGAAAAATACTTGCAATGCGAATATTAGTTCTTATAAATAATTCAAATAACATTGAATCACGTACTGTTATGATTTTACTTATACGTAAGTTGGTTTGTTTCTACAATGGCGAATACTTGGTGATTTGTTGGTGGTAGGCTGTATAGACGAGTATGCAGACAGTAACTGTATATTTATGCAAATAGATTAGTTAAACAGGTAGACTGTATACAGATAGTACCACTGTGAAAACATTCGTTTGTTACTATAATGAATTAACTGTTAACCCATTTTCTCTCAACAAAATTTTTAGATTCGACATACCGAAACGTTCTGAGTAGAAGTGTCGTTAAACTTCAGGAAGGAGGACAATTGGATGAACTGAAGAAAAAATGGTGGAAAGAGAAAAGAGGCGGTGGTTCTTGCTTGGTAAGTGGTTATGGATCGTTTGGTATTTAAGAGATTAGTTTCGGCAATGAGAGTCCAACCCTCTAAATTCTCCTAAGAAGTAGAATTTGTTCAGATAGTCGTGGAATGTACTTTTTTCCAATAATAAATGTCTAATACCAATAACAGCAATTGAGCATATGTGAAAGTTGCCTAAAGGGCCGATTACACGAGCAACAAAAGTTGCCCAACTCCAAAAAAATTGCACTAGAAAAGTTGAACGCAACACAAAGCAATGAAATTGCCTCGTGTTGCGTCAAGATGTTGCAAGGAATTGTGTTGCATCAATAAAGTTGAGCAATAGAAATTGCTCAATTGTTTCGTTTACACGGGCGACAACAGTTTGCGCCATGGACGGTGAAGAGGTGGTCGTCGCTGCTGCTGTGGTCGTCGTCGCTGCTGCTGCCAACCAAAGGAAAAAGAGGGGAATTTGGCAGCGCCAGTTTCTGAGCCAGAGAGAATGTGGGTTGGCTCTCACCTCTGAAATTCTTTCACGTCAATATTTGCTCATAAGGCCATGCTGCACATATAAACTCCTATCTTTCCTACGTTAAAATTCTCTCATGAGGCAATGCTGAACCCCACCAGTGCAGTTTCACATCAATATTTGCTCATAAGGCCATGCTGCACACATAAACTCCTATCTTTCCTATGTTAAAATTCTCTCATGAGGCACTGCTCCACCCCATCAGTGCAGTTTCACGTCAGTATTCGCTCATAAGGCCATGCTGCACCCCATCAGTTCAGTTTCACGTCAATATTTGCTCATAAGGCTATGCTGCACAAATAAACTCCTATCTTTCCTACGTTAAAATTCTCTCATGAGGCAATGCTGCACCCCATCAGTGCAGTTTCACGTCAATATTTGCTCATAAGGCCATATGTGATTGGCTGTTTCGTTCCCACTCCCGACCCAAGGCCGAAAAATTGCCGCAATAGTGCAATAATTTTCCAAACCCCTTGGACTTCATTTCAACACGATGCAACAGTTGCCGAGAGGGCTCGTGGGCCTGAAATGTTGTACAACTCCCGTCAATTAATTGCCTGCAATCTTCGGCAACTTTTTCGAGGAGAGAATAGTTGTCCAACTATTTTGAAATAGTTGCGCAATACTTTTTTCTGCAATTATTGCCGGAAAAAATCGCTCGTGTAAAAGGGCCTTAACTGTAGGTGGTATATATGCTAGTTACTGATATGCTGGTATATAACCTAGGTCCTGCTAAGAAAACAACAAAAATTCTAAATGAGAAAGTGAAATATCTCGAAAAAGAAAGCAGTAAATGCAGCAGCTCAGCTACCACTGAATTTTAATAAATTCAGAAAAAATGCATGGTGTATTATGAATGGGAAAGGGGTAGAGAAAAGATGAAATAAGTAGAAAGATGGATTTGTTTTTTTAAAAGAATAGAAATAAACTACAGGACCTTCCTACTGTCTTTGCAGATAAAAGAACAAAGATAAATAATACCTTGAAAACGAACAAGTGCAAAATCTATTGAATAGATGGGAGATAATATAAAACTGATTTCTAGGTTGTATTGGTGGAACAAGTGAAGGAAATTCCGAAAGAAAGAGAAAAAGATTAATTGAAATATATATGAAGAAACCAAGTGGGTTAGAAAATGAAGGTTTGAATGTAAAGAATCGTGAATTACCTACTTATAAAAGGGTGGAAACAAAGTGATCAAAAGGGGACAGGTAATTTAGGATTTTCCTGGCGATGAGGGAAATTACGGCTACCAACTCAATTACAAGATATAATAACGATTACAGAAGTAGAAATTACAGATTTGAATAGGTTGGCTCTTGCTCGCGTTGTAGGTGAAGCACTGTAGGAGTGCTAGTGGAGGGTATTAAGAAAATGATTTACAATTGAACGTAGATACTTTCATACTTTGGGTGAAAAAATAACTATCCCAGCACGCTTAAGAGCAGGCTGTGGTGTCGGCCATGTTTTCTGCTCCCATAAGGAATCAACTTTATTTTCCCGACGTCATAAATCCTCAAATCATGCACCGATTTCCACAATTTTTTTTTTTTTTTTTTTTTTTTTTTTTTTTCAAGTGGAACCAATCTGTAGCTATCTGTTTAGGCGTTTTGAGAGAAAAATGTGACTAGAAGCTGCAATTCATCAACGAAGTCACAGCTAAGAGGGTTTCTCTCTTCGAGTGATGATTGCTTTGTTGGATGATGATTTATCGCAAATCTCCCCTGACGGATGTCTTCCTTAGCTCTCACGCTTCAATTCAAGTGTTCAAACGACAAAATCGGTTGATTTTTCACGAAGGTCTGGGATTGGGAAACTGAATTTGCGATTCGATGGCTTTTCAAACTTCCGAAGCGAGGCGGACGTCGAGGAAGTTTAGGGGTTTTACGCTAGATACCACTAACTTCGACCACTCTTCCCGCCTGGGAACTGTAAATCCGGTCCCGTTTCTCCCAAAATCTGAGATCGGGTCACTGGGGTTTTTGATGAAACAGTTTGCGTTTCTTTGGTGAAAAATGTGCCAAGCCTTTGACAAAACGACTTATATTTCTAATTTATATTTCTTTCATTATTAATTTGTTCGTAGGAAAGCCCCTCAGGAGGTGCAGAAGATCTTGGGCTTGACAACGTTGGTGGAGTATTTGTCGTGCTCTTAGGTGGCTGCATTTTCGCGACGTTTCTTGCGTTTGGGGAGCTCTCATTCGCCATCTACATGATGGAAGACAAGGTATGTGGATATTTTATTCTTCAAACTTTTATTTCTGTATCCATTCCGGCATTCCAAGGTCGGTATACTATAAAAAGTGGAAATAAAGATAGTAAAATAGGTCAATGAAATTCCAATCCGCCTAAAAGATCACAAGAAAAGTAATTGATCAAAGGTTCTCATACATTAACAGCAAAATATTAACATTTCAGAAACATAGGTACGTTTGAAACTCATAGCGTAAATTCACCTCATTTTGTAAATATCAATCTATATTAAGAAAATCGTATGTCTGTTTGTACATTGATTAGAATCATGAAATTTTGCGTTTCTTTTCCTTTTCATGGTATTTGTAGACGATTGGTATTGAACATCACTGAATAAACTGAGGACCTGATTGTTAGAATAAGTTTGGATAATACTAAAAACCTATAGCCCACTTAGAAATGTTCAATTCCGACCCATAGGGGTGTTCATGGGGGAAGGGGTTTGGAAAGGGGTATCTTTGACATCACTGTACAAACTGGGGATCTGATTGAGCAAATATGTTTAGATTATGTCAACTTATATCACAGGCTATTTAAATTGTTTCTAGCCTCAACCATAGGGAGGTGTTCGTGATAAGGGGAAAAAAGGGAGGTGGGAAGGGATGGTTTAATGGAATAATTTGGTCATCATCGAAGGAATAGGGATCCGATATTCGGACAAATGAAATTGGATTAGTCTGAACGTTCTTGTGGGTTACATATCATGAATATTTTTAATCTGAAATATGGGGGGGGGGGGGGGGGTTGTGGCGAGAAAGTGGTGGTTGATCTCAGTAGTTTGGTCCTAATATGTAATTTATAAGTAAGCATTTTTAACTAAGGACTTTTTTGAATGAGATCCATAGGGGTGTCCCAAAATGTGATGGGTGAGGGGAGGCTTGCGTATATTGTAACAGAGTTACCTCCTGAGAGGTCCATCAAGCTCCCGTCAGAGCACCAGAGATAGCGCTGTCAGCGTCCCGTTGATGAATCAATGGGAGCTACGCGCTGTTCTCGATCATTTTTGGCAGCTGGTTTGGCGTTGGATGGTTTTCCAGGTGACAGGAAAAACAACCTTCCCCGAACATGGCTCATTAAAAGCTATTAGTAGGGGTGGTATCTCTCTGACGGGATGCTGTTACCCTCCTCTACCTGATTTATGAGGATTTAGGCCCCCATTGCACCTCTGGGGGGGGGGGGCACCTAAATTCCTTATAATATTCAAGTCAACCTGTGCGACGCACGGGTGAACAAGCTAGTCATAAATAAAAAACGTATGCCAATTCTGATATGCAGTATAGTTTCCTCACTTATTGTTACATGGACGTATAGAATCAGTTGAAGAACATAGTGTAATGATCTCTTCTACAGGATGCAGGATAGAAGAATAATAACTCCAAGAAGTCAGAAGTAGAAGTGTTATATTTGAGTGGCCTCGTGGGTCTTTTATAAATGTTAGCAGAGGAGTTGTGCTGCAGGAGGAGGAGTTGGACCCTTGGATGTATGAGCCAAGAGACACCTGTAAAAGAGAGAGCTATTAGTAGCTGGAAGTGGTTTCCGTGTTGTAGAGTGCATAGCAAAATTTGCTAAAGGTTGTTGTAACAAGGAAGCGCTGTCAGAGGCTGGAGGCGAAGAAGTGACGACCTCGATCTTATCGATGAAGCCAGAAGCCGGATGAACGCTTCGTCGGTGGCGAAGTTGCCTAGATTTGTCCTCGTGTGTTGAGGTTGTTGGGATGACGCTGGGAATAGTGGCAGTGGACGGAGGCTGAAGCGAGCCTTACAACGGGGACGGTGGGCTCTTGTCGCGTCCCCACAAGTATTATAAGGTGGGATGGCAGGTGGAGCTTTGTTGCGCTTATGGCTGATTGAAGTAGAAATGGCCGGAGCTCTAAGAATTTCACAGAGTCCAGTGGTCAGTGGAGTTTGACGGGAGCCAAGTAGCTGGTGGTCCCAGAGCTGTCTCTTTATCGCCAATCTCTATAGGTACCTACTTCGACATGCTTTTACATATTTTATGTTCTTAATTACACAGAAGCATGTACATTACATCATGAGCTATGCGTTTTTAGAACGTATCTATCAACAAACTAGAACGTATCAAAATACCACTAACTACTTACTTGTTACATATTAGGATGGAGGTGGATGTCTGATCTTAGAGGATTCAGGACGTAACACATCTGTGAATGAGCAATATTCCTTCGAAAAGTGTGGAACCTATTAACAAATGGTCCTCCCATAATAATTCTTGTTTTGGACGACATTCAGAAGTCAAAATCCATTATTCGCGTCGGACTTATTATTTCATTCTTTTTCCTACATTTTGGGCACTCTCTTGTTTCCAGGAATCCTTTAAAGAAGAGTTCAAGAAAGAGCTGAAGTTCATCATGAAGTGCAGCGGTACTTCGAAACCTAGGAAAATACCGTCGATCTCCAGCTCCACCAGTTCCAACCCTAGCGTTAGATCGAAATCCAGATCAGCCTCGAGGTCGAGAACGTCCACCGTCAGAACACCAAACTTCAGCTTACAATTTCCGTGACATTGCCTTATAGAAATCTACATTATTGACAATTGTGTTCATCAGAGAGTTCCTATTAAGAATAGAGGCCAGTGCGATGAATTTCGTAAATAACAAATACCCCATTGCAAAGTTGTTGATCAAAACATGGGCATCCTCAGATTTTATTACTTATACAACTTGTTTTACTCTAATACGTTTTACACAATGTTTCACTTAGTAGGTAGCATATACCCATACCAACTGCTAGGATCCTGTTGGCCATATGATTGGTGCTGACTTTACACAAGCACTGTACCATCTGTTGCTAAGCATCCCTTTCACTTTTAGTTATTCAAATAGATAATAAACGTTACATCACATTCGTGATGCGAGTTGGTTATTGTGAATTATACTAATATAGCGTATGTTACTTGAGAACTGTTTGTTAAGAGCGTACTATTTAATAAATCATATTTTGCAGATAGTTATCTTGTTACCCACTTCACTATGTACCTACCTACTCACTCTATCTAACAGAACGGTGCTACTTGATCATCAGCTAAGCGATGATTTTCAAATTTGCAAATGCATTTAAAGTTTCCGAGTCTGAAATTACCAACTAGAGGTCCATTTATGGTCCGATTTCGCTGAAATTTTGACAACTTGTCCCCAAGAGTGTGTTCTATCCTGGGATCCTTATGACAAAAGACGGGAAAAATCTACCTGTATGTCAATTATATCGAATGAAGTATTTTACAATGAGCAGTTAACCGCCGAAAATGAACCCCAATATTGTCGCTTACCTGTTCCTTGAATACTGTGTCAAGGACTTGATGATGTGTAAGAGAATGATAGATATTGACACGGGAAATCGAAAGATACCAAAAACATAATTTTTCTTGGTGAATTGACAATAGTACACCAAAATCAAATGTAAAAAAAATAAATTTGTCCGTCTATCATATCTTTTTTCCTAACCTCCTGGACCTGTGAAACCTGGGATCAAAAATAACTTTAAGGCTCTAGTTAGACTAAGAACCTCACTTTCGATCAAACCCGATGGTTCATTATTATTGACATGGAACATGTTTTTGTCATCGTAACCCGGCCAAAAATGAGACGAAATTACCGTGACGTTTGGAGCGTAATTTCCTGATGACTATCGCTTACTACCAAATCTACGGAACTGTATCTTGGGCATTTATCATCGTACAAAAATCGTTCGCCAGTCGTTGTAAAGCTCTCGATTTACCAAACATTAATATGTTAACCACTGCGCAATGCGTAGCCTAGAATCGTATGAGCGTGATTCAGAATAATTGCTTACATGCAGGTGATCCTTCTCAGTTAATTTTGTAAACATGATTGCAACCACTATTGGACTGGAAAGAAACTTGGAAGTTGAAATTTGATAGGGAGACTATCTAGGACATTAAGGGCTGATTGAAATGATGGGCTTTTTCCTAATCTGCTGAGTGACCTAAATTTTTTCCCAAGAAACATGTTCCATGTTCTGTCAAGATTTAGTGCTTAGGACTAAAATTGTAGTACTTTTTTCAATTATATATTGACACAGGATTAATTCTCTTTTCAAAGAATAGAAAACAAGTGCAGCCAATAAACATAGAAATAGTAATAAAAACGTATACAATCTACATCCAGGTACACATCAAAGGCTAAGAAAAAAACAAGAAAAAGGCACGACGGTAGAGGTTATCAAGCTGCTTGAGACCTTTTGAGATGATATCATTGATGTGTGGTGAAATCAGAGAAGTCCGAATCAATAGTACCTAACTCTTAAGTCTTTCACTTTATCCACTCTACATAATGGGACGCCATCTATTGAATACGAGGAGTCAAAGCAAAGGGATCTACCGCGAGAGAAGTACCTATATAAAGCTTCACTTCTATTTAAAATTAAAATGTAAAATTAAGTATTGTGTTCAACCAACCAACCGTTCGCACTCCGGAAGGGTTTAAGTGTTGGAAAGGGGAAAAATCAAGTACCTACACGCTTAGAATGCTATTGTAATTGAGCTCGATCTGATCCGGTTCTCTATAGTTATTTATAACTGTTTATACACGTCTGATGCCTGATTACATGTATAGACCAGCCATTTAGTAGATATACATGTAGATATCGACTATCGATATTGGTTATTAGACCATGCTGAAACCAAATAAATGAGATGTCCATATGGGGTGAAACATTCGCATTTTATAAGAATTATTTCGATCATTCAAATCTTATTTGATTTTTGTTAGTTAACATTTTTTTGCGAATTAACAGGTTTATTCAAAGTTCAAAATGTTCAGTTTAGTTATTCCCTTGCGAATTCTATCGCATAATTGAATTGAACATAGCCGTGGAAGACGCGAAAGTAGGTTCCTATTAATAAACACTGCGCGAGCGGTGGCGTAAATAAAGTGACAGCGACTTTCGTTACTTGCCTCAAATTTATTTTGTTGAAGAATCTTACTTTTATTGATAATATTGCAATCCCTTAAAGTTATTTTTTCATTTTATATCTTATAATTATAATATGATAAATCTATATATCTTATTGGGTTTCCCTTCTTTTTATCAACGGTGACGGTGCCGTCCAAAATTGATGAGGACAATTTCGCCCTTTCCCATACAGGTTTGACCGTATGCCAAGAACCAAAATAATTATCTCAGTCTAGTCGGGTCAGTCTTCGGATACGCGTTGAGCTTTCTTTAACGAAAATGTTTAGATGATACGTGAGTGGATGAATATGTTTACAGCTGCTGCTTTTCTGCTGGCTTGCGCCCACGTAGCAACCGCATTGCCTGAAGTGATCAAAATCGGTGAGTCATTTAAAATGACAATTTGTCAGAAGTTTCTAGTTATTGACGCATTTATGGATGTTCATTAGAAGCTACTATAACTTATTGTAGGTACCAATAAAAGTATCCATACCTATTTTAAAATCTACGAAGTACAAGAATCGGTTAGTAGATTTCAGGGTTTTGCCGAAACAATATCTGAAAATATAATATTTAGGGATGAGTTGATTCCCGATACCGATTCTCGATACCACCGGTTCTTAGGTATTGGTATCGGTATCGAGAATCGATCGCCTAAAGTCGATACCGATACCACCCGGTGATGGGGGTTTTATTACACTACGGTACTATTGCAACAATCTAACAACGAAGATGGTTGTACCGTGCAACCGTTGTGTGAAGTTAGCGTTTGCGAAACATGAACTGTCCAAAACACAACTTACAATACTTTGTTTACAAGTAGGCTTGTGCTATTTTGTTTGTGACAACAGAAGCATTAGACGAAGCTATGTTTTCCAATTATAAAAGTCTAGAGCCAGTCTTATTTGGAAATACCTTACAGTTACCGACGAAAAACTAAAAAACCAAGTCAGTCTGCTTAACTTGTTTTATTCAGTAAGAAATCAATCCTAGGCAATAAACGTTGCCTATTTATTGATACTTGATAGATAACAAAAAAATATCAAATTTTGTATTTGCACAAATCAAATTAACTAAAGCCGTGAATGAAAATATAAATCTGAAATCTTTTTAAACAAAAACCTAAAATGGAACAGATGGAAAATAAAGTTTTATTATCCATGTTTTGTTTTTATTTAAAAATTACCTCATTTGCAAATATATTGGGATCAATTTTTTGTAAGTATAAGTTATTATGTTGTACAAAAAAATTTGAATATATTACTAGTTCAAGAGGAATTTTTGTTTTTCACCTACAGGTAAGTTAGGTATTATGCGCCGATGGTATCGGTATCGGGAATCGATTTTTTAGGTATCGGGAATCGATAAATTTTGGTATCGACTCATCTCTAATAATATGATATAAAGATGATATATGATGATACAGGGTGTCTACAGGTCATGGATTCCCGGAAAAGTCACGGATTTAATAGTAGGGCACGGATATTTCCGAAAGTCACGGATTTTAATATAGAAGTCACCGATTTTTATGGCGTCGGTAACCAAATAATCATAATATAATGCCAGTACCGGGATTCACAAAACATACGAAAGAATCAATTGAGATTTTTGAATCTATAATATTAAATATTTTGTACATTGTATTTCACTAATATTCTGTAAGTAGTCTTAGACTTCTGTACTTTATAAGTAGGCTAGAATCAATAAAAAAGTTATGAAGATCTAATTTTATATAGGCTACTCATGACAGTAGGTGTACTGGTATGTATTTTGGTACGCTATTCCTAAAGAAATTAAAGCCAGAAATTAACAGGTCACCGATTTTTAAAATTTATAACCCCAAAACTCCCTGATTTTAATTTTACAGATCTAGTAAAACGCCCTGTGATACTTGTAATATGATGAATATTTACCAGTACCTATATACTTTTTGCCCCCAAATTACCGTACCTCCTAGACTCATCAGCATACATGAACGTAATACGAAAATAATTGGACACCAAGAAACCTTTCTAGATTATTATGTAGTAGCAGCTAAAGAAATGATGTTTTTGTGTTACGAAACGGAGGTTAGTGAAAAACGTTGTCTATTTCCACGAAAAATAAAGAGTTACCTACAATGTTAAATCGATTTCGACGGTTAGGCCATCATCAGTAACAAACAATAACTGAAGACACATTAGAAAGGACACAGCTTATATAGTGACAGGTGAAGGGAGATTGAATCCCATTGGTTGAGAGAAAGGAAAGGGGCAGGAGGTACAACCAATTAAGTGCATACAAAGTGAAAGGGGATTATAGCTAATCAGACGGAGTGAAAGGGGGAAAAACTAAATATGTTTTCAACAGTGTGAAGGGATAATGCCAAGCTTTACAGAAATTGACCTATCAACGGTGAAATATATTGAGGAATATCCTTATTTAAACATTTACCAGACCTGTCACTTTTGATAATTTCGAAATTTTCCAGTACATTCAACATACCTCCCTTTGGGCAAAAATGAAGAAATTCTACAAACTGTCTATCTGTCAAATCAAAATTGTAACTATGATTAGATTCCTTAAGATGTTTTGCAAATGTAGACTTACCCTTATTTTCCCTTTTTTTGTGTTAAATGGAATATGATCATAATTCTGTAACATTGACGAAATAGGAGCCGTTTTTGAGGAGGGCGACGAGTGGTCCAGATATGCGTTCGAAGCCGCCATAAAAATCATCAACGACGACGAATCGACGCTGCCGGGAATAAAACTTGAAGCTGCGATCGCTGAAGAACCGATACCCCAATATGATATAGTTGGAGTCGAAAATCACGGTAAGTAACACTTTCAATCTAGAGTAAATGAATAATTTGAGAGTAGTTGGAAACGATATAATCACATGACATGAGCTTCTGGATTTATCTCCTTGGCGGCACCAGTAAAGGAAACAGGATTCGAAAAAAAATTGTTGCCCTCCACAATCAAAATTTTCGTGTCTGTCTGTGTGGCAATTCCTGGTCACGCCCAAAACTCTACTTACTAGATTTTTGTCTGATTTTGATGAAATTTTCAGGTTGTGCAAGTTTGCTCATAGATGATCTCCTATAAATTGCCGTATGATATTGAAAACATCTAAACTGAAAATTTGTGAGTTAAAGAGTAAAACTCGGTTATAACGGAGTCGGGGAGATTTGCAAGTGTTACCATTCGATTCAGCGTGAAAAAATGCTGTAAATTAATACACAATAGCTTATAATTTCTGTGTTAGATAGCCCTTCTACACAGATCATTGGTCTATAATTATTAAGCCCCGTATATAATATATGATCAGAACACTTTTACAGTTCCATGACCCCGCAATTTTACGCTTCACAGTAAAGATGTTTAACAAAAGATTAAAAAAGGGCTACGTACGTGGCTATGTAGGTACTGGGGATAACTGTTACAGGTAAATAGGGTTTTACTATTATGCCCTGCAACTAGGTTAGTTTTTTTGTTGGAGGCTACCTGTCAGAGATCCGTCCAAGGAGATACCTCCATTTTAGGGTTTTATTGGGTTAGATAAGCATTTCAATTCAACGTTGTCAAGTTTATCGGAATTTTCTTCGTATTCTCAATTTTTCGATTTCCTGTCACCTACAGCCACTATATAACCCTTCCCTCTCGAGAGGCCCTTACTCAGGGTCTCACCCAGGGTTGCCAGGTGGTATGGTGAAAAATACCGGACAACTCGAAAAGGCAGATTGGGCAGAAGGCAGCAACGGTAATTATTCCCTCCACCCCCATCTCGACAGCAAAAAATACGAAATTCCCAAGGTTTGTTGCACAACTAGACTAGAATTGGAATCGAACCAAATAGGTAAGAATCATGAAAATCGGTTGAGACCAGTAGCCTAGGCGGTGTCGACAGAATTTGTCGAAAAAAACAACGCTTTTCCAGCTTCACCCCCTCCATTCTCCCTCTTCTATGACGGAATTGAAAATTTCAGAGTTTGTTGCACAACTAGACTAAAATTGGGGTCGAACAAAGAAAGCATCTACAAAAATCGGTTGAGAATTGTCGCCTGGGCAGCATCGAAAAAATTTGGCACACACACCTATGGTTTTTTTCACGGATTCGGTCTTAGAATGGTCTGAAACGGATTTGTATGTGGGTTATTTTTTTCTCATGCTTGGGTTGTCCCCCACCCCCCTGGATCAATTCCAATAGGTCGTCCCTCTTACATAAGAAGCCTTGCCTATATGACCTAGCTTTCGAGGTCCAAAAAAGCTTATAAGTAAGTTATCTGACGATATTCACGAAATCGATTTATCGGTAACCCAGGTTGAGGGGGACGATTTAAATCGAGTTTCAGATAATACTCAAACCTCTACTATAAATTACTCCAATAAACGTCCTGACTTCCGTGTTTCAGATATAATCTGGATTTACGCAGATAAAAACTCGAGTCTTGCCCAGATATGAGAATCTATCTACGTATTTCCCATATAATACAAGTTACTGCGCTCATAATTAATACTATAACAGTCTCTTCCTTCTAATAATTGAATAGTTCATGGTGATTCTAGTGATTCTCGAATGCTCTCAGCTGAAAGCTTGAAACGGAAAAATAGATCCCTCAAGAGTCATCAAAAATACATCCCACTCGAGAAGATGCTATTCTCGCACGTTGGGAGAACCGTAATTCTTCATGGCATCAGAGTTCAATTTTAGCAGTCTTCTTACTCTTCAGTTCTTGGAGAGTGAAATGTACGAAAAAATATCTAGAGGTAGGCCTTTCAATTAACTTTCTCTGAAGCTTTTAACAAGTCATATTTTGCAAATGTGGTTGGGTGTAAACTATAGTAGTATCCATCTACAGTCGTATAATATGTATTTTATACTTTGGAACTTTCGATTTTAAAGCCAATAAGAGAAGATATTCCAAAAATATGATCACGTTTATCAAATATTTACGCTTGAAATGGTCAATTTGGACTGCAGAAATCAGTTCGGAAACTAATTTTAGCGAATTTTCGTCAAAATGAACTATTGCAATGGCTTGAAAAATTTTAAAATCAACATTTTTGAAAACATTTCTTCATTGACATCCGTTTTGGGGCATTCTGAAACGAATCGTTGAGTTCAACGCTTTTTCAAATGTATATATGTGTCATTCCAGACGTTAACTCTCCTTAGGATTGAGGTAAAAATTCCGTTCTTGCACCAAAAAATCAAGCTTTCCAAACGAAAGGATGAGTTTGTTAGCCAGCACTTTTTGAGCACAGTAAATTGGTCGAATTTCAAAAAATGTACCTATTTAAAAAATCACTAAAAATGGATAAAAACGGCTAAAAATTGTTACATTTATATTTTTTGGTAGAATATTGCTTAAATAAAGTTTATTAACTATAAAGTAGAACATTCAAAACGTTATGTACAAAATTTGCTAACAAATCGATAAAAACTGCAATAAAAGCTAAAAAAATTAGAATGTTTGAATAGGACATTGTTATTTGGAATATGTTTTTTCCCCATAATATTAATAGTTAGCAATTTCGTTGCACTCAAAAATCTCAAATTCCAAAACGATTTAACATTATGCAATTCAATAATTCACGAAAATTCGCTCATACGATCATGCTCCATGACAGGAACTTTCACCATTTTCCAGCATCCTCTCAACAATAAATCATCAGCTGCTTGTTCTTCTTCCAGCAACAACCACAGAGCATCACGCTGGCGACAGTCCATCTTATCTGATTCCCAGACACAAACTGAATAAGTTTCAGTCATGCAGCATGATCGTATGAGCGAATTTTCGTAAATCATCCAATCATCGTATTAGGTATATAATGTTAAATTGTTTTGAAATTTGAGCTTTTGAGTGCAAGGACATTTTTAACTATTAATTTTACGGCAAACAACGCATTCTAAATAATAATCCCCTATTCAACGAGAAGCTGTTCTGAAACAACGGAGGGAAGAGATGCTTCAAGGGTTGGCGCCGAACCAGCAGAGAGTCCTTCGGCGAGTGAGTGAAGCATCGCAGTGGCTTTCCATGATACCAACAGCGGCAGATGGGTTTGACTTGTCCGCAACCCAATTCAGAGACGCTATATCCTTAAGATATGCTCATACCCCCCAAGATCTTCCAATGAGATGCGATGGTTGTGAAGCGGCATTTGATCTCTCACATGCTCTCAACTGTAAGAAAGGAGGAATGGTAAAGAGGGGGCATGACGAAGTACGAGACGTTGTTGCAGGAATAGCCAACCTTGCCTGGGGGGGAGCTTTGATTGAGCCAGTAATGCAAGAGCCAGCCAACGGACAGCCAGCATTAGTGGGTGATGTTATGGTGAATGGTGTCTGGGAGAGTGGGAGACCAGCGTTTTTTGATAACCGCATAGTTAATGCTGACGCTGCCTCCTACCTCTCCCAAGACTGGAATCAAACATCAAGAGCAGCAGCAAATGCAAAACATATGAAATACGATCGAGCTGCAGAAGACCACCGAGGGTCTTTCACACCCTTAGTTTGCTCATGTGACGGTGCCCTTCACAAGGAATTTGCTGTTTTTCTGAAACGGGCAGCATACGTCCTGGCCGAAAAATGGAACCGTCCCTACTCACAACTCTCAGGATGGGTTAAAGTGAAGGTTCAGTTCGCCATAATTCGGGCTGTTTCACTTCGTATAAGAGGGTCTCGAAGGAAGGTTCGACCGTTGGGGCTGGAAGATGGAGCAGCTGTACCTCAGATGGTCAACGATTAATTTAAATACTAATTGTCCCCCCCCCCCTCCTCTCCAGTCACTACCTACCTTCCATTTATAAAATTTATACACCCCCGAAAAAATAATAAAAAAATTAATGGATCCCCTATCCAAATAGAGGTATTGAATTTGTAGCTTTTTTTGCAGTTTTAATCGATTTTTTAGCAAATTTTAATGAAATTTAAGTACATTTTTCAGCATAATTTTGAACATACATTTTTTAATGTTTTATTTTATAGTTAATGAACTTTATTTGACCAATATTCTGCCAAAAAATATAATAGGTAACGATTTTTAGCCGTTTATAGCCATTTTTAGTGATTTGTGAGTACATTTTCTGAAATTTAACCAATGTGCTCAAAATGTGCTGGCCAACAAACTTGTCCTTTTGTTTGAAAAACTTGATTTTTTGGCGCAAAAACGGAATTTTTATCCCAATCCTAAGAAGAGTTATCGTCTGGAAGGACATGTATATATATCCGTCAAAACGGATTTCAATCTAGAAATTTTTCAAAAATTTTGATTTTAAAATTTTTCGAGCCATTGCAATTGTTCATTTTTTTACAAAAATTCGCTAAAAAACACCACACAATGTACCAAATGAGCCGACCCTCCGTGCGTCCCTCCCCACTCCGTCTACCTTCATTGGGCACGCAGAGGTCTTTTGCGTGGGCTACCATACGGCGCTTGACCAAAAGTGCCGCACCTTGTAAGAGGCGACCATTTGTTTGAAGACGTAAAAATCGATTTTTTTACAAAATGCGTTCTTGGTTTACTTCAGACTGGTCCATTTTATTGAGCTGGGATTTGTCGAAAACACTTTCTCTGATATATATTTATTGGCAAGTGAGAATTTGTCTCAATGGACAGGTATTTTACGATCCGGCCACCATGAATCGGAAAATGAGTTTTAGGGCAGTGATCTCTCAATTTTTCACAGCAGTGTATATAAATAATATTATAAGGCCAATAATCGTCCAAACTGTTTTCTAAGATATGCTAATGACAATGCGATAAAAATCACTCATCGCATCGTAGAATGGAGTCAAGTCATGTGGTCGTACAATGCAAAAGACCCGAAATTCATTGTCATGGAGCTATGGAAAGTATTCATACAGTATGGAAGTCAAATATTCCAGTACAAACCACATGATCAGATTACAATCTGCATACTGTACCATTATATAGTTCCCAAATCTATTCCTGGTCCACTTTCACGTATTTGCTCATTATGATTCCTCATAGAAAATTTGCAATTTTGTTTATAGTTTGTGACATGATGAAGGCCGGAGTGGTGGGGATCGTGGGGCCGCACTCCACGGAAATGTCCAATCACGTCCAGAGCCTCTGTGACACGATGGAAATACCTCACATCTCCGCGCGTTGGGACGGCCAGCAGAGGAGGAGCAGCTGCCTCGTCAATCTCTACCCTCACCCTTCCGTCTTGGCACAGGTGCTATTCTTCAGTTTTTTCCCCCACTTAGGTATGCATTCAAGAACAAAATACGAATTCCTCTTTTGAAGAAACATAGGATCATTTTTAGGTATTTTGTCCATAGGACATGGGGCCTTATGAGGCTAAGACCACAGTTGGGCATAATCTTATCGTCGAATACGATTGTAATCGCGATAATTATTCGTTGATTCTGAGTCAACTGCGATTATATTCGTATTCGTGTAATCGTATTCGTCTGTCGGCGATTACACGAATACAACCCATAAAAATGCGTCACGGTCATCAATTTTAATAGGGCGTCCCTCCTATAATATGCGAAGCCTTGCTAATATTACCTAGCTTTAGAGGGACGTCCTATTGAAATAGATTTGAGACAAATAGGCTGGGCTCCAATCGTTGAATTTGCTTTAAGGACGTCCCTCTGAAGCTAGGTAATATTAGCAAGGCTTCGCATATTATAGGAGAGACGCCTTATTGAAATTGATGACCGTGACGCATTTTTATGGGTTGTATTCGTGTTATCGCCGATACACGAATACGAATATAATCGCAGTTGACTCAGAATCAACGAATAATTTTCGCGATTACAATCGTATTCGTATTCGACGATAAGATTATGCCCAACACTGGCTGAGACTAATATTCACTGGTCCTCCCGACCGGATCGAGCTCCCACAATTATTTCGTTTGGCGGTTTTTTTTTTTTGTAATTATATCAATGATTAACGCAAAAATATTTGTAAAATATTATCTTTCCATATTAGTAAAATATTCTCGAGAGATGATGTCAACAATCGGGGATGGGGTCGGAACTAATAAAGCGCCTCTATCGCCGAGCTTTCGAAAAATTTATTTTCTTCATCAGGGCTCAAGGGCTCCTAGTGCTGATGAGAAGTGCCACCCCTCATCCTCACAGTCAATACAGAAGAAGGAAAACCAAAAGAAGAACAATCCAGGCAATTGCAGGTAATGTGAAAATGAAAATAAGCACCAGCTATCAACAACAACTACTGAATAAATATACAGGGTGATTCCCTCGCAGATGCAAAAAAAAATTTGGGTGAAACTACATCAAAAATGGAGTAAAATGCCGCCAACTGCATATTTTTATCTCAATCCGTTCTCGAGATATGATTTTTTAAAGGTTTTTTCAGGAAAACCGTGTTTTTTTCCTTTTAAACTCGGATTTCTCCACTTTACTTCATTCAATTTTAACTTTTGACCACATTTTCGGAATCAACATTAAATTTACTATAAGAATAGTGTACTTGGGTTCTTAAAAAGTACCATCCAAAGGCCCTTACATCAGCTCAAACATTGACGATTTTGAAAAAAGAATATTTCTGAAAATCTTTAAAACTTTACTACTCTTCCAAAACGAATCCTGGAAACTGGCAAATCTCATGAAAACTGCTTCGTCTAATACTCTTTGGAACGGTATAATCAATTTTACTTGTATTTAGTTATTTAGTGGGGAAAATTATGTTTTAATGTTAAAAAATGTGGGTTTTTCAATGAAATTGTTGGTTTTCTCGAAAGATGGTAACATTTGTAGATCTCTCCAACTCCGTTGTAACCGAGTTTTACGCTTAAAATCGCAAATGTTTAGTTTGTTTGTTACGATTAAATGTATGTGTGTTATGGGGTAAAACTAGTTAATTAAAGTGTAAAACTCGATTATAACGTAGTTGAGAGATCTGCAAGAAATTCCATTCGATCCAGCGAGAAAAAATACATAGAAACCGACCCCATACTCGTTGGTTCATGGAGGGTCATCTTTCGAGAAAACCAACAATTTCATTGAAAAACCCACATTTTTTAACATTAAAACATAATTTTCTCCCCTAAACAACAATATAAAAGTAAAATTGATTATACCGTTGGAAAGAGTATTAGACGAAGCAGTTTTCATGAGATTTGCCAGTTTCCAGGATTATTTTTAAAAGAGTAGTAAAGTTTTAAAGATTTTCAGAAATATTATTTTTTCAAAATCGTCAATGTTTGAGCTGATGTGAGGGTCTTCGGATGGTACTTTTTAGGAACCCAAGTACACTATTCTTATAGGAAATTTAATGCTGATACCGAAAATGAGGTTGAAAGTTGAAGTTAAATGAGGCAAAGTGGAGAAATCCGAGTTTAAAATGAAAAAACACGGTATTCCTGAAAAAACCTTTAAAAAATCATATCTCGAGTACGGATTGAGATAAAAATATGCGGTTGGCGGCATTTTACTCCATTTGTGATGTAGTTTCACCCAATTTTTTTTTCGCATATGGTAGGGAATCACCCTGTATAAAACAACTATTATAACAATTCAACAAACATATGACTATACATACATACTATTTGGATAGTATATTTTGTTAAAAAACAATTTGTTCCTGCCTATATATAAATATATACATATATTTATTTATTTATTTATTTGTTTAAGCCTATGCCTAATGATATATGTTTGTTGAATTGTTATGAGATAGTTGTTTTATATAGATATTTATTCAGTAGTTGTTGATGGCGGTTGTTGATCTGGTGCTTATTTTCATTTTCACATTACCTGAAATAGCCTGGATTGTTCTTCTTTTGGTTTTCCTTCTTCTGTAATGACTGTGAGGATGAGGGGTGGCGCTAGTCATCAGCACTAGGAGCCCTTGAGCCCTGATGAAGAAAATAAATTTTTCGAAAGCTCGGCGATAGAGGCGCTCTATTAGCTCCGACCCCATTCCCGATTGTTGACATCATTGCTCATAGTGGGTCGATCTTAACATCATTTGGATCCTCGAGAGACTCCGTCTCAAATATCATTTTCTTGGGGCGGTGAAGAGAGAAAATTAAGTAGGTACCTCACAACACACTCTGCTGATTAAGATGTTTCCTCACATTTTAATTTTATTTTCTCTGCATTTCAAATTTCAGCATCGTAGAGCGATTAAAAGAGAAATGAGCTTTACAACTCACTCAGCTGATCATATTTGCGCACTTAGTAGGTAATTATATTCTAAGCATCATCGAGAAAATAATAAGGTATTTTCTTATCTCACTCATGAAAAAATTTGCATTTTTTCGTAACGGAAGTGTTTCTAGACCCTCAGCTAAGATAAGACATAAAGTCAAAATTATGTTTTTAATTTGTTTCAAATTCGCTCATACGGTCATGCTGCATTACTGGGACTTTCGATTCATCGAAACTAAGAAACTCATCAGTAACTCAGCTGACACTAAGGCTCCGATTCAATGCTTCTAAGATCAGTTTGATCTAAGGTCACTGTTGTGACCCAACTCACATGCGGGTTCCATATTATTTTATCTTTTTGTCATCAAGGTGAATTGATAGTTGATTGGCTCTTGATCATTGGATTTTTACCCGATATTGATGGAAATCTCTGAAATATTTTGTGTTAAACCTCAGATAAAGCCTTCATTCCATTTTGCCTCTACATTCACATATTAGGGTTATTAGACTGGTACAAACCTTATCAATGTCAGGGAAAGGATACATTAGGATACATTCCAAATTAATAGGTATTTCAAGAACGAGGCATGGGATGAATCGTTTATTGTTCTTATTACTGAAGGTCGCTGCTGACATGGTGAGGACCTGGGATTGGAAAGGATTCACCGTTCTTTACGATGACTTCAACGCCTTGAGAAAAATTGGCGAGCTGGTGAAAGTGGCTGATGACAAAGGTCTAATAGTCTCCGTTCGTCAGATCAAAGGGACTGAAGAAGAAGAATCAAATTACAGGTTAAAAAATTCAGTCAATTCTTGTCAATCATTAGTGAAAGAAAAGGTCGAAATAACTTGACCAACGCTTTGGTTAGACTCGCTGGTCGATGTTGAAAGGCGCAGGTAGTTATCTAGAGAACATATAAAACTACTTACACAGTATACGTGTATCATAGCTACGTACTCTCTGTTTGTGAACACATTTGTAGGAAAAGAAATCACATCTTGAGCCAGGCGTCATTCTTCCATCATGTATTAAAATCGTTGGAGTTCCGTGGAAGAAACCTATTTTTATCGTAGATTTGTTGCTGAGCCAGTATAATTCAAACTTTTCATATACCTAACAAAATATGTAACGTGATCATATAGGTACATTCGTACATTGTAATAAAATGCGAATAGATCAAATCCCAAAACGTTACCGGAAGCAGAACCTCAGAAAATTGAGATGACAAATCTCGTTACGCAATGATATTATTGGAAAAATTATTAAAGAAGCAAAATAATTGTACATTACGATTAAATATATTTTGAATCAAAGGAAAAATTTACTGTTATCTTCAGTGGGGTACCTAGTTTAGAGCAACTTGGTTAATTAAAGTAGTGGAGCAGAGAAACCGATATATAAGATGTGATGGGAGGTTAAGACAATTTCATTACGGCTACCCCTTCTCAAGAACTAATTGATTACCGTGAAATGGAATAACTTCGGGCATTTCTACTCTGTGGCGATCATGCGCTGCTGCGCCATCGCGGAGGCCTGTAAAATTACAAGTTACCTGCTCTACGGAATACGGATTCCTCTCTTCACGCGGTTTGTTTTGGTGTTTTTGTTGACATTATAGGGTGCTACCAGACGGCAAGGTGATTTGTCAAAAATTTTGTATTTATAACTTTTTTTTATTTTTGACATTGAAAATGTCTTAGTCGACGGGTCAACCGGAATTTTCGTTACGCACAGAAAAAAACGTCACGCAACCTATAAACAAGTTAGGTGTTGTTATGATTGTGTATACTAGCAATAAATCATATGATGTTCGATTGGAGAAATCAGTACGAATCGTCACTACCTACTAAGTTTCACGCTAATTACTGTTCGGGAAAAATGATAGAAAACTACAAAACATGAATGCTGACGAAGCACATAAGCTGAGTGGCTCCTGAAGCTAGTTTCGCCCCTGATCATCCTAGAAAGCTGATAGGTACTCGGTATCAAACAAGTTAGCACCACTCCAACCAATAAGCAAAGCTGAGATGTAAAGGATATCATCATTCGAGTTTTTTTTTTTTTTTAATTTTTTAGAAGCTTGTAAGCTTGAAAATCACGAAAAACCTCGAAAATCTTCGAAGTTATTCCATTTTACGGTATTTGCAACGACAACAAAAGTAATTTAAATCGGTCTACATACAATTACAAACACCGATCAATATTTTAATCTTTCAACTGAATTGAGTTCTGTTTAGGGGTGGTTTCAACTGTTCAAGTGTTGAATAGTTTCGTTCATACACGGTTCACACATTTCAGATCACTGAGACGTAATGGTATGCAATATTATCCAAGTAGATTTCTATATATATGAACATGATCTGGGCATCTCATTGAGATGGTACTATTTAATTGAATAAGACGTAGGACGTTGAGGACAATACTCGTTTTGTAAATTGAATTTCTTCAATAGGTATATAGTATCTACTTGAAATAAATTGTGACTTTATCATATCTCTATGTAATTATGAAGTTTAGGTAGTATATTTACATTTTTACCTGTCATCCAATACCTCTAGTCATAATAAACTATTTTGAACCACATTAGCAGGTTTTACCTTTGTTAACGAAGTTGAATATCACAGGTATGTCCTTCAAGAAGTGAAGCACTCGGGGGAAACCAACATCGTCGTGGAGGTATCTCGAGAGAGGCTATTCGACGTCATGATGCAGGCCCAGCAGGTTGGACTCGTCGGAGGGGAATACAGTTACATCATCACTTCTCTAGTAAGATTATGAAAACTAACGAGATTTAGATGTTTTTTCCGTAGAAAATTGAGCAATAATTGAAATAGCTCAAAACATTTTCTGCGTTGAATCCACATTAAAGCATTCCGAAACAATATTCCTGGAGTTCAACACTTTTCACTCAATGTTCAATCACAGGACATCGGTATCTACGATGCTCTGGTAAAGTTTTTGAATGACTCAAGTATTGTGATTTTATTCAAAGTCGATTATCATTGTGTATTTTACCGATTATCATCATCATTCAATTATAAATTGTGTATGTTTTAGTTTGAGTTTTTTATTAATATTATGCAGATATTTGTTTAATTCAATTCATTTTGATAGGCTGAATAGTTTGTACTGATGCCAATAAGAATTTAAAAAAAAAAATGACTCTCTGGAACATTTAGAGACGAATGGGATGACGAGTTTCATCCTGATCAGCTTTTATTTTGTTTCAAATAGAGCGGCAGAGCGGAGATAGAGAAGTGTTACACTTTACTCTAAGCAACAGTAGCGTTTTAAAACAACGTGATTTTGTTCTTGACCGCTATTTGAATAGATGAAAGATGGCGTATTGTTCTTGAGGTCAAAAAAACTCAAAAGTTTCAACGCCAACGTTTCGTTCTATTTTTAGAACATCTTCAGGGCTAAAAGAACCATATAACGCTGTCTGAATATACCAGAAAACTGTATACAAATCTTATCTAATATATGTAGCTATCTATGATAATAATGAACATTATTATACATGACTTAGTTTATTGAGAATGGAGAAATTGAATGCGAAAAATGAGTATTATCGGAAGGAAGAAACAGGAATACTAAAATATGTTATAACATACTACCTTAAAAGTAGAGATTAATGGCGTTTTATACACGGTGCGGCAGAGAGGACGGACGGTTTAAAAAAAAATCATAAAATAGTTCATTTTCACTCAAAACCAAATTTATTGATGCAATCAGGTTCGCAAGAAAATAGCATTTGAGACAGTCAAGTGTGAAAAATCACATCAGACATATGGTGGCCGAAATTGCTGATGCAGTGCTGGAGGCGTTCTTGGAAGTTTGCGTAGACTCTCTCCAACATAGCGCTACTTTGAAATGATCACCAACTTCTTTTTCCCCGAATTACGTGACGTGTTCCACCCCGGCGTGTGTGGCTCCAACAGGATGGGGCGACCGCCCACACAGCCAGAGCATCAATGGACGTTATTCACCCTCTCTTCCCTGGTCGCCTTATTTCCAGGTTTGGCGATGTTCATTGGCCTCCTCGGTCCCCAGATTTATCCATATGCGATTTTTTCTTATGGGGACACCTCAAGGCTAGAGTATATGAGAACAAGCCCCGAACTCTGGATGAATTGAAGGACGCGATTCGCGTGGAAGTCGCCCAAGTTGAGAGAGCTATGTTAGAGAGAACGCCCAAGAACGCCTCCAGCACTGCATCAACAATTTCGGCCACCACATGCCTGATGTGATTTTTCACACTTGACTGTCTCAAATGCTATTTCCTTGCGAACCTGATTGCATCAATAAATTTGTTTTTGAGTAAAAATTCACTATTTTATGATTTTTTAAAAACCGTCCGTCCTCTCTGCCGCACCCTGTATATTCAGGAGCGTTTTATATATTCAAGTTATACACATTGTCACCTTATTGATTCTGTTTTTAATTTGTTCCTAGGATTTCCAATCGATTGACCTAGAACCCTTCAAATGGGCCGGTACTAACATCACCGGAATAAGGATCGTTAACCCGGATCAACCTCACTTTAAGGAGGTAATGAAACTAATCATGGAGATGAAGACTCAAGGAGAAGGCGGCGAAGGAGCTGGCGAAGAAGGAGGCGGAGAAGAAGGGGAAAAGGAAGAGGTAGGAGAAAACAACGGTGATGAAGCTGAGGAGGGAGCCGAAGCGGAAGACGAACTTGGAGAGGAAGAAGTACTGTCTCAGCTGTCAGATAAATTCGGAATGTGCTTGGGTTACCTGAATGCCATGGACATTGATTTGATTGCAATACATTCGCAATATTACCTACTTCAATTTCTTATGCTCTAGTGCATCAATCATGAAGCCCTTGTTGGTATTTAGCTCCACGAATGAACCTATTATAAGTATAATGTATTTCGATAGTCTTAGTGCAAAAACCTGTGAGTTAAAAAAATAAATATAAAAATTTTCAGGAGAGCTAAAAAACTGCATATTTTGCACAGGAGTTTTGAGCCCGATTTCGTTACTAATTTACAGAAATTTACACTCAATTTGATAGTAACTTACAGGGTTTTACCCGCCAAATTCCACTACTTACAGGAATTTACACTGAATTTGATAGTACCTTACAGGGTTCAACTAGCCCAATTTCAGGTCACCCATTCACCCACTTTTACTACTTACAGGAATTTACACTGAATTTGATAGTTCCTTACCACCCACCCACTTTCATTGCTCACAGGAATTTTCACTGAATTGGATTGAAACTTACGGGTATTTACATCGTGTTCTGGAGGTTCCTAAATTGCAGGACTTTACAAATTATCATAAAGTAAAGATGAAAAATCAATGGCTTCTTTTTTAGGACGTCCCTCTGAAGCTAGGCTTTGTCAATAGAGGGACGACTATTTGGAAGTGATCCACGGGGTGTGGGGCAATCCAAGCATGAGAAGAAAATAACCGCATATAAATAATCCGTTTCTGACCATTCTAAGGCCGAATCCGAAAACAAAACAAAATGCGTATGTGTTTCTGTGAGGATTATCGACTCTTGTAAGCGCTGGTTCGAGTTATGCAATCTTGGAAGTTTCAAATTTACTGTCGGAGGAGGGGTAAATGGGGGGAAAGCGAAAATTTGTTTTCGTCTTATTTTAATTCTCATCAAAATTATATACAATCCATTCATAGGGAAGTTCCTATTATGTATGCATTACTTACAAATATGTTTTTGATGTCAGACAGTGCAAGAGGTCATAATGAAAGAGAAAACCTCAAAACCTTTATGCCGGCCAATAGTGAACTTACAGGGTTTTGCACTGTGGCTATCGATTTACTACTTTTGTCATTCATGACGTGATGTAACATATGTACCTACTTATCAGTTGCAAGTTCATCTTCGTGCACATTCATGCATCTTGAGTAACATCCCGATTCTGAACAACAGAGGTGTTCTATCATGAGGATTTTTATCGTCATCATCATTGAACATGACGATTTGACGCATATTGGACGTGGAGAGGCATGATCATAGATTTGTACCTATGGGCATGATGGACGACGCACCCAGTGTCCTTCATTGAAACTCTGTCGACGTAATAACAAAGCAGTACCAATACTTCATGTAAAACTGCTTCCTCTAAATTTTTAGTCTCATACAGTATTATCAATCTCTGAAACACGCATGGTATCCCCCACATTTCTCAACACAATTTTCTTCATATTGTATTATTTCGAATTCATTAGGTATATCATTTTTGTGACCAATCGGCAGTAAAGAGGAAAACACTGGGGAATCCTGATAATTTCGCGGGCATATCCTTTCGCAATTCAACGCTGTTGTTTGTTTATCCCCTCCCCCCACCACACTATTTTACCATCCTGGGTTGAACATGATTGCCTCTTCAGCGGGTTTTGTCTAATAATAAGATCTATTTCTAATTTGTCAGTATTAGGTAGCTGGTCATTAATTTACATTTTTTATCTTCTGATTCAAATCATTAGCTTCAATTAGAGGCATCTAAAAGCATTTAGAACATTTAGGACTAAATTTGAATTATCAATTCTTTTCATTCGCGAACCTCTTCAAATATTGGTTTTCTTTCTATTTTAAGACGCTCTTGGTAGTTGAAAAGCGAGTGGTTTCTTATTTATTATTATTTTGAATGGCAGAAAAACCCAAAAGCCGTGAATGATTGTGACATTTATAACTGGGTATCCACTTTCAAAATGTAGCTAGGAATACATAATTTATGAGAAAGAAACTAGATAAATGCAAAGTATAATTCGATTAAGCTAAAAATTTCGTAAATTATCGAATATTTCCTTGTTAAATTGTTTCGAAATTTGAACCCGTGAGCGCAATAAAATTGTTAGCTAACAAATTTATGGCAATAAACTTGATCTAAATAATATTCAGCTGATTCAAAATGAATTTGGATTTTTAGCATTGGTTGCAGTTTTTATCATCGATTTTTCAGCACATATTAATGAAATATAAGTACCTACATTTTATAGCATAATGCTGTGCATACATTTTTTAATGTTCTAGCTCTTAGTTGATACACTCATCTTGAGTAATAGACCGTTAAAATTATAAATTAATTATTTTTAGCCGTTTGTTGACATTTTTAGTGATTTGTATCACGAATTGCCATGAACACAATTTTTATTTAAAAATTTTTGGAGCAATTGCAATAGTGTCATTTCCTAAAATTCGCTAAAAATGTCCCTTTACGGAGAAATAGATGCTGGATCAACACCCCCCACATATGGTTCAGTTTCCTCTAATTTCTCTTTTACCTCAACACACTTTCGAAAGGAAAAATAATTTTTTTACAGCTCCAAGCTTGTAATACTACTTGGTATACTGGACTGATCAAGTATTACGTTTACGAAACGGAAAGAGCATGTTTTATAACAGCTGAATTGCAATAAAACTGTGTCATTTCATATAAGACATAATTGACACAATTATAACATAACTGTATAGATACAGTACCTACGTAATTTTGTCAATATTATCATTTTATTGCATCATGTATCAATACAAAACAGATTTCTTTTGTACAAAACAATGATACTCTCAATATATCTAGCCATACGGCATTCGAGTCTGGAGAAAATGCTCCCATTTGGAATTCAAGAAAATTGAATCACAACAAAATGTCACCCATAAAAAACACACGGATTTGAACTCCCAGAGTTTCGAAGACTCAAAAGACCATGACATATTCTTGATGTCACATTTCACATTGTGGTCTATGACTTTTACTGTCGCCATATTTGTGTGTAAAAATACCAAACAATATGTTTATAATGAAAGTATCTAAAACTGTATTAATTGAAGAATGTTCTAAATATTAGTCTCAGTCAATAAAGAATTTAAAAAATATATATAATATATAATCAGAACTATCTTAAAAACTTGCCAATAAGTCACGGGCTTGTTACAGCTCAAGCATAGGTACATTTATATGGTCGTAAAATAATAGTATGTAGCTCATCGCCTTTGAATGAATATCTTCCAGGAAGCTGGTGGCAAAGAAGAGGAGAATAAACGAAGGAAACGACGTACACAGCAGGATGACGAGGAGAACGAAGTAATTGGTGGAGAGGAAGAAGGTGCCGAAGGAGGAGAAGAGGAAGGTTATACAAAGTAACATAATATCTAAGTATCATAAGTTTCGTTGCAGTCGGCTTTGGCTTATAATCATCGAACTGCATTGACCAGTACCAGTATAAATATTGTTTCCGAGTCTATACCTATAGGTAGCCGAAGCATAGTTTTCACTTTCGGGAGATGAAAAAAATTTCTCCTAATTAAAAATTTCCACTCGCAAAGTTTTAGGTCATTCTGAGCAACTTAGGTTCTGTGCCTGCCTGTCTGTCTGTCTGTGTTAGAGTGTGTCTGTCCGTGTGTCTGCAAATCCTTGCAACACACTTTATCTTTTACATTTTTTATCCGATCTTAATGAAATTTTCAGAAAAAGTCCAAGATTGGCTGTAGACGGTCCCCTATCAATTTCACTACTCACAAATCACTTCACTTAAAAAATATACTTCACTCTACGCATGCTAGATAGGAAAAGACAAATGCCATATAAATTGCATCAGGCATAATTTGCATAATTTCACGTTTTAGTAGTCATTTTTATACCTTCCGATTACGTGGGCTAAAAATTTAGAATCTAGCTAACTTCATAGGCCTCAAAATTTCTTCTCAAGACAGCTTCCGCAATTAGTCAGGGTCATTTAATTACTATCATCCCATATCAATTTCATTGACGAAGTTGTGGATCGGATGTTAGTATTATTTAGTAGGTTACGAGCTGCTGCAGTAACAAACAATAACTCCTTACTGTTACTGTTTGTTTACTGATGATAACCGTCGAAATCGATTTAACATTGTAACGCTTTATTTTTCGTGGAAATAGACAACGTTGTTCACTAACTTCCGTTTTTTATCAAGTATGTTTTCGTAGTAAAGGAACTGTGGAGGAATGAGATGGTAGGAACTGGTTTTAGTAATCTGTTAGGCTAGTATTCAAGCTTGAATTCTACACAAATTTCCTCTTATAACTTGTGAAATTGGTGTCACTCTAGTGCTTAAGATAATACAGATTCTTCGGATATGCATGACAAGACTTAATATTTTATGGACTTCCCCAACAAGACGATCCCCTTGGCTCAAAAGAAACCGCCAACCACCAACTAATATGTATACTCAGAGAGTTACATAGAATAAATACATATTGACGACATACTACACCTTAACGTTTATGGAAAAAGTGACCAACTTACATCAACTGATGAGGCCCAAGATTTAGGGCAAAACTAGTTGTGAAAAAACTATGTAATAGGAAGAAGCCGAATAACTTCCACCCTCACGTCAAACATCCTTTTGAGAAATAAATGGCTGCCACTATGAATACACATACTTACCTATTGCTTCCGAGTCTACCTGAGGCCGGCTTCACACGAGGCGGTTTAGTTGATTACACTAAGTTGTCTGCCCTTGGCCTAAGTTGACCGCCGTGTGAACGCTCCTTTCAGACGAGACAACTTATCAGACAGGCCGCTCTTACTTTCTCTCTTATGAGAAAAGAGCTATGAGCATTGATAATGTCTCAGTAATTTCAAAGTTTTTATTGTTTTAAATGAAATAGGTAACAATTAGAAAAAATAAAATAAATTACTGACCCACAATTACTGAATTTGCTGTAAGCTAGTCTCGACGATGCCCAATTCTTCCACGAATATGAATTGTGATAACATTGGTAGTATACACAATCATAACAACACCTAACTTGTTTATAGGTTGCGTGACGTTTTTTTTTTTTTTTTTTTTTTTTTGCGTAACAAAATTTCCGTAACAAAATTTCCAGTTGACCCGTTGACTAAGACATTTGCAATGTCAAAATCAAGTTGATACTTCGTAATTTAGGTCTTGATTGTTGACATTTGGTAATATAGGTAAAATTCTTAATGTAATAATTAGGTACTTAGGTACTGAAATGTTCTTACTGATTCCACTCTGTTGGGTTGGCTCCACCAAGTCGCCAAATTCACCCTGACATTTTCTGGCCAATTTCCTCCACGCCTCAGTTTTTTAAATTTTATCACCATAACCACTAGATCTCATGTCCCATATTGCGGGACGAATTCGAATGGCTTCAATAAAACTTATAATGGCTCGAAGTTGACTTAACTAGGGGTCTCGTGTGAAAACGCTCATTGGCGGTAGTGTCCTTTGAGTAGAATCAACTAGTAGGAATGAGAACGATGTAGGCACTGTGCCGGGCTCCCACGTGTACGGGCGGACGAGTTGACCGCGTGTGAAGGGGCTCGGGAAACTTCATTCACTTTTCACTAAGCTACACTCCTTGCACCCGCCCGTTCAACTGGTGTAATCAACTAAACCGCCTCGTGTGAAGCCGCCGGTAGCGGAAGCATCGTTTTCACTTTCGGGTGAAAAAAAATTTTTGGTCTCCAAAATCAAAATTTCCACCCGTATTTTACGTTTTAGACCATTCTGAACGACTTTGGATCCGTGTCTGTCTGTCTCTGTCGTGTGTCCACAAATTCTTGTAACAAGCTTATTTTCTACAGTTGTCATACTATCCTTGTCATACGATGTCCCCTATCAGTTTCATTGTTCTTGACTCAATGCCCAAACGTAAATTCTACCAAGCATCATTTTCTTACGCCCTAGTCGTCCAATCTCGCTCAAATTTGAATGAGATAGTTGGGGGATGACAATTTAATCATCTTATATCAATTTCAACATGGTTGTATAATTAATAGCTATTGCGCATGCGCCAATATGAAATCCTTATAACAAGCTTATTGACATGGATATGTCTTTGCTCTGGGGGGTCAACCAAAAATTTCCGTGATGCAAAATTTGTGTCACAATTTCAGGGTTTTTCACGTACAACCCAGCCGTTGCTAGGGGAATGGAACTTCCGCAGTTTTCATCGCACATAAATCGTTCGCCACTCGTTGGAAAGCGCTTGATTTATGTGATAAATGTTCACATCTCAAGCTACCAATTTCCCCCTCCTTACGTACCTGGCTACATTCCTAAACTAAGTTGATTGGACTATAAACAATTTTAATAAGCCGGTTACAATATTCTTAACGTAAAGCAATAGCATCATTTACTCCACTCCATAGGAAACATTTTCATCCTCTTGACAACAGTCGACTGTTAACAACAACTCATTGTAGTGGCTTCTCTCCACTTGGCGTTCAAGAGCACCGTAATACCCCCCACCACCAGCCTCCGTATAATAAACCGGCCTCCTTATACACCATAATCGGCCTCCGTATAATAAGAAGGCCTCCTTAATAAACCATAATCGGCCTCCGTATAATAATCAGCCTCCGTATAACGAAACAGGCCTACGTAATAGATAAGACTGATTTTTATAGTTTGGTGGTCTGGATGCTCGCAAGCTCGCATCTCAAAAATAAAAAAATATCCTAAATCAATCCTTTCAGCAAAATACAGATTAGTTAGACAAACAGATCAGATTTACGCCTAAAATTATGTTACGGAGGTCGAATATGAAGAAGAATTGAATCTAGATGGCACAGGTGATGGGGGGTTGGCCGTGCTGTTGAACGTCTAGTCTTCTCTCCACAGTTATTTTCAACATTTCTATAAGTAAACCGTTGTTTTGTTGGAATTAGTCGGGATGCGGCCATGCGGCCCAGGGATTTGTTTAAAGTTAAAGGATTTGTTTACAACTCTCGAGGACAACCGTTATGAAATCCCCAATCAAAGACATATCCATGTAACATGGTATCTGCTTGTAAAGCAGATAGTGGAACTCGTTTACGAGTTGTTTAGTTAGGTTAGAGTTTCATATGTTTTCCACAGTTTTCATCCTATCTGGATGAAATTTTCAGGGAATGTGCGGGCTAGAGTGTAGACCCCCTGTCAGTTTCACTATTGCAAAATCAATACGCGCAAACGTAAATTCCATTATGCTCCATTTTTTCACGCCCTAGTCGTCCGATCTCGCTCAAATTTGGATGATATTTGGGGGATGACGATATGATCATCCCGCATCAATTTCAACATGATAGTATCATTAATAGCTACTCCGCATGCTCCTATGTGAAATTCTTGTAACGACCTTAATTTCCACTATTTTTATCCGATTTTGATGAAATCGTCAGCGAAAGCGCGGTTTCGGTTGTAGGTGGTCCCGCACCTATTTCATTGTTTTCAACTCATCAGTTCCTGCCCTCGCACAAACGTAAATTACATTGAGTATCACTTTTTCGTTTTTTAATTGAACAATTATGACAATTCACGCTACTTCTTGATTCACTCTTTTTCGCTATGGAAATTTTCAAGATCATTTAATACTTTTCAATGATCTATGCATTCATGATAGGTAAACGAGGAAGCTATGAGCTACACCCAACTTGGCAGACTTTTTTTCACTTTATTTATTATTGTAACTATTGTTATTTTATTATATTTTATCCAGATTTTACTGCAGAGTGTTCCCTAGTTTGGTTAATGAATAAGAAAATGTGGAGGGCACAAAAAGAGTATAGGTAATATTGTTAATGAGTTTCGAAGGTATACCTAGTGTATAAATTAATGTATTCTCAAACGACGGTTCTGATTTTTCCCGTGTAGAGTACGGTAAGGCATTATCAAAATGGGCGAGCTGTATTCATTTAGATATAGTGGGCAGCTACTGATAGATAGCTTTGAATGTGTATTTCTCCCCAAAACTCACCCCTTGATTACGTTTATAAATCACCAGGAGGAGGTGAAGAAGAGGTTGGGGAAAATGGTGAAGGCGGTGGTGAAGGTCCGGACGATGGAGGAGAAGGTAACCAGGAGGAAGAAAATGGAGAAGGTGGAGAAGAGGAGGCAGGAGGAGGAGCCCCAGAGGAAGTTCCAGCTGAAGAAGAAGAAGAATACGAAATTCCTCCGGTATGTTGTTAAGCAAAATTGAAGTGTGTACAGTCATAAACTTCATAAACTTTCCCAATACACTCCTGACCGCGAACGGCTGGTCCTACAATGGTCCATTTTGATTTATATATGCAAGGGTACCGCAACGCTTGATTTGATTCATGAGCCAGATGACCGCCGAGTAATCAAGTGGATAGAGAAGATGGAAACCCGTTAAATCTTGATGTAACCAATCGGTTGATATACGTGGAATATGACAGGGCTTTGTCAATCCCTATATATATATGAGGTTCATTTGTAATTCGCTGTTCATGGCGTCAAGGGAATGATTGATGAGATTTATGGAAAAGGAGCCATTTCATTGGTTTCATTAGTGCCAGTTTTAATCACATTCCAACTTAGTGGAAACTGCCATCATGAGAGAATAGATCGCTTTCGGTTTTCTGTTGTTTTGTAAAATCAAGTACTTTCACACTCATCAACCGTTTCGCTCCAGATCCTGTTCGCTTGATTTAATCCGCATTTAAATGGATTTGGGCCAAAAAACCAAAAATTGCTTTCAAAATGGCCATTATTTGTATTCTGACTGTGGTCCAACCTAAGGATAGGGTCGTTTCCTTTCGACGTTTTATCGACGATTTCAGCTTTTTCATTCTCAAGATTTAATTTCAAGGTTCATTTTACACGTTTTAAAGATTCGTGTTCTTCATGGCTGAATCTTTTTGTTTCTTACTTCATGTTATATTTTGGAAATTGTCTATTTTGACAATTGAGTTTTAAGTAGTGATTCACAAGAGTCACGTTAACGTCTTTTGAGGTGACCGGTATTGTGCAGTTTATAGGAAGGTTAGGCATGTAACGTGTGCCTATAGATCCCCAAATGGGTGACGTTAAACGATACATTCTAACGTACGGTGTTGCTAACTTCCCCTCAAGGTCACGTACCTACTCTTGGGTACGTTGGGGATACGTTGAGGGCACTTTAGTGGTCACCAAAAACTCTATATTTATGGCGCCACAAGGCTTTACAAAATGTTGTTGAGTATCTACACTACATGCGGATACATCGGCACATGGATATGTCTTGTTTTCCCCCTTGTGAAATATGTGTTTTGTGTCTCAAGTTAAAGTCCAGTCATGCAGCATGGCCCCATGAGCGAATTTTTGAAGAAATCTTCGACATTTTAGTCGCTATTGATCGTGTAGAGAAATTTACAACTAGCGAACGGCATTATTTCGATTTTGGACTGATATTTCAACTTTGAAATTTTTGAAAACTTGATACATATTCTTATAGGAAATTGTACGCTGATTCCGAATATACCACATGTTAGTATGCTGAAAAAATTATTTCGCACAAACAAATCGCAAAAAACAGGCTATTTTGAAATTTTTGACTACATTTTTAAAAATTTCAACCCGAAGATGTAATCCGATCATGCTGGCCAACGAACTTGAACTTTCGTTTTGTGTCTTTAACATTTTAAAATTTGTTTGAAGTTTCTAGCACAATTCTACGGACAGTTATCGTCTGGAATGACACATACATATATACATACATACATACATACATTCATACATAAAAAAATGCGTTAAACTTCAGAATATGATTCAGAATAGCCTGAAACGGATTTCTGCATAAAATGTTTTTCAAAAATTCACATTCTACAAATTTTGAGGCGAGAGCAATAGCTTAATTTTCTTAAAAAATTCGCTAAAATGTCTCAATTAAATTAGCTCAGTCAGCTGATCAGAAAAGACCCAACCAATTCAATCGTCTCTTAGAGTCCCAGGGAGTCTCCATATCTAATATTATCTTCCTAGAATGCGCGAGCTTAGGTTTCTCATTACGTCGGTTTCTTACGATCTATAGGTCCGATTTCATTCAAACTGAGTACCGGTTTCAATTGATGCCCTGCGATTTTTATCGTGATCGATTGAGTAACAACTACTGTGTATATATAGGTTTGCGCAAAGCTAAAGTTGGTTGACACAAAACAAAACTCTGAAACCAAAACTGATTTTTACAAATTTTTTAGGAATTGAGTGGGTTAGCCTCGAGATGGAGCTCCTTTAAATTTCATTTCCATAGGCTCAATAGTAGTATCTGTGCATGTGTAACCATGAATTTCTGATATCGCCGATTTGGTCATAATTTTTTTTTTTTTTTTTTTACTATTTCTATAAGTTTATGATACAATAAGTGAGAAACATATTCTGCCCACTCAACTTGGCAGACGTTTTGAAACAAGGAGCGTTCGGTTCGGAGTAATAAGCTTTCGGCATTTGTTTTCTAAATCGTATCATAATTTGAACGCTTTCTAAATTTACAATGTCACTCCTCGAAAGAATGGAAAAATTAATATATAGATGTAAGAGACATCCATATCGACCAATTACCACCAAAGAAAATATGGACTAACTGTTTTTACATCCTCGGCACTCAGATAAGTAGGTAGGTACCTAGTTGTGTAAAATTATTAGTTGATCTGACATGAAGCCAGCTCTAGTGCTCCCATATGCCACACCACCCGTACATAGACTACTATATTTCTGTGACCCATCGATAAACTAAACGGTAACTTCTTGATACAACAATACAAAAACATTAGCTTTGTATAAGTAATTTAATAAAATTTGTTGTTTCTGTATAGATTGAAGCACTATTGATATACGATGCTGTCAACCTTGTGGCAGAGGCTTTACACAATTTGGACATCGTCGAACCGAGAGAAATTGATTGCAGACAAAATAACGCTTGGGAATCTGGATACAGCGTAATCAACTTCGTCAAAATGGTTAGCATCTTCTATGGTATTTGGGATATACACAGTAAATCTTGCTATAATGCATGACAATATTAGCTAGAATTATCTGACATCCTGAAATTGTGTGAACTTGCATGCATATACCTCACTCAGTTAGGTACCTCAGATATTTACCTCATATATATATATATATATATATATATATATATATATATATATATATATATATATAGCAAATATATATATATATATATAGCAAATCTATATATATATATATATATAATATAACCGCATGAAATGGCTCTACAAGAGCATATACATATTCAATCAATTTTTAAGGAAAAACAACAATTGACAACATGAAACTAATTTTTTATATTTCGGCTTATGCCTTTTTCAAACTACGAGAAAAGAATTTTGATTTTTGTTAATTGGTGAGAAAATCTTGCCATGGAGAAGCGTGGTTGCCCAGTTAACGTCTGATATTCAACCCTGGAGGATCATACGCGCCCAAAACATTCGAGTGAGCTCTCTCTGAATGAACCAGCATTAATTTATTATCGGTGGGCCCCATTTTTTTCAATACCTTCATACCATAGCAATCATCAAATGTAGCATCATGCGACGATTTGTTAATATCCATGTTAATAACCATAGAGCATCGGTAGTAATGAAAAAAGAAGATTTGCCAGTAAGCCGCCATGCCTCGTCGCATGATGCTACATTTGATGATTGCTATGGTATGAAGGTATTGAAAAAAATGGGGCCCACCGATAATAAATTAATGCTGGTTCATTCAGAGAGAGCTCACTCGAATGTTTTGGGCGCGTATGATCCTCCAGGGTTGAATATCAGACGTTAACTGGGCAACCACGCTTCTCCATGGCAAGATTTTCTCACCAATTAACAAAAATCAAAATTCTTTTCTCGTAGTTTGAAAAAGGCATAAGCCGAAATATAAAAAATTAGTTTCATGTTGTCAATTGTTGTTTTTCCTTAAAAATTGATTGAATATATATATATATATATATATATATATATATATATATATACACCTGCATATACCTCAAATTAGCGAATTTAGACTGATTGTGATTATTCGCGCAACTGAGCTTAAAGAAAAAATTTATCATCCAACTTTGGAATATATTCTTCATTTTCATTATATTTGGCTAAATCGGGTTATTTTTCGTTAATATTACTTACTTAATTTAATGATAATATTATTATTACAAATAATTGGCGCATGTTATCTATCAGGTTGTCTATCTATAAATCTACAGAAAAAACGTTGCACATTACTACACAAAGGTTTGTTAATTCCGTAATCTGTAGCTTCTTAAATTTTACATTTATTGAAACAAAACGAAAAATAGTACATGTCAGGGAAAGATAGAAAGGGGTTAACCCGCACAATCCCTGAAAATTTCATCAAAATAAGACTAAAACTTGATATAGTTTTGGGAGTGACAAAGAATTGGAACAGACAGACACGGAATCAATACTGATAAGCAAGATCTGAAACGCAAAGAGCAAGTGAAAATTTTGATTTGAAGAGCGAATTTCCTGGCCCATTTCTTTCACGGACACAAAGCATCCTCACTCTTGGTAGTGATGACGTATACCTAACACGTTGGAAAAACCACTAATTTCTTTCTCCTCACACACGTTCTAGGTAAAAATATTCTTTATGTTGCTTGTAAGAATAGATCATATTATTTAAAATAAAATAAAACTAAATAATCACAACTTAGGATCCATGAAAACTTACTAGATTCCGTGTTGGAAGGACCCTCTGAGTTAGGTAGGCAGTGTTTTCTGCTTCATCTTCTTATTTTCCCATCGTATAGGTACCTAAATAGAGTTTTCTATTTCCTTGCATTTCAGAGCGAACAGGCGGGACTGACGGGGCTGGTGAAGTTCGACAACGAGGGATTTCGGAGCGAAGTCGTCTTAGAGATCGTGGAGTTGGTTCAAGAAGGTCTCCGAGTCAAAGGAAACTGGACGAAGCAGGACGGAGTGACGATCCACTACATAGGAGGGGAGGCCGGACCCACGGAATCCGAAGATGACCTTCGCAACACAACATTTGTCGTCCTCATTGCCCTGGTACCTCCATATAATCAAGCTGTGTAAATGCATCTTAATATCATTTCGTTAATCAATGCATTAAATGAGACGAACTAAATCAATCGCAAAGAAGTTATGAAACCATTTCAACGAAGAAAGTGGAAGTTAATGAAGACCGTTAAATATCGAACAAGCCAAATGCAGAAGCATACAGCCTCCCAAAGCTACCAACAATGCACAATTTGTTCCAATGAGAGTTTAATTCATCAAAAGAAAAATTCATTATTAAAATTATAGTGGCAAGTAATGGATATGGAGGAGATCACTTTGACACCATATGGGATCTTTGGAAAAAGAGTAGAGATAAAGTCTCCAATTTGGTTAGGGAAGATACAAATTTGGAAGAAAAACAATGGAACAATAACAAATAGACAAATTTCTCATAAAATTTGTAAAATTCTATCATCTTGTGGGTTACAAAGTGGATTTTAAAAATAAAAATAGTATTCAAGTGTAACTAAGGGTCCGTTAAAGACAAAATATAAAAGTCGGGTAAAAGTGGAATTTATAAACTAAAATATTCTTGTGGCCATGGGTATTGTAGTCAAATTGGTAGGAAATTCTGAGAAAGATGGATGAATGAAGAGGATTTTAGAGGCAAGGAGGGTGAATTCACTTTTTCAAATCTTTTTAAGGAATCCGATCATACAAATTTTCGTTCAAAAGAGGGTATGTTGAATGTGCTTGAACAACTTGAAATTATCGAAAGTGGTACAATTTTAGAAGTCGGATAATGTACGGCAAAAGTTATATTTCTGGTAAGTGTCAAAATAAGGATAACTTTCAATATATTTCATAATTGATAGACCTACTTTTGTTACGCTGGGAATCACCCCCCCCTTCACAATGTTAAAAACTAGTAACCCATTTACCCTCCTTACCTCATTCACTTTGTTTGCACTCAATTAATTGTACCTATCTCCGAGCCCCTTTATTTCCCTCGACCAATGGGATACAAGCTTCCTTTCACCTGTGACTGTGACTATAATATATCAGCTATGTGTGGTGGGTGGAGGAGAATAGGAAGGCTTGGAAATAATTAGGGTATTGAATGTGTATTCTGTGAGCCCTCCTGATATATGGATTGGTCTGGACGGGGCTAATTCTCACCAGACCCGTTTTAGATAAACAATAGGCAGGAGAGCCAAAGTGCATATTATCATGCATATTTTCTGTTATTATTTGTTACTGGTGACGACCTAACTATCTTCATTAACTTCTGTTTCCTTCATGCCATTAAATGAGTATATTGCATGTACTTGCATAAATGCATGACATCCAGATGACCTGATTGAGAAAGACGAACATTGCTTTATAAATACGCCTAATGTGTTTTATGAAATTATCATGTCCCGGCTTTCCTTCCTCCTGGGTTCAAATCTTTTTCGCTTCAGTATTGAACGTAAGGCAATGTGTATTAAATTATCCGCTTTATAACAACCACGGTCTCCTATACGAAGGGCGTGTGTTTGAAAAATTATGAATTCACTCAGATAATTCTAAAAAAATATTTAATATTATCTAAGTATGACTAAATTACCAAATGGACTGAGTTAGTATAGCGGAGCGTTGGTGTGCACTGGTACAAGGTATGTCCACAGTCAATGGTTGGGTCCACAGATCGGAAGGATTTTCAAGCAGTGAGTGGACCATTGCATGAAAAGTCTCAATGAACTCTATGGCCAATCGGGCAACTGGAGGTCGGAATTCGGAGTAAGGGTAGTCGCCGTCGCTGGTTTCCAACCTGTAGCGAGACACACCACGGAAACACTACCCCACATCCGAGGTTTCTGCCCCAAAACCGAGTTAATAAGGAATAATGGCCATCACAAAGTCAGGACTGCAATAGACGATGTATTCAGGGCTAAGTCATTCGAAGTATATGAAGAGGTACATTGTATAGCCCAGGATGGTAACGATACTCTGAATCGAAGAGCAGACATTATAGTCATTAACCGAAGCCAAAATCGTGGATGGGTTCTCGATCCTACCATTAGATGGGAGACAAACGAGGTAGAGCAAGACAGAACGATTGACGCTGAGAAGAAAGCCAAGTACGAGCCCTGCATTCCACATTTAGTCAACCAGTAGGTATACAGAACTGGAACGTCGAAGGACTGTGGTTTGGATCAAGAGGGACAGCTTCAAAATTATTGGTGGATTTTTAACATGGAATCTTGTTTTAGCGATGGATCCCCCGCCGAAAAGTGAGACTATAAAGTGAGATGAAAGTAGCGAAAATAATTGTGATGATTTCCGCTTATAACCGAGTCGTTGCTAGGGATACGATACTTCGACGTTTTTCATCCCACAAAATACGTTGAACATACGTTCGAAAGCTCTCGATTTATCCAACCATACTATATTAACTACTGCGAAGTGCGTGGCCAACAAGCTGAGTTATGAGCTGAGCATGGTTATATGAATAATTGTTTACACACAGGTGATCATTCTCAATTATTGATATTGTGAACATGATTGCAACCGCTTGTTAATTACTGATGATTTCATTGAGCTGGTGTTTCGATTATGTGATTCATAGCAGGTGATCCGAATATTGCGAGAACGGTTTGATTTGTGAAGCGGTGGTTAAATCATTTTAATAGGTAATTTCTATACTTTACACTATAGGAAGCTGTAATTTCGTATGTAGCCTCTTTAGCCTCTTTCTATAATAAAAGTGAATGTTTCTCGCGAGTTTCTATTAGGAGATCATCATCTCACAAGAGCTCAATTCTCGTGATCATTTCTATAATAAAGTGAATGTTTACTTGCGAGTTTCTATTAGGAGATCATCATCTCACAAGAGCTCAATCGTCGTGATCATTTCTATAATAAAGTGAGAGCGAGGAGCTAAAACATGATTCCATGTTTTTTACATTTTAGCAGTCAGGCTCAAAGTAATAACATCCAGGGGGTCCAGGGGGGCGAAGCCCCCCTGGCGGGGCAAGGGGCGGAGCCCCTTGCGAGGCCCGAAGGGCCGAGTTTTATGCGGCATAAAATCCCAAAATCGTCTCTGATTGTAGTGTGCGATAAGGTATTGAGAGCTACGGCTGGGACCATCCAATATTTTCTTTATGGATGAAAAAAAAGTCAAGTCCTATATGATAAGCAAAACCCCTATCTGAACCCCTGGTGGTACCGACCAAAAATTTGAAGACATTTCGAAATATTAAGAGGATGACCATCAAGGGCGGTTCGGTAGACTGTGTCGTCAGGCATCCCTAAAGTAGGGCAGCTTACGTTATTGTTCTGAATAAAGTTGTTCGTTTTACTATAGTTATTGATTCTTTTGACTCGGTATACATGAAGTGTGTGGATCAAGAATAGATCAAGAAAAAATGAAGGTAGGTACAATCGTAAACAGTGAGTCTCAATCAATTTATTATTTCCCTCAACCAATTTTTCAAGATTAGGTACTTAAAACTTTTAAAATTAAGCTAACATTTAAAAGATTAAAACAATTAAACTTGAATTCAATATATCCTCACCCATTGAGAATTTAAATGTCTGGAGAACTAATAAAGCTTAGCTATGATTAAGCTCCAAGTTTGAGGGAAAATGTAGCATTGCAAAGTCAAACTTATACCCACTTGCTCCGCCTGATTTTGAAATTTCTATGCAAATTGTACTTGAATCAAAATAAATAAATTATGTGTGAAACTATATTTGTGTTGAGTAACATTGATATAGTTATATTGAAGTTCATATATTGAGATAGTTATTAATTTACTGTGGTTTCCAGCAAATGGGTCTTGAAAAACGTTGTCTTAATGGCTGAATCATCCATTCAGTCATAAAACATGCAGTCGATTACCTGACTAAGCGTTTCTTGTTAACAAGTTCCTGTGAAAAACAATCAACGGATTTCACGCAGATCTTGAAATTTACCTCAACACGTTCTTCAATTACCGTCTCTTCGACGTGCAGATCAAAAATAGAACTAAGTATGACATCTTCCAGATCCCCCAAACTACAGTAGCTTCATGAGCGTTATATCCCTCGAACTGTGCTTCACATTTTCTCAAGACAGTTTGATATAAAACCTGTGACCTGACGGAGTTTCAACATTCGCCTCCATCAGTCTTCAGCAATGACTCCCTTCGAAGCCAGATACGGTGTAAGTAGTCATCTATATGTCCTTAATACGATTGAAATACTTTTTGCTTTATAATTTATAGCATTTTTGTACTTGTTATTGAAATTACTGGGTTAAAACATAAAACGTACTGACTTTAAAGTCGAAACTTGTCGACACATAAAAACTCTAATGGTAGGTACTTGTGAAATTATTTAAAAAAAATAGACACTATGATATTGGGTCTCTGTGTTGATAGACACGTGACGAAATAAATCACCTGTGGTCAAATGTTTAATAATTTTCTAGTTCAACATAAATATGGAAAACGTAATAACACTTAGTGATAAGTTGTGTGATGTGTAAAACCGGTAATGTGGTATGGTGTGGAAAGACACGATAAACACCTCCATATTTCAAATTAATTTCATGAATCTCATTTCAGATTCCGCAAATAGGAGTCCTCCTTTTGGCATTTGCAGTCGTTTACGGTCATGATTGGGAGGTTCATGGAAGCCAAAAGAATATCAACGGTCGAGAAATTCAGAAACTCGGAGGGAGCATTACAGGTAGGTACCTAAAATATGCATGTTGAGGAAGGCGTCGATGTTTGCACATTAACTAGGTACATTTCTGCTTATTCTAGAGGTTTCATTTCTGTGGAACATTCTGTTTTAATAAAAAATCCTTAAATAAGAGGCGCAAAATTCATAGCATGATCGCTTGAGCGAATTTTCGTAAACTATCGTATTATATGATGTTAAATTGTTTTTAAATTTGAGCTTTTTGGAGTCCAAGGACTTTGTTAACTATTAATTTTATGGCAAAAAATATATTCGGAAAATAATATAAAACGGAGGTTTTGAATTTTTAGCTTTTTTTACAGTTCTTATAGATTTTTTAGCAAATTTTAAGTACATTTTTCAGCATAATTGTGTACATAAATTTTTTAATGTTCTATTTTATAGTTAATTTGTGCAATATTCTACCAAAAAATATAAATTTAACAATTTTTAGCCGTTTTTAGCCATTTTTAGTGATTTTTTTAGTACATTTTTTGAAATTAGACCAATTTAATGTGCTCAAAAAGTTCTGGCCAACAAACTCATCCTTTTGTTTGGAAAGCTTGATTTTTTGGCGCTAGAACGGAATTTTTATCTAAATCCTAAGGAGAGTTATCGTCTGGAATGACACATAAATATATTAATAAATAGATAAATTATATGTATATATATATATATATATATATCAATGAAGAAATTTCTCAAACATTTTGGTAAAAAAAAATTTTTTTGAGCCATTACAATAGCTTCGTTTTCTACGAAAATTGGCTAAAAGTGATATTTCCATCTCGTGATATGGATACCTACCATCTCGGCGTCAAGTAGTAGAAGTACCTACCGCTTTTTCGACAAAAAACAAAACACAAATACCAACCTAAAATCTTGACAAAAAAAAAAAAAAAATCCTTTTAACCTCATTATTATTAACAGAGAATAGAACATTTTCTGACCGGTCCAAGATAACCTTAATTTCTGACGCTGCATATACCCATTCATTTATATATTTATCTTTACTTAGAATTGAGGTAAAAATCCTTTCCTTAACCGAAAACTCAAGTAGGTACCTATTCCAAAAGAAATTATGATCGTTGAACAAGACTTATTGAGCACAATAAAGTGCTCAAGTAAAAAATAAAAAAGTGTTTAAAAAAATCACCAACAATAGCAAACAACGGTTAAACATTTTTTAATTTACATTTCTAGTGAAAATGGACAAAAAAGAAATTGTAAAAATTATGCTGAAAAATACTTTTGAAAATTGTAAGAAATTTCATTAAATAGAGCTTAAAATTTTATAAAAGCTGAATAAAATCGTTAAAAATTCAAAATGTGGTATGTATAGACGAATATAATGATAAAAATTGTTATTTCGTCATAATTTTATATTCGAAAATTTTCGGTCACACAAATTACTAGAATTTTAAAACAATTCTGACACAAATATGATGGACAAAATTTCAAAAATTGAAAAAATGGTCGTATACTCAGTACCTAATGGAATTTTTTTTTTTTTTTCCTAGACGGACAAAAGACACTTGGTGTGGATGGGATGAAGGCTGGTGATTACAAAAAAGGACATGTCCAGGTGGACACCGCAATCCCCGGCATCACGTCGCTCCACGCTCACGCTGGACTGTCGAGAGACAACGTGGGTAACCACGGTAAAAATTTTGGACTCGGCTATCAGGACCAGAAAAACTCTGCCACTTGGAACCGCGAACTAAACGGACCAGTGAGGGCTGACAGCTACAAAATCGAACGGAATTTATGGACATCGCCAGATGGAAAAGGAGCGATTGGCGCCTACCTTCAACACGATAGAAACAACTTCGGTCGTCGGAATACCGGAGGTGGCTTCAGTGGAAGCTATTCGTTCGGTAAATAAATAAACGATCAATCAGAAAGCCGTCATTTACCTTAAGTTTGCTTTGGAATTTCATTTCAATTGCCTTAACCAAACTATTCCTAATAGTTGCACGACTATGAAATACCACTGAATAATAAGATAAAACAGTTTCAACAGACTACTTTATTTATTCAACTGCACACCTCAAAAGAATTAAGGGATCACTTTTCCTTGTGGACGCCAAAGACAGCAGATCAATCGGACAAAGTTCACATTATATCTCATGATTACGTACCTAGTGGTGATGGAATTCACCGTTTTTACATGGAACATGTTTTTGCCATCATAACCCGGCCAAAAATGAGACAAAATTACCGTTACGTGACATTTAGTGCGTTACGCTCCTATTTTCTGATGATTATCGCTTACAACCAAATCGTTGCTACGGAACTGTATCTTAGGCATTTATAATCGTACAAAAATCGTTCGCCAGTCGTTGGAAAGCTCTCGATTTACCTAACCGTATTATGTTAACCACTGCGCAGTGCGTGGCCAACAATCTGAGGTATGAGCGTGGTTGTCTGAATAATTGTTTACATACAGGTGATCCTTCTCAGTTAATTTTGTAAACATGATTGCAACCACAATTAGACTGGAAAGAAACTTGGAAGTTGGATAATATGATAGGGAGACTCTCTGGGACAATAAGAGAAGAAGTTTGTGATGTTTTTGTTTTTTCTCAAACACTGAGAACGGCTAGCGATATCAAGCTCCAACTTGAGCCAAGACAGAATGAATCACGCCTCTTCAAGGTTATTAGCTCCAATCCGAGAACATAACACGATATCGCAATTCTGGTTTCACACTGGCTCGATTCAGCACTAGAAAAATATTTGAAATGAGGGACTGAGGATGTCTTTGAAACCAGACGGATACAAAAAGTAATGATTTTTACAAGAATTTCACGTTTGTGCATACGCAAAGCTACTATTAAGTCGGGAAAAATGAAATTTTTGGGTCCATCTAAACTTTGGAGAGATTCTACAGTTTTTAGCACTTCAGTACGGATGGACAGTTATCGTTTTTGATCCGAGAGAGAAAACACGTCTTTTAATATTGGTAGTACCTACATGCGTTATAGTGACGTCGGTTTTAGTAAAAATTATATAGCCAACGGAAAAATAATCCTCACGGTATTGCAAGGAGGCTGAGATGAAATAACCAGGCAACCCAACCTTCTTAAATAATATTTGTATTCATTTACTATAAGGCATTTTATTTTTTCTATTTAAATAACAGCAAACATACGCCCTTTTGAATGGAGACCAAATAATATAAAAGAGTTAGGTACATATAGGAACGGGTATTGAAATTTGATTGCTGTTGAAAACGGAGATGCATTAGGTAACTTCCTATTTTGGAGGACAAAATTGTTTCGACATCCTGGACGAACACAAAGCTTTCCTACATTCGATAGTGAAGAAGCAAAACATAATTACTCTTCATTTCGTGGAAATCTACAAAGTTTTTCATTAATTCCCATTTTCTTCATTTACATTTCTACATTCTACTTAGTTCTTTGAAGTTTTTTGCGCGTTCAATGACGCGCGTTTGAGTTTTTTGCGCGTGTTTGACATTGTAGTTGTCTAGTGTTGACTTTGATCTACAGACCTATCCGAAAAATGTAAATAGTTATGCTTAAATGCGCCTGTGAATCATTACATCTGAATCTGTATGTCTCTGTATTCATCCCAATCCTTGGTTTACTCGACTAGTTTAGATTATACTGTCTATGATACTTATTTAATTAATTTTTATTGTCAATTACCGTAAGTAATTGCCCAATGAAGTAACTGGAATAACGGGTCGTTGGGCATTTTTTAAAGGTTGCCGAAATCACTGATTTTTTTGCACAATATTTATCTGTAGGTAGGTACCTAGTTTATTGACTGATCTCGGTTTTGCATTTCCCAAAGAATTTGAGTTTCAAGGCTGATTATCAAGAACATCAATATCGATGTAATTAGTAGATACCGTAAATGGTGGTGAAGAGGGATCCGGTGGTGAAGATGGTACAAAGACGGATTTTCCAAATAAATTGATATTTGGCGGGAAAAGGGGGTTCCCAAACAAAAATTGCCGACAGGTTTGTGTCAAGGGCACTAGGGAGCAGCATCTGAGCGGTGGAGCACCTTCTTCTCATGTACTCTTTGACGCTGATAACACTATTAGTGATAACGTGATAATCAAGGTGAACTGTGTTTTCTGCCAAACTGCTCCTGGGGCTGCGACAATTGAACAGCGATCACCAATTAAGTGTATTTCCTTGGTTACACATCTATTTGGGATTGGAAATCCGTCGAGAAATCCAAATTATCTCTTTAAGAAAAATTCCTGAACCCAAAATTGTAAAAAATTAAGTTTTAGGTGGTGAAGATGGTACAGTCGTTTTCTTTGCTTACCTACGAGTAGGTATGTTGAAAAGACTGATTCGTACCATTTGAAGATACGTAGTGCCGTTTTGTTATTCCTGGGGAAGTTACCCAAAAATCCTTTAACTTGATCGAATTGTTTGCTCAATAAAGCCCCTTTCTGTTTTAAACACATTTTTTGCTCAATCAAGGCCTTTTAATTTTTTTTCTTGCGTTTGATTCAACCTTATACCTTTTTAGTCCCATTTTTCCATCATCCCTCCACTTGTAGAAAGAAAGTAGATGTTAAAAACGATGGTGAAGTTGGTACAGAAGCCTCTGCAACCTGGTTGGAGGTGTAAAACGACGGTGTACCATCTTCACCACCAAAGTGTGGGAGAAGATAGTACAACTTTAACCCCCCACCCTCGAGCTTGCAATTGATGAATTTCAACAACTCAAACGTGGTTCGAAAGGTTGATAGTTTAAGTTACTTCAGTATGAAGTTCACAAAAAAAATTATGAAAATTGTGGCTGGAAGAGGTGGAAAACTATCAAAACTGTACCCACTTCACCACCATTTACGGTAATGCACAATGGCAGGAAAAAGTGGATATTAGATTATTACGGAAAATATTTTATTATATAAATAAAATTTTCGAAAGTCAATTTCATATTTCAAATTATAGAGACTATGCAATGAGTTTGTGACTATTTTGTAAGTATGAACTTATAAGTTTTTGTACGCTTTATGAGCTTCTAATATTGCATTAAGCATTTTGAATAAACTAAGTTACGTTCGTTAGTCGATACCTAAGTTCATTGTTTGAATTACATCCTAACGCACAAACACTATTCCTTACTATTTACCGACAATTTGTATTTGTGTGGCAGTAAAGGTATACTTAGTACACTCTTCTTAATCAGAGATGAAGTTCAGTGCATTTATTTTTGCACTGAACATTATTAATTGTACTTATTCAAACTCTCTCCTGGTTTAATACCGATGTAATCGTGAAAATACACATGTACCTCATTTTATATACCATCTCGTTTTTTATTGCCAGTAATGGTAACCTTTCGTCTTTGGATGATCAGAATTGTACAGTAACTTTCGAATAGAGCAGTAGACAAAGCTAGCTTTTACCAGTTTAACAAAATGCGATACCTGCCCGTGAAGTGCATGTTTGGGGCTTGCTTAGCAGTGTTTGCCGTTTGCCAATCGCCATATTGCAACTTGTTAAAACTGTAGTCTGACGTATTATATAAATTGCTTTGTAAATATCTTGTAAATTTTAATGTGAATAATGGCATCCTGAATATGTAGTTATCATATTTTTATACTGATTCCAGAGGTTTCATTAGAATGATGAAATGATTGAGCCTTTCGATCCCGAAAAACGGTAGTAGTTTATAGGAAATTAAACGAATTTTGGAAATGCAATAAATATTTTCTTCGGACCTTCAATGCAATTACCTATTAGATTAATTAATCTATCTAAATTAATTTCCTATTAGATCAATCGAGTGTGTGTGTGATTGTGTGTGAGAGAGAGAGAGAACATTTAATTAGCCTTTACGTAAATGCATAGCAATTTTCAATAAACAAAAAATATAAGTAATAGACTTCGAACTACACATGAACAAATGAAACATGGCAATACTAGCAATGGAGTCTGCAGTGATAGATTTAAGACGAAATACGTCAGTGTCATTCGAAACTATTGTAGAATCATCTGCAAAAATGACTGAAGCACTGGATCATTGAGGCAGGTCGTTTATAAAAAATGATAAACAAAATTGGTCCTAACACAGAGCCTTGAGGCATCACATACAACACAAGGGAAAAATCAGATAAAACGCCATCATATCTGACAGCCTGTACTCTGTGAGTTAGATAAGAGTGCATAAGGTTCATTGCTTCGGGAGAATAACCGTACCTGCCAAGCTTCTGAACAAGCGGCTCACGCGGGACGCAATCAAAAGCTTTGGCTACATCCACAAAATCACCCAACACATTATTACCATTAATGAATCCATCAAGCATAAAATTCGCCTGCTTAAAGAGAGCATCCGTGGTGGTGAGACCAGCGCAAAAACCAAATTGGTGATCTGTAAATAGCCCATGTCTCAAAACGTAAAACTATCTGCTTTTTAATGACTTTCTCCAGTATTGCCCCATCTGTTTGATTTGTCTATCTTTATATCCAGTTCCCTTTCTGTCACGCTGTATAACAGAATAAAAATTGCATACAATGCATGCTTGCGCTACGTATATGGAATAAAATCTCATTCAGTTCTGGGTTATACTGTTCAGAATTTACCTATTGATGACTATCTAGATGTGAGAATTCTGAAATTCATGTTTTCAATTCTGGGAGGTTCCTCTCCCCCTAACATGAGACCCTTATTCCAGAGAGCATCGTCATTGAGGTCTGGATCACTTCTCGTGCCTTCACATAAGGGTCCCTATTTTGGTAAATCCCTGCAAGCCTATGGGGCAAGGCTTTGGAACGCACTTCCAACCAATATTTGCTCGTTATCCACTCTTGGACGTTTCCAGTCGGCTATTATTGACCACTACAGGTCTAATGAGTGGCAGGCTTAGATATTTCCAAGTGCACCCCCCCCCCCCCCCCCCCCAATAGTTTTTTAAACATTATCACTAAATTACACTTCTCTATTTCATTCACTATTCATAAATATTTATTGTTCATACTACTTAGTTCACTATATTGTGTATACAGGGTGATTCCCTCGCAGATGCAAAAAAACATTTGGGTGAAACTACATAAAAAATGGAGTAAAATGCCGCCAACTGCATATTTTTATCTCAATCCGTTTTCGAGATATGATTTTTTAAAGGTTTTTCAGGAAAACCGTGTTTTTTTTTCCTTTTAAACTAAAATTTCTCCACTTTACTTCAATCAATTTTAACTTTTGACCACATTTTCGGAATCAGCATTAAATTTACTATAAGAATAGTGTACTTGGGTTCTTAAAAAGTACCATCCAAAGGCCCTCACATCAGCTCAAACATTGACGATTTTGAAAAAAGAATATTTATGAAAATCTTTAAAACTTTACTACTCTTTTAAAAAGAATCCTAGAAACTGGAAAATCTCATGAAAACTGCTTCGTCTGATACTCTTTCCAACGGTATAATCAAGTTTACTTTTATTTTGTGATTTAGTGGAGTTTTAATGTTAAAAAATGTGGTTTTTTCAATGAAATTGTTGGTTTTCTCGAAAGATGACCCTCCATGAACCTACGAGTATGGGGTCGGTTTCTATGTATTTTTTCACGCTGTATCGAATGGTAACATTTGTAGATCTCTCCAACTCCGTTATAACCAAGTTTTACACTTAAAATCGCAAATGTTTAGTTTGTTTGTTACGATTAAATGTATGTGTGTTATGGGGTAAAACTAGTTAATTAAAGTGTAAAACTCGATTATAACGTAGTTGAGAGATCTGCAAGAGTTTCCATTCGATCCAGCGAGAAAAAATACATAAAAACCGACCCCATACTTGTTGGTTCATGGAGGGTCATCTTCCGAGAAAACCAACAATTTCATTGAAAAACCCACATTTTTTAACATTAAAACGTAATTTTCTCCACTAAATCACAAAATAAAAGCAAACTTGATTATACCGTTGGAAAGAGTATCAGACGAAGCAGTTTTCATGAGATTTGCCAGTTTCCAGGATTCTTTTTAAAAGAGTAGTAAAGTTTTAAAGATTTTCAGAAATATCATTTTTTCAAAATCGTCAATGTTTGAGCTGATGTGAGGGTCTTTGGATGGTACTTTTTAAGAACCCAAATACCCTATTCTTATAGAAAATTTAATGCTGATACCGAAAATGAGGTTGAAAGTTAAAATTAAATGAGGCAAAGTGGAGAAATCCGAGTTTAAAATGAAAAAAACACGGTATTCCTGAAAAAACCTTTAAAAAATCATATCTCGAGTACGAATTGAGATAAAAATATGCGGTTGGCGGCGTTTTACTCCATTTTTGATGTAGTTTCACCCAAATTTTTTTTTTGCATCTGCGAGGGAATCACCCTGTATTTTTTCACACAGCCTAATCAGTCGCTATCGCTAAATATTGTTTTTGTTTTAAGTCGTTCATGTCTGTATATTGTCCATATAAAAAACACATAATAAAGACTTATTATTATTATATTAGATTTGAACACGATTTATTAATTACAAGGTACTCATTACATATAGTTGATTTAGTTTTGCAATGGACAATTTCACCTATTCCATCTGCTGAAAGACCTCAACGAGATCTTTTCATAATGGTAGAATATCGTAAGTGGCCAACAATGCTGTAAAGAATGCTGAAAGACGTAAATTCATTTTCTTTCCATAAGTTTTTTGTCCAAACCATTTGGAGTCTTGAGCTGAAAATCTGCATTGTTTTCAACGGCGCAGAAACTGATTCTTTGATCAAAAATGACAAATCGTGAAAGGTGCCCATCGTTGTGAATTTGGTTGTATTTCCAGACCCACAATAGCAAAACTTAAATGTTGAATGGTTATATACCTACTTATATTCTGTAAAAATTAGTGCTAAGATTTTTCAACTCTTGCTACCGCTCTCCAACCGAAATATATGCTGTTCTTTTGAAAGTGCAGACACACCCGTACGGAATGCTCAAAGAGGACAGTCGCCAGCTGATGGGCAACGACAGGTTCGAGGGTTTCGGGATCGACCTCATCCACGAGCTCTCAATGATGAGCGGCTTCAACTACACATTTCGCGTCCAAGAGGACAAGAGCAGCGGGTCCCCCAAGACCTTGGAAAATGGCACAAGAGTTTGGAGCGGTATGATTGGCGAAGTTCTTGCAGGGGTAAGGGCACAAGTGAAGTTAAACAAATCCAAACATTTGTTACAACTAACATAAGTCGCCTTCAATAGGGACAGGTTCTTGAATAAGGGCAAAACTCGAGGAACAAGATTAAATAGACCTTTGTGAATAATACCTTTTTCCCTTTTAGTTTTAAGTTTTAGGTAAGTTTTTCTTTAAATGCAGCGATAGGCAAACGCTGCTTGATTCGCCATTCAGCGTTATAGTCTTGAGGGAGTGGTGAAGAGAGGAGTAGGCGGTATGTACAACTGGGCCGTATCCAGGCTCTAAAGCTTCGTTCTTGAACGCATCAGAACTGGGACGGGAAATCCCGGAACTTGTGGAACCGCGTTTTGCACTGCGAACGATTTCAGAACTTGGAATTGGAATAACCTGTGTTGTTCTTTGTAACCTCACTCAACTCGTGTTACCTTCTGGATCTCCTTTTCAGAATATTTTTAGTGCCCGTGAATATTAGTTAACTATTACCTCACGGCAATAAAAATAAAATATTCCACGATGGCTGAGGAGTATACTCGAAAAAATTTGAGTATCGTGGATGTAGATGAGATCCAACTATAACTTCAATCTCGTCCTCATCGTCTACAAACCATGAAAGACCAACGTCGAAACTATCGCTTACCAAACTTGACGAGCTAGTTGACATTTCGATCATAGAATAGGTACTTATACTAACGTATAGAGACTAAAGTAGGATTAAGTATGATTTCGATGAAGAAGAAGAGAGTTGTTTACTCCACGAGATCCGAAAAATTGTGAAATGCGCATGCGTTAACTACGTCCTTGCGTTCGAGTTCTGACAGTTCCGAAAAAAAACGGGGACTGTCTGAACCGTTCGGAACTGGGTTCGCAAAACTCTGCGAACGCCGAATTCGGCGTTCTTGGCGTTCCGGAACTGAGCTTTCTGGCACTGCGAACGACAAAACTCGACAGCGCTTGCCCAGAACCGTTCCGAACTGGCAGAACGCACACTGAGAACGAAGCTTATGGATCCAATGTGCAACTACCGACGCCCTTCCAGGGTAAATTTAGATTTTGGCGTGTAGACAAACCGTTGGAATGTGCTAAAAGCAGCAAATACAGACGAAAAATAAATTTCAGAACTCCACCCTGTAATAAGGCTGATAAAGATTAAAAAACCGCGTTGCGGCCAACCCACAAAAACATCTTCTGGACGAGTGAGAGTGATTTATCAGGTAATATATATTATAATATTTTTATATGAATAGCTTCGTAATTGATTAGGGGGAAGACCGTGTGAAATAGGTAATACTTTTTCAAGGAATAGGTAAATATTCTTATGCCTATGGTCTATGATTTCGGCTATATTTCACCAAAAATCGTGTTTCTAAGCCCTTTTGTTGTACTCGAAATTTCCACGTCGATTCTTAGCCAGTGTCCTAATAATGTAATATCTGGTAGTGCCATACTCCTTCTGTATTCTTTAAAAGTCTGTAAATATATATTTTTTCAAGCTTTTCGATGATTTTAATTTTTTTGAACATAAATTTCGTCTCTATTGAGTGAACGAGCAATTTAATTATGTTTTTATATTAGAAAGAATGAGTACATCTATTGCAGAACATAATCGGAAGACTTAAAAATAAACTAAAAAATACAAGGATTTTTGTTTCTAACGCCATCTTGTTAGACCGCCAAAAACGAATTTTTTCTTGTGGATAACTTGTTAAAACCTCGAAACCCTTCCCCTATATTGAGGGCGGCTTACGGTACATAATTTTGTATTGAATTACTCCAGTGGCCCTAAGTAGCGGAGTAACACCGACAGACAGGCAGAGAACAATTGAAATTGTGGGCCAATCATCATAATTCTAATGAATATATTGCTATACTTACGATTTTAAAATTCTAGATTATCTTACTTATCTTTCTTTGTGGCAGAGAGCGGATTTGGCTATCGCCGACATGACCATAACAAGAGAACGAGAACGTGATGTTGACTTCACGATGCCTTTCATGAATTTAGGTAATTTTGTATTTATCTACCAACCTGATTTCTAGACATATAGGTTGATAAACGCTCAGTAACTCAATGAAAACAGTTACTAAGAGAAATACTTGTCGTTGAGGAACTTTCTTTCAGAATTTAGTGTTTTCACTTACCATTTTCGTTAATTTATTATAAATGTATTAGGTATGCTAGTATTTTCACTTAGGTCCCATAGTTTGTGAAAGATTTCTTTGATGACAGATTTTCTTTTTTTTTTAGTATTATATTAGTTCGTAGTAGTTCTTAGATATTAGTAAGTTCGAGTATTAGAACAACCTACTACCTACATTACCATTAACCAATGACTTTGTACCTGTACCTTTTTATTAATTTATTATCTTCTTATTCTTGAAACTTCTTATTCTGACGTCCTAATAGTACATGGTCAATCCACAACCTTTCAATTAGGTCATTTTTAATAAAATTAATTAGTTGAAAACAATTGCTTTGTCTCTATTCTTCATAATATTGCATCCGAGTCTAGATATTGGTAGTGGTTGTTTTCACTTTCGGGAGAAGAAAAATTTGTTGTCTCCAAAATCAACATTTTCACTCGCATTTTACGTTTTAGACCATTCTGAACAATTTTGGTTCCATGTCTCTCTGTGTTTGTGTTTGTGTCTGTCGTGTGTCCACAAATCATTGCAACAAGATTAATTTCCACAGTTGTCATCCGATTTTGATGAAATTTTCAGGGAATGTAGACAAGGATGTAGACGGTCCCCCATAAGTTTCATTGCTCCCAACTCAATACATCAGTCTGCATGCGCAAACGTTTTTTGAATGCGCCAGTTCATTGTACTTACATGATTTTTGCAGGTATCAGCATCTTGTACAGAAAACCAATGGCTATGCCTCCTAGCCTTTTCTCCTTCTTGTCACCGTTCAGCTATGAAGTCTGGGGCTACATACTCTCAGCGTATTTGGGAGTTTCTTTCTTACTTTTCATCATGGCCCGGTAAGAAGGTTTTGAAACACCATTATACTCAATTAGATCACTGTTAAGAAAAAAAGGACAAATTTTCAATTTTATATGCATCTCTGTTAGATGAATTTTCCTGTAATGGAATAAGAACAAAATTGTTTATTTAAAACTACTCTATATTTTTGACTCATCATTGAGCTCTAAACTGATGATTTCCATGTATTAGCTTGTGTTGACGGTTCACTTATTGACAATATGCAACCAGATCAGGGTTGCCAGATCTACAGTATTTCCAGTAGATCTACGGTATTTTGAACCCTTCACAGTTTTTTTCACAGTTCTACGGTATTTTGTAAATTTTCTCCAGTTTCTTTCGAATGAAAAGGAAAAATTAAAAAAATTAATGAACATCGTAACAAAAATTTCACCCCTTCTTTTATTTTAAGTACCTACTTGAGTTGTAATTCACAGGATTAAGGCGAATTACAACTTAAGATTGTCATTAGCTGTTTTGGAGGTGAAGTTCTATTTTGACGTTCATTTCGAAAGTTATTCGTTAGTCTTGACAAAGTGTAATACTCTCTCGGTGTAGTTGTTCCATCAGTACTCAGGGTAAAGTGAAGCAAGTGTTTTGTGCGAAATATAATTTCTTCAACGTTATTATTATATATATATATATATATATATATATATATATATATTTTTTTTTTTTACTGATTATTTGTTCTAGAGGTTCATTTCCTCCCCATCCCCTAAGGGTGAGTATTTCAATGATGGGGACCATCGTCTTCTGTGCTAATCCCTCTGGGTTAGCATCATAATATTCTGTGCTAAGGGTTTTCTGAATAGATTTTGATGAATTGAGTTTTTGATTTAATTCTACGGTTTATTCAGAATTTTTGAATAGGTAGGAACATCTACAGTATTTTGTAGTATTTTGCTTCTTCGAGTCTGGCAACCCTGAACCAGATGTGAGTTAGTTACCATCCAGTTTAAAGTTATAGGATCAATCAAAACAAACTGTATAGTTGAAGACAGGCCTAAGAAGCTACCCAATCTAAATTTAATTTATTGCATGATCCTCACCTGAGTCGAAGTTGGTTGTTCATATTGTAAGGAGCAATACAACTATGTTATGCTATGTTACCATGTTGGTGTGTTCTATTGGGTAACATAAACGAGTAGTCACTAATTATTTTCCCACTGCAGTATGAACAGGAGTCGCTGCTCCAAAAACGAGTTTTGCAGGCGTCCTTAAGGATCGTAGATACTATCACATTATTCGTTGTTTTATATATTATTTAAATATTTATAATGCCAGTCTATACCCTATCTAACTGAATGATCTAATGGAAACAGTAAAACATTAAATTTACAATAACGATTACAGCATAAGCCCTTACGAGTGGACGAATCCTTACCCATGCATAGAGGAGCCCACGGAACTTGAAACACAGTTCAGCTTGTCAAACTCACTGTGGTTTACTACTGGTTCAATCCTTCAACAAGGTTCTGATGTCGCTCCGATGTAAGTATATTTCTTCAATTAATTTTCAATGGTATCAATATAATCGTAGTTGTGTTGATGATTGGAAACATTATTTGGACCATTATATGTTTATGTTATCAGATCCGTATCAACTCGGATGGTGGCCGCTATCTGGTGGTTCTTCACTCTGATCATGGTCTCGTCCTACACGGCCAACTTGGCTGCTTTCCTCACAATAGAACAGAAAATTGAGCCATTCACAGACGTCGAGGGTTTGGCTAACTCGGAGGGAATCAAATACGGTGCCAAAAAAGGGGGTGCTACCGCCAACTTTTTTAGAGTAAGTGTTTGTTATAAACAGAACAAATCTTAAAATTTGTTAGGTATCTAGGGATGTAGAAAACATATGTAGAATGAGGGTACCTAAGAATAACAACTAGGTACTGGCTTAGGATCGACATTTCATTTATTTATTTATTTATGAAACATACGGGCTGAAGCCCAATCACAAGAGAAATGTTATATTATAAAGGTACAGAAAAATTGATAAGCGAACAAAAAATAATGACTGATAAAAAATAAAATAAGAAAATAAAACAAGGATTTCTAATTATAAAGAATCAAGTATTTTTTTTAAACGATAAAGGGAAACTGTGCTGATATCTATTTTCTCGGAGACAGAAGGAATATTGAAAATGCGTTGTGCTCTATGGAGTGGATTGTTAAGCAGGTAATTAGTGGTAATTAAGTGGTATATTAAGCAGGTAATTAATTTCCCTCAAACTCTATAACCTACGATTAGTAACCTACCGCGTATGAAAAAGTCAGTTCAGTTGAATAGGGAGTACTTAGGTATGAAACCTAACCGATGCAACCCTTACTAAAAAACCAAGCATGTGGTGATTGTGTCCATTCATCGAACTTGTGAGGTGATAGAGGAAACTTATACATTCGTACCTACATCTTGTTGTTATTTATAGGATTAAAAGTAGTCATTTCAATTTTTAATACCAGGTGCTACCCCATAAAACCTAGGAAATTAAATAATATAATCCCCCCTCCTCCCATACACACAACTTATATTGGCATAAACATAAAACCAGCAACACGTTTGGAACCCAAGAAAAAGGCTGGAAAAGGGAAAGGGATCAGGGTATCAGCAAACTTAAAACAACTAGGTAACCTCCAAAACAGGATTAGCAAACTGAACTGTACATTTTTTTTTCTTCAGTTGACATTAGCCAGGGGCAACATTATGTTGTCATGACACCAATTATTACAATTAAGCAGTATTAAATTTTCAATTTAATGTCATTAATATAAGCGCGCACAGTTCTGTAGATTGATTGCGATTTTGAATGAACAATTTGGTGTTAATGTGCGGGGTTCTCCATATGTTGGGAGATTAAGCCTAAAATTTACCTCTAGCTGCGGTGTCGGTTGGGCATATCATAAGTATGTGTACCATGTGTTCATTCTGGGAGTCACATTTTGTGCATATTGGTGATTCTCGCAGGTTTGCGTTGTCGTGAAGCACTTTCCACTGGTTTTTCAGTTATCGATAGAGATGCACATACACATCTGTATATGGGACCATTAAATCCAAAGGTTTACCATGATGACCTTCCAGGTTTGAGAGGGTGTCTGCAACTTCGTTACCTCTTATTCCCACGTGTGATCTAGTCCATGCAAACTGAACGTGGCGGTTCGACGACTCTATTATGTAGACAAGTTCCACGATTTCCATCAGAATATGGTTAAAACTGGAGTCCAATTTAAAGTTAGAAAGCTTCATCAAAACGCTGAGGCAGTCTGTTATAATCACAATAGACCGTTCCGTTCTGAGTTTAGTGTATCTGAGAGCTACTCTTATAGCCACTGCCGATACTGCATCTGGTAGTTTGAAGTATTCACTTATACCGACTTGGAGATCGAAAAAAGCCCATCCGCAACTGTTCTCGGTTTTTGACCCATCTGTGTAGAGGATATACCCATCTGGATGGACCCATCTGTACATATTATACCACCCCAAAACTAAGACCAGCCTAAACGTTTAATACAATTACATATTTTATAAATATAAACTTTGAGCGTTAAACGAGTTTATAACTCATCGCAATATATCTGCTTGATGTAAATGTATTGAAAAATAAGGGGACCATAATACATTATATGGTGCCATATTAAGAAACTCTGGTGGGTCATATTAGGCAACCCTTTACAGAAAACTCGATAATTACTTATTTTTTTAATTAGGTACTCAATTTTTTCATCTTGCAACAATTTTTGGGCACTTTGGGCAAGATCCTGGTAGAGTACGAGTACATGTATGAACGGTAAATTTGGTTGGAAGATTTTGGACCAATGATTAGTCCAAAAACTGATCCAAAAGAAGGAGTACTATATTAAGGCACTTTCGCCTTTGACTTTGGGAAAAGATGATTAGGGACGTCTAGAGATGGTTTGGGATGGGTAGGGATGGTTCAGGCAACTCTATAAATTCAACCAATTTCAGTGAGAACTGTATTCCCACTATAGGGAATTGATCCTTCATGACGTAGGTACCTAAGGACTTATATCCCACTTGGATTTATGTCACTTCGTAAAATAATACTGTAGATAGCCTCTCTTTTTAATTGTACAATTTAATTACTACTTATAAACTTTAACATGTTTTCGCAGGATTCCAATGAGCCAATATTTCAAAAAATGTGGACGTTTATGGAAGCCAATCCCGATGTAATGCCGACGTCCAATGAGGCCGGTGTCGCACGAGTCCAAGAAAACACGGACTACGCCTTCCTAATGGAGTCAGCGTCCATTGAGTACGAACAGGAGCGTAAATGCGAGCTCACTATGGTTGGCGACCTTCTCGACAGCAAAGGCTATGGAATAGCAATGCGACAAAGTCAGTTCCTATCAAATATTATATTTAACCAATGCGTTATATGTATACTATTCCTCACTACAATGTCAAGGAAAGTTTTCTGTCGGGTAATTTGTGCTTCGTTCTAAGTGTGCGTTCTGGGAGTAATTTTACCTAATTAGTAAAATGAAGCAATTAATAGATGGAACCAATATAGGCCGTAACGCCAAATTCCATACCTACTAGGTATCTGCATATACCTAGGTATTTTTGGAACTTACAATAATTAGGTAGTAGGTTTACAACCTATTGTAGGTACAAAAAAAATTAAAATAGATACTTTACTTTTTTACTGAATCAAATATGATTAAAGTCAAATATGCAAATAGGATAAATATGTTGTATAAATACATTGGTACAACATGCAGGTTTTCGACCTTTGTTCTTAAAGATTCGTCGTACCGTAACGTCTTGAGCCGTAATGTCATCAAACTCCAAGAAAAAGGAAAGCTGACTCAACTTAGAGACAAATGGTGGAAAGAAAAACGAGGAGGAGGTGCCTGTAATGTAAGTATCACGACTGCCAAAAGATCTTCGATTTGGATATCTTACCAACTTTGAAATGTAAGATGTATGTAATGTACCTACTTGTGAACTTATTAATGGACCCTGACTTATAGATAATCATAACGGTAGCATTCTAGAACAATAAACAGTTGTTGAGTTGATTTCACTGCTATACATGAAAATCCTCCTTTGATCGAAAATACCAGTATCTTACATTTTTAATGTGTTAAACATGAATCTATGGTCGAAAAACTTCTTGGTCCTAACATTTTTGGGTACCTATATAAGATGCAAAACAAGGATTTCGGCTAAAATTAAATTCTTGAAAATATGCATGAATTTTAAATTTTGTAAACACTGGTTTTAGTTACTTTATCAGTAGTTACCTACCTAAAATATTAGACATGTTCTCATTTTCCTTTGAATTATTGGTATACAGGTATACGGCCTTTATTACGTGATATATAAATTACAAAATGAGGATTTTCCATGGTGTTTTCTTTTGACAAAAGCATCACAAAAAAGGTTCTGAAACAGCTTACAACTTTGTGCCTGTCTACTTAATTTACCCGTGGTATTCCCTGATGTGTACCTACCTTGGTTTCTTGACGAGTTACTAAATATGAAGAACTCATACAAGAGCTACAAACTTCGTACAAGGCTTTGGAATGCAACGTGTCATTGAAAATTTATTCCATGGACTCCCACGAGGGCTTTTTTCTTAAAAATATGGGAGCTGTATTAGATGAACACAAGGTGAAGTTTCACGAAGAATTATCGCAGGAGAGAAGAGATACAGTCCAGTCATGCAGCATGACCCCATGAGCGAATTTTTGAAGAAATCTTCGACATTTCAGTCGCTATTGATCGTGTTGAGAAATTTTAGTTTATGGTTTTGATAGACAAACATGGAATCAAATTATTAACACATGCACAGAGTAAACTCATCAGTTGTGATTACATTTTTTTTTTTTTTTTTTTTTTTTTTTTTTTAAAGCACCTACTACCTACGTTTTAAACATCATGGTTCTAGGATTGGTTATACAGGGATACTTCCATAAGAGTAGTTCAATCTGAATTTGGACAATGTTTCATGCAAATATTACCGATTTTTACAACTAGCGAACGGCATTATTTCAATTTTTGACTGATTTTTCAACTTTGAAATTTTTGAAAACTTGATACATATTCTTATAGGAAATTTTACACTGATTCCGAATATACCACATGTTAGTATGCTGAAAAAATTATTTCGCACAACAAATCACAAAAAACAGGCTATTTTGAAATTTTTGACTACATTTTTGAAAATTTCAACCCGAAGATGTAATCCGATCATGCTGGCCAACGAACTTGAACTTTCGTTTTGTGTCCTTAACATTTTAAAATTGGTTTGAAGTTTCTAGCACAATTCTACGGACAGTTATCGTCTGGAATGACACATACATACATATATACATACATATATACATACATATATATATATATATATATATATATATACATACATACATACATACATAAAAAAATGCGTTAAACTTCAGAATATGATTCAGAATAGCCTGAAACGGATTTCTGCATAAAATTTTTTCAAAAATTCACATTCTACAAATTTTGAGGCGAGAGCAATAGCTTAATTTTCTTCAAAAATTCGCTAAAATGATGGCAGACCACTTCAAAAAGAGAAGTTGTACAAAGAATTCAAACGAAAGAAGGCTACCTACTAGATTAAAACAATATGCACTTACCTATTACGCACGAGTATTACCTAGATGACATCCCTATGACTTCCATAATGTAAATTAGCTTTCTTTTGGTGATTTCTATTTTGTTTGTGCTTTTCCCTGAAAAATGCATATTTCTCAGAATTGGAGGGTGACAGAAGAATTTGCTTGCAGATTCCGATTCAGCACACTTAATCTGTTGAAATCACCCAACTGAAGAGTACAGGGGAAGAATGGGCTATCATGGTTTTTCCTAGTTTCGAGAAAAACGAATTTGAATGCAAAAAAAGCAATATCCTGCGATCAAAAAATTTGAAATTTTGAAATTATAATGTCAACGTAAAGGTAAAAGTAATGAGAATGCCTAATTACCTCACGAAATTAATTTTATTGAAATATAACGGGGAAAAATTCTCCATTATAGCTCTAAAGATTGTAAATTAGCCGATGGTTATCAACAAGAAAGTTTACTGTGGTCATTTGTGGTACCGCCTTGTGGTCATTGGAGCTTTAGGAATATACATTGAGTCTAGAAAACCCTCCCAGTCAAAATATCTGATTTTGATCAGGCCAACAAATTAATGTATAACACAGGGCCAAACGATGAATATTGAATAGAGACAGCAACAGATCGGAAAAGTGGAAGAATGTGAAATGTGAAACACAGCTAACCTGCTGTGATTCAAAGACTGGATAATGAACTAACAAGGATGGGGGAAGTGGCAGCACTAAGTTAGCCCGTTCTTTCCCTGGACCGCTCCCATAAGCCCGTTCTTTCGCTGTATACGAAATACTCACCCGCTGTTTTGAAGTATTTAGACTCGTTTATTCCCTGTTTTGACCACACCACCGTGTTCGGCTATCCCCAATACATAAGGTGCCATTCTCAACTCACTTTTGACAAAAAACTCGAGTTAGCCCGTTCTTCTCCTGTACCTACTCTTCAACTTTTCTTGAAAAAGCAAAACTTTTTCTTCTCCCTGGAACATTGTGCTAAATTGAAAGAAAAATACCTAAGAACTGCCTTAATATCGTTTACATACCATACTCGACTAGCTAGAGACGACGGAGTCCTCCGAAAGGAATGTAAATGATAATTTTACAGTTACTACTAGCAGAAATAACCCTTTAGGTCTAATATAAGAATGCCTTACTTACTGTATTGCTTACCTAATATTTCTTACGTAATGTAATTTTAATTGGAGATGTTTGTAATTAATGCATTTATGCTGTTACCTCTAGGCGGAGGAGGAGGGAGGCGAAGCAAGCGAGTTGGGTCTCGACAACGTGGGCGGTGTGTTTGTTGTACTTCTGGGTGGCTGCATTTTATCGGTTTTCCTAGCATTTGGTGAACTCCTGTGCGACATATACGGACGGGAAGACAAGGTAAGGAACACGTGGGTCGACTTATAAACGTCAATAGACTAAATTCTTGTTGAACTAACGGACGAATACCTATCAACATTTATTTTGTTGACTAATGATAATCATTTATTGCCTTTTTTAAATTGAGCGTTCTCTCAGAATAAATCAAAGATAAAAATCGTTAACATTATTAGATAGCACCAAGGTTTGTTCCCCTTTTGGTTTATTGTTTCATTAATGAGCCTTTGTATTCAAACAACACAACAACTATTTTGATCCCCCCTCCTTTAAATTGTTGGTTTACATTGTTTCATGATTCCAAAAATCGAATATAAGAAAAAGAAATGAAAAAAGACCTTCTGTAACTTTTTTCCGAAACTAACGGGACAAACTACCAAAGGTTATGAAACTTGGGTAAAAAATCTCATAAGTAAGAGAAATAGTTGGGCCCGAATCCTCGGCATTATTTTCGACTAACCCTAACCCGTTTCTACAACTTTGCTCAGGAAGCAGGACGTTTCAATGAGAGAAAAAAAAAAAAAAAAAAAATATGCCGCGTCGATAAACGTAGTTTTGCAACCGAGAGGGTGTTTAGACAACACGAACTAAATCACTCGCGACGAAGTTGTGGAAACCTATTTTAAAACGCAAGTTAGTGAAACAATGTTGCCTATTTCCACGAAAAATAAAGAGTTATCTATGTTGTAGTGGATTTATATAGGTTTTACTTGGCGTAGGTAGGCCAAGTCGGACATTTATATTCCGGTTATGCGGGTTAGTCCCCGGGTCATTCCCGTAAGGAATGTGAGCGGATCCGCCAAGGTCAACTGGCTTGGCGGACTGAAATGGGAGGTAGTTCGTGTCGCAGCCGCGTGGAGCACTGGGCTCGCATAGCAGGTGCTGGGTTCGATCAGTTTGGTACTGAGCCGTTTTGTAATATTCCGGCCTAAGATTTATATCTGTAGGGGAATATGTTGAGCTTGGTTGAGGTACTGAAAAGTATCCTTCGCTTTTTGTACATTTGGAGTGTATTTGACACTCGGATCGGCCGGGGAAGCCTGCGTCGAATATCGTGGGTATTCGGACAGCTTGGTCGAATCGTAATGATCGGCTTCAGAGCGAGTCTGAAAGGTATCCTCGATCTTTTGTATAGGCGAGGCTTGATCGAACGTTTCTTTAACGAATACGTCGGGTGAGAAGGCGGTCCGGACGTGAGGATCGCGCCTTGCGCCGTCGCTGGGTTCAGCGGATTCGCCGTGTAGCCGGTAGGGAGCACTACGGGGGCTACGCGGCCCGGCTTCGCCGTCGTCTACCTCCCCTTGCATGGGGAAATAAGACGGCCGACGTTCCATCGAAATAACCGAGTTTTTAGCTCGTTTCGATGCCTCTATGTGTGAAAAATAGAGGGTTTGGGAGGTGGACTCGCTTGACAGAGCGTCTTTCCAATGCTCGTATGTCAGGGTCCTACCTCGTAGCCTTGAAAAAGGCTTCCTTGGACGGTAAATTAGAGCGGATGAGCAGAGTAATTTACCGGCGTGCCCACAGCGGTCGGTTACGAGCTTAATGCTACGAAACCCGGGCGACACGGCTCGGAACGTCCCTCGGGCGTACGATCTAAAGAGAATATCGATAGATGTACCGGGTGGCGTCCTGACAGATGAACTACGTTGGGCAATGAGCAGGATGAATAATCACTGGACTCGTAGATGCCAATGCGAGATCTGTGTGGAGAGAAGGTATGCCTTGTAGAAAGCAGTAGGAAGCCGTTCTTGAGATGAACTCGTAATGCAGAAGGTTCGTCAGCGTAGAGCGTGTAGAATTCTTCGTACTTCAGAGGTGTCGTCGTCGAGAGCGGAGAGTGGAATGAATTTCGGAGGGCTCCCAGCGGGGTATTTATAGGGAGGTGGCCGCCTCCTGCCGCCTCCTGGTTGGTCCGCTTAATTTCATAAATTCGACTGTGCAATCTCATTGGTTCGCACATTGTTTTCTCAGTATCTGTGCGTATGATAGCTGAGTTGGTCTTTCGAGGTGGTTTCCCCACGTCCGTCGCTGTGACGGGGTCCCCGGGGGTGGCTGGACGACCTTGAGTTTTCCTGTTTGAGGTTTCTCATTCAAGGCGACTTGTTTCGAGATGTTTGTCGCATCTCTCTCGCCCAGTAAATGTTTAGGGAGGTCGCCTTGTGTGTTATTCTTTAATATTTCACTTTTGAGAGAGAATTTAGTATTTTCTCTCTGGTGAAATATTTTGTTTGACGGAGTTATAACTCGACGTCTTATAAATATTTTTGTGTTGTGCCTACCTCTTTTTGGTAGCCCTGAAAAGGGCTGTTGAAAAGAGGTGGTGGTTTTCACCACATATGTTAAATCGATATAGACGTTTAGGCCATCATCAGTAACAAACAATAACTGAAGACACATTAGAAAGGACACAGCTTTTATAGTCACAGGTGAAGGGAGATTGGATCCCATTGATCAAGGGAAAGGGAAGGGTCAGGAGGTACAACCAATTAAGTGCAAACAAAGTGAAGAGGGATTATAGCTAATCAGATGAAGTGAAAGGGGGGGAAAATAGGTAACTAAACATGGTTTCAACAGTGTGAAGGGATAACACCAAGCTTTATAGAAATGGACCAAACAGTGGTGAAACTCCTCATTTACCAGATTTACCAGATCTGTCACTTTTGATAATTTCGAATTTTTCAAGTACATTGAACATTTGGACAAAAATGAAGAAATTCTACTGACTATCTGTCAAATCAAAATCGTAACTATTTTTTGATTTCTGAAGATGTTTTGCAAATGTAGACTTACTCTTATTTTCCCTGAAATCCTTCTCATACTCGCCTATTCTTTCCCCGAATTTCCTACCAGTGGAAAGTAACAAAGTTTTTTCACTAACTTCCGTTTTGTGTTTAGACAAATTTGAAAATAGGTAAATTTTTTACTCAGTCCATAAAAGGACTTCTCAGCTTAACTGCTGCGTCGGAGAAATGGAGAACACGGTTACAATAGAGTTGGAGAATATCTAGTTGCTACTTTAGTCAAGTAGCTCTCTACCTCTGTCCCCATGGCGTTGGATTCAAACAAACTTTCCCTACACTTTTGCAGATACTCCAGCAGTTCATATGATTACTTCCCGAGAGGATTCTTCATGCCTTTCTTAGGCTCAAAATTTTCAGGAGTTTCCTCATGACGTCATGCCCATGTTCTTTAGTAAGTACTACGTTATTTTTGTGAAGAATGAGGACACACATCTCTCCATATGAATACCGGTATAAGAGTGGTATTCCTGCAAAAACGCATTGTACATAAACTATAAATTGAGACAAACCTAGGTTAACACAACATACCTATTTCAAAATGTATTTCTGAAGAGTAATTGCTTTGGAGTCTACCTATAGGTAGCGGAAGTATTGTTTTCACTTTGATGACAAATTTGTTGTCTCCAAGATCAAATTTTCCACTCGTATTTTACGTTTTAGACCTATCTGAACAACTTTCGTTCCTTGTCTGTGGAGCCTTACTTGGACTGCTTCACAACCGTCCTCATCTTCAGAGTAGAAGGGCAAAGGAAGACGATAATGCATCTGTCGTGTGTCTGCAAATCTTAGTAACAAGCGTAACTACCACCGTTTTTATCCGATTTTGAGGAAATTTTCAGGAAATGCGCGCATTGGAGTGCAGATGGTCTTCTATCAGTTTCATTGATCCCAAATAAATACTCCTCTCTGCGCTTGCGCAAAAGTAAATTTTATCAAGCGTCATTTCCTCACGACCTCGTCGTCTGATCTCTCTTAAATTTGGAGGATAGTTGGGAGAGGACGATTTGAACATTCGATAAAAATTCCAACGCAATAGTATCAATTGTTATCAAATGTGAAATCCTAGTAACAAGCTTAATTTCCGCAGTTTTTGTTTGATTTTGTTCTCAGGAAAAGTGCGGGTTAGGGTGTAGATGGTCCCCTATCAGTTTCGTAGTTCCCAAATCAATGGTTCACTCAGCGCATGAGCTAACGTGAATTCCACCAAGCATCATTTCAGTCGTCCGAGCTCACTCAAATTTGGAAGATAGTTGGGAGAAGACGATTTGAGCATCCCATATCAATTTCAACACCATTTTATCAATAATTAGTAGCTGTTGCACATGCACAAATGTGTGATCCTTGTACTGAGCTTAATTTGCACGGTTTTCATCCGATTTTGATGAAATTTTCAGGGAACATGAAACAATTCAAAAATTTCAATTATCTATATATTCATGTTACAGAGTTATTCATGATATGCTCCACTATGTTTTGACTGCGTAAACTCTACCATCGACTTTACAGGTGTCGTTCAAAGACGAACTGATAGAAGAGATCAAGTTCATCGCACGTTGCCACGGGACAGTAAAGCCTGTGCGAAAAGGAGAGCCCGCCAACTCCAGTTCCAGCAGCTCGAAGTCCGGTTCCCGCTCCGGGTCCAAGTCCGGATCCAAAACACGATCCTCCAGAACTCGGACGAGATCCGGCTCTGGAGGTTCGCCCAGTGTGGAACGCCATCGCTTTTCCAGCCGGCTCTACTCCGACCCACTGAGCCTTGATTAATTAGATAGGTTCTAGGATAAACTTACAAACAAGATTTTCAGGACTGCGAAAATTCATCCCAAACAAATCAACATCTACCAACCCCTAGGCCTCTAGTAATGAAATTCTGAATCCACAATATAGTTTGGCCAGCACATCTGGTACTTAAATAAACAGAACTGCAGAGTATTTCTCACGAACAATTCCCAAGTAGGTACCTACTCTCTTCAACAGGTTGCTTAATTACATTTGCTAAATCACCGAAATTCTGTTGAGGAAGAAGTGGAAAGTAATCTTGTTGGTAACAACCGAAGATTAAGCATTTTAAAATGTATGGTACGATCTTTGAGTTAAATCGATATCTTATCCGACAGAAGTCAATTTGTAATTGGAATAACTACCTAGTTAATGTATCGTACATTTTGTTGTAAAACTAGTAATTTTAGAACATTTTGTCTTAGAAATATAAATAATTGTACTGTTACTTAATGTTTGTGATCGTTCTATAAATATATTGTATTTATTTTTATACTTTCAGACTAGATAAAAATGTACCCTTATCCTCCCATCCCATTAAGTAAATATGTATGAATCAAAATACTAAATGCCTAAGCCATCACATGGTACAGACTAGCTTGTTCACCCGTTTGTTGCACAGGTTGACTTAAATATAGCCCCCCCCCCCCCCACTCACCCATATTTTGGGACATCCCTATGGATCTGAATCAAAAAAGTCCTTAGTTGAAATTGTGGTAGAACCAACGTTAATCGAGATATCAATGCTACACGGGCGCACTCTAGGCGGGAAGTGAAGATGAGCCGTAACATTTGGCGGGAGAAGGCCGTTGGTGTAGGGAGGAGCGAGGCGAACCACAGTTCACCAGACAATCGGTACACAACATGTCCCTTTGTGCGCACCCCTGCCGACCTAAATAAGAACTAGAGTTAACTGGCAATGGAAATATGCTCCCTTGTGGGCTTTGAGTATTAATAAGATGGAGGGCCATTAGTGATGTTTCAGGGTCAAACCATACGTGCCACTACTGTCGTTTGGCTTTTGAATTGACCAGGGGCAAAATGACCGAACACTGATCAGCTGATGTAAGATGTTATGTTGAGTTTGGTGAATGAATGAGGATTGTATACCTAGGACATATTTCTTATTTAAGATTTACTTCCTGATTGTGCACCATACATGTACGCCGCTATTTAACACCGTTCATATTTCATATTTTTCACACTGAGGGAATGAGTGTTGAAATGACGCCAGTACACTCTAGTAGATGTTTGATGAAGGTCAGTTGTTCCGAGTGTGTTCTGAAAAAAAAAAAAAAAAAAATGAAATAGGAGGCACCAAGATTTGGGCATGGGAACCAAAGTATGAACATACTAACATCTAGACTTGACAATTATGTCTACATACACAATTTAATACTAAAATGTAACAATAATAAGTAATATCAAACAAAATTTAAATTGCAATAAACTGTTTTGTCATTTGAATTTTAAAAAAGCGTGGCGGGAACAGGTCAATTGGAAAGCCAACTCAACTGTAGTGGCATGTATGCCTTGACAGGGAAACAGCGTTGAATTCAGAGCAATAGCCCTCCATCTTAATAATACTCAAAGCTTATAGGTAGCTGAGTTCTGTAATTATTCGAAAGATGTTAATATCACCAGTGTTGTAGTGGATAGCCTATCGCACTTCTAAGGTTAAGGTTCGATTATATTATTATTATGTGTTGCTTCAGTCCTCCATGGAGCAGTGGATAGCGTATCCTACTCAAAAATCAAGGTACCCGAGTTCGATCCAAAGCTTGGGTCACCTTTTTTTGCATTCGAATTCAACCTCCGAAACATATTTTTAAACGTCATTATTATAAACCTTCTAAGTCATACTTTAAGACGTCATTTCGATATATTCGTCTAAAACTAATCTGTATTGTACTAGAGACTTGATGTTATGTATTTATGAGATGCGAGCTTGCGCGTATCCAGACCACGAAACTATACGAATCATTCTGATCTATTTGTCAAACTAATCTGAATTTTAACCAAGGGATTGACTACTTGATGTCATGCATTTTTGAGATGCGAGCATCCAGACCACCTAACTATACAAATCATTCTTCTGTATTTGTGCAACTAATCTGAATTTTTACTATGGGATTGACTACTTGATGTTATGTATTTTTGAGATGCGAGCTTGCAAGCATCCAGTCCACCAAACTTAACAAATCATTGTGATCTATTTGTCCGACTAATCTGAATTTTTACATAAGTTACGAATGTAGTTACAATTTAGCTCGGTAGGGGCGCGCACAGCGGGACATGTTGTGTACCCAATGTCAAGTCCACAGTTCCTCTCCTAGGTTCAAGGTTGCAGCGGAGTATAGAATGATCTTTCTATTCTCTCTGGGTACGCCCGCCCAGTCTGTGCGCCCAACGTTGTATGTCCTACGCCCAGCTCCAGTGGCTAGAACGTGCAGCTTCTTGCATGAATAATAATATTAATAGTAGGTATTTCCTCTAATAATTCTAGTTGAACTAATGACCCCAATTTACATTTTGTATAGCACTCAGAGAAATACTCAATTTCTCCCCCCCCCCCCCCCCACAAATGCAGCACTGGATCAAGATGGAACATTATCAAATAGCCTGTGACCCAAGTTGAAGAAATTCTGTGATATATTCGACCATCAGATCTCCAGTTGGTTCAGTGACGTTCAAAACGCTCTTTGACATCCCTCACGCCCTCCCCTCACCACTCGGTCAGATTTGAAAAAAGTAGTCTTTGATTTAAATTTGAGTAATCCAAACATATTCGACAATCAAATCCCCAGTTCGTTCAGTGATGACAAAGATCACCACCCCCCCCCCCCCCCCCCCCCGTCCCCTAAAAATTCCCCATGGGAAGATTTGAAAAATTCCAAGTAGCCTGTGATTTAAGTTAGAATAATCCAAACATATTCGCCCAATCAGATCCCCAGTTCGTTCAATGGTGTCGTCCAAGATACGCCATTTCACACCCTTTCACTCTCCTAAAACACCATCTCTGGCTCAAATAGCCTATAATTTAAGTTGAACTGATACAGACATTTCCCCCCACTCATATCAGTTGTCCAATGACCCCTGTAATCATGAAAAGCGGACAAATATACGAACAGACAGACAATCACATTAAACGGAAAAGAAACGCAAAATTTCATGACTCTAACATGGGCAGGATTTAGCCAAGGGGGGCCCCACCCCCAAGAGCTATTATATAAAGTATGCGTGTGCATATTATAGCAAACGAAAGGTACAAAGCTGAATTCCGAGAAATAATTTTCATAACATATCTTTATTTATATATTTTACATTATTTCATTATACAACATAGGTACTACAAAACAGCTATGGACAATTTTCAAGACAGCATCAGTCTGCTTTGGTTGCTGGCAAATTGATCGACAACCTCTTCTACAATGGTTACCTTCTTTGATTTCACCAAATCTCGGTGGAGGTTGAGCATACACAGACCATTCCATGTTTCCACGCGCGTTTGTGTCCATATTTTTACGCGCCTCAGCGTGCTGAAAGTTTTTTCCACCGAGCAGGTGGAGCATGGTAACGTTACTGCAATCATCAGGGCCTTTTTGATGGAAGGACAGAAGGGGTCCGCTTCCTTGATCAAGTCGATCATTTCCACATTCTGAAGTTTTGACAGTTTTTCAGTCTCATTCCAGTCTTCGCCTTTGTCGTTCTTGTCCGCTTATTGTACCATAATGGGAGTTCTGCGTTCAGCAGATCCTCATCAAAATCATAAAACGGCAATTTTTTCGGCTTGGAGTTTCAAATGGTCCAAGTTTGAAGCCAACATGACGTGGGGGTGAAGAGAAAGAAGGGAAAACGCCGGTTCATTATTATGAGAAAATCTGTCAGTCAGCGCTGAAGAAAACGAGTCTAGGTAAGGAATCAAGACTGATCGTTTCCAATATTCCTCAGGAGTTTCTACCTGGAACCAGGCTGTATGAGAAGCTTCTAGAATTTAAGCTTCTCAGAATTACTTCCCCTTTCGCGCTCTTCCCTGTCTTATGTTCACTCCCAAAAGTGTTTTCAATACCTACCTAGAACCTTTCCTTACTATGAAGGTACTTTTGCTCACAAAAGACGTGTTTCCAAATTCCAATAATACCTTCCCATGCCCCTAACTACGCATTCAATATTCTATCTAGTGTTTCTTTTAAATAAGTTCAGCACAATTTATTTTTGTGTTCCCAAAAGTCTAGGGGGGGGGGGGGGGGGGCACGGACCCACCCTGCTCCATCCTGTCTACGCCCTTGGACTCTAATCAATGTACAGACTATACTTACGATTTTAATATAGATATTCTGACAGGAACGCGCGGTGGGATTCTTTCAATCAATACCAACACATACAGTAAATAAACGATTTTTTATTACTTTAAAAATTTACAAAACATTCATCATATATGATACATTTTATGTACATTCAATCCTTTATCATGACAACTTTTGGCCATGCATGATTACTTGACATAACATTTTTTTGAATCGCGTTTTTTTTAAAGAATCGATAAAATTCAAACAATGAACAATATTACAAAGATACGATAACAAAATATATATAAAACTCTGAATAATGAAGGTAAGAATTTAAATAATCTTATCAGGGACAGCCCCTTCAACACCAATACTTAATAAACACAATTATTTAATTTTATCAAATCATTCAAAAAATTCAACAAAATTCAAAGTCACGGAGAGAACTTGTGGTACCAAAATAATAATTATTCACGGCGATAAACAATAAATTGGCATCGTCAAGGTAAAGGCTCGCATTTTATACAAAATATACATCAATAATAATCAAAATTTACAGTAATATGGTACATCTGTAAATAACTCAATGACTATGAGAAAATATAATAGCATCTGAAAATTTTGAGGTTTTGTTCAAAGCTAAAACTATAGGTAAATCTATTTGTATGTACAGAGGTATATTTAGCGACTCTCGGTTGATGGTGACAGAGTTTAGACGCAACTGAACTTGGCACCTGTGAACCGAAACATGAAAAAAAAAACATTAGTGAGAGAAATGTAGTTGAAATTGCGAGAAAAAAAAAAACTTATTATAACATTTTTCTAAAATATATATCGGAGGACATCTCAATATTCTAACCCGCATTATTAATAACTTGTCAAATAAACGTCAAGACGTAAGCTTGTAGAACTTTATTTGAGAAGAGACTCAAGTTGGTAGAACGGATGGCTAATGACACAGTTAGGGGCGACATCCCTTCCCTTCTCTACATTCCTCAAGCCCGACACCCCGAGGGTCCCAAGCAAGCTAGTTCAGTTCGTTTTCAAACATACTTCTGACTAGAAAACCTAATAAACATTCATCTACTTCCAAAAATCTGAGTATTATTCTAAATCCCACTTCTGATATCAGCAGAGCCCTTCACAACATGGCATTTATTTTTGCCAAACGTGGCTCTAAAAAACATGGCAAAATGGCAGTTATTTTGGCCAAACATGGCTTTTATTTTGGCCAAACATGGCATTTATTCTTCAAAAGCCAAACTTTTTTTTGTCTTTTTTCTTTTTTCCCCCATGATCTTGCAATGACCCTTTCCTTTTCAAGCACCAATGGCTGTAATCCTCGGACATTGGAGAACTTAATCCTCGGAAGGGAATTCCCGGTCGTTGACTTGTGAGCTTGCCCACAATAGGATTTTCCGAAGAAAAACGTATAGAAGTTTTTTTCTCAACGGTTCTCTATGTTTTTTGGGTCGCTGAATCCAAATTTCAGGTTTGCCCCCTCGCCACATGTGAGCTAACTTCAGGAAACGCTTAAACATCGAAAATTTCGTCCTTTTTTCAGTTTTTTCGCACTTATCTCAAAAACGGTATGTTTTAGCGAAAATACTACCATGTACAAAATTAAAGTAGATACAATTTTCTAGAAGATTATATTATCAAGTTTTTTTCTATCTTCAATAGGACCGCCGCTAGAGCGCTCTGAAAATAGACCATTTTTGACTCCAAGTGAAAAATGCAGGAAACTCGAATCTACCGTTGGTCTTTTATGCCATTGAGTTGTAATATGCGAGTTTCCTGCATTTTTCACTTGGAGTCAAAACATGGTCTATTTTCAGAGCGCTCTAGCGGCGGTCCTATTGAAAAAAAACTTGATTATATAATCTTGTAGAAAATGTTGTCTACTTTAATTTTGTACATAGTAGTATTTTCAAGATAAATGCAAAAAACTGAAAAAAGTCCGAAATTTTCGATGTTTTTCGCGTTTCCTGAAGTTAGCTCACCTCTGGCGAGGGGGCAAACCTAAAATTCAGATTTAGCGACCCAAAAAACAAAGAGAACCATTGAGAAAAAAACTTCTATACGTTTTTCCTGAAAACGGCCTTTTTGAACCTAGATTTACTGGACTAACATGAAAAAGCTCTTGTTAGCTTGCCTTTTTCGAAAAAATACTTGAAACCCCAACTTTTTGCGAATTTTCAAGAAAATCAGGCGAAAAATGGCACAAACGTGGCATTTTCCCAGAAATTGGCAAAAAATGGCTTTTTACCCAAAAATTGGCCACTTAAGGATGGCGCCATGGCAAAATGGCACTTGAAGGGCTCTGGATATCAGTTATAATAAAACTGAGATTTCGGGTAACTTGTTTTAAGAACGCGGGTTTTATCGATGATGTAATCAACGTAGAACAGACTGGGGGAGAAAGAAAAAACCCACGATATCGAAGAATTGACGAAATTGACTTTCCGGGTCAATCCTTCTCACTTGACCCAGCAGAAACAAATTTACTTGGAATCAGGGAGATAGGAAATGCAACACTCTTTCCAACGGAATCCTCAAATTTTAATTTACAGGCAAATTAAGAGAGTTACGACCATTTTAGTAACGTACGGTCAAAATCACGAAAAAATCTTATAATTTAAATAACTTGTTTTTAAGTGGGTTAAAAAAGAAATTGCAAAAAGTTGTTGCGATTTAGTTGTGGAATCGATTTCTAGGAGGTTAGAAACTCCAAGTGTGGGGGCTATGGTGTAGATCATATGTTAACTGAAGAAAGTCGTAATTTCCAAAATCTTGATTGTTGATTTCATCTTGCATTCCCCCATCTTCCTGTTAGGGGACGATATTTTAAATCCATAGTGTTTGATTAGTAGTTTCGTTAAGTATTTTTGCGAGATTTTTCACTGATCATATAGATTTGAACATGCAAGGCTAAGGAAAACCTGTGTTTGAAGCTCTTCTCACAAATAACTACGTAGAAAATCACCTTTTCGACATAATTATAACTAATAATTAGAAAACCTTATTAGGAAAATATATTTGGTCATGGGAAATATACGTTTCTAGATCACACATATAGATGGGAAAGATCTACTGTTCGAGATCAGATCTACTGTTCATTCACTGCCTCCTAGTTGAAATAATGAACGAATAGGAAAGGTTCTTCATTTTTAAAAACTAGAAGGTTCGGTTGGATTTATTTTTCATGAGATGAGATTCGATAAGTTAATTCTACTTTCCGCTCCCATCTCGTAAGTCAGAAAAATAACATATTTATAGAAATCAAAATGTTAAACAAAAAGTTTCATTCATGCAACATGATCGAATGAGCGAATTTTCATAAATTATCGTATTACAGTTAATTATGAAATTGTTAATTACCTACCAACCAATTTTATGACAAAAAAAACTTTCTAAATAATATTCTGCGATGTGAAAAAGATTTTGGATTTTTAGCTTTTTTGGCAGTTTTTTCGTTTTTTCAACAAAAATTAATTAAATTTAAGTACGTTTTTCAGCAAAATTTGGAGTACCTATACATTTTTTAATGTTCTAATTAATTCTTGATGCACTTCTTTTTTTTACTGAAGTTTGACTAAAAAATATAAATTTAACAATTTTTATCCGTTTTTAGCCATTTTAGAGATTTTCTCAGCACAATTTTTGAAGTGTGACCAATTCAATGTACTACTCAAAAATTGCTAGCTAACGAAGTCATCCTTTCATTTGGAAAACTCGATTTTTTGGCGAAGGGCGGAATTTGTATCACAATCCTAAGGAAGGTTATCGTCTGGAATGGTATAGGTATATTTAGGTATGAAAAAGCGCAAATTTCGGGAATCGTTTTAGAATGCCTCAAAACGGATTTTAATTTTTTACGAGAATTTGCTAAGACGCTTGTGACTGATTACAATACATCATACATCACCTGGAGGTCCAGAAAGTACTAGAGAAGTAGCTAACTAATTTGGATTGATCATAACAATCCAACTACCAACATCAATTTAAATTAGGTGGAAAAATTACCAAAGGAAGCCAGAAATTTATTAACCTATTCAAAAACAACTTGTTGAAGTATGTAGGCCGAATTTCAAGAAGCCATTATTGATTAAATGCAAAAAAGTCGTGACTCCTCAAAATTACTTATAACAAAATATTTATAACGTGCACCAATTCTTGCAGGAAATTCAGTCACAGTGTTTTATCTAAAACTACAGGAAATATATTTTACGCAACATGTTGGGAGGAAAGCCGTGCATGTAATGGCACATTGCATTGTCATTCAAAATATACGAACATTCCGCATTACCAATCCTGTAGGGGAGGGCATTTTAAATTGTAAATCATATCTTTCACGATAAATTGCCGATTATTTGGTATCTATGGCACATACCTAAGTACGAAAATGAACAACGATATGAAAACATGTTGGTAAGTAATGCATGCATTACAGGGGCGTCCCTATGAATGGATTGCATATAATTTAGGTAAGAATTAAAACAAGAGAAAAAACAAAATTATCATGATTTCTCGGAAATCCCACAATCCCCTTCAGCGACAGTAAATTTGAAACTTCCAAGGTTGCAAAACTGGACTACAATCTGGATCGAACAAACAATAAAAATAGTCACGGAAATCAGATGAATGTAGTAAAAATATCACGATTTATCGCTATTACCCCCTCCATTCACTCCCTTCCATCATGAAATTCGAAACACCTGACACATTTTCCAAAAGTAGACCAAATCCATAGTTGAACAAAAAAAGAATCACGAGAATAGTTGAAACTGAAATGAATTTATCAGTATTGCCCCCTCTATTCACCCCCTCCCTTAAAATTTGAAAATCTTGACACAATTTCCAAAACTATATCGTATTCATAATAGAACAACATAAGAATCAGGAAAATCGGTCGGGATTTGTAGCTTGGGTAGCGCTTGAAAAAATCTGCAATTACCCCCTCCACCCCCACTTTGAAAGCAAATCCTAAATTCCCAAGGGTTGTTGCACAATTAGACTAGAATTGTAGTGTGGGTGGCGTCGACAGAATTTGTCGAAAAACCATGTTTTTTTGTTTTACCCCTCCATTGACCCCCTTACATCTTGAAATTTAAAATTTCCGAGGTTCGTTGCACGGCTAGACTAAAATTGGGATCAAACAAAGAAAGAATCTCGAAAATCGGTTGAGAATTGTGTCCTGGACAGCGTCGACAAAATTTGTATCACACACACGCACACAGACGTCTATGGTTTTTTTTTTCACGGATTCGGTCTTAGAATGGTCTAAAACGAATTTGAGCGGTTATTTTTATCAGCTTGGGTTGTCCCCTACCCCCCTGGATCAATTCTAATAGGTCGTCCCTCAATTGACGAAGCCTTGCCTATAAAACATAGATTCAGTGGGACGTCCTAAAAAAGGAATGAGCGTTCCGATAAGAAAGTACCATGCCCTTTATTCACTCTACATCCCATGATGGCGGCAGTTTTTTCTCGATATAGGTAATAAGAAAGTCTTGAAAAATATCAACGCTCACGCAGATGCATTGTGACATGAATATGTCCTTTTTTCGCAATTCATTTTCAATTTAAATTCAACCCATTTTCCCAATAGTGGTTGCAATCATGTTTACAAAATTAATTGAGAAGGATCACCTTATGTAAACAACAATTCACACAACCATGCTCATACCTCACATTGTTGGCCACGCACTGCACAGTGGTTAACATAACACGGTTAGGTAAATCGAGAGCATTCTGACGAATAGACAACGATTCTTCTGCGATGAAAACTACAGGAGTTACATTCCCCTACAAACGTGTTGGTTGTAAGTGAAAATCTTTAGAAAACGTGGTAACAGAATTTTCGGCATAACCCCCTGCGATAACACTTGTTCATGTAAAAGGCTGTGTGGGTTTGGCGGGAGCGGGCTCAGGACAACAGTTTCTGGGCCTGCCATCTGCATTTCCAAAAATGCCTGTAAAACTAAAATTAAAAACACAGGACCTCAGCATTCTCTGGAGTAGAGAAACAGCTAAATATAGATAAACCAGAATGCTTGTTACGTCTTCAGATCCCAAACAAGCATATTGGCTTCTAAGTAAAAGTAGAAATTCAATTAGAACTATGATTGGCATCCTTACCGGTCATTATGATTTCCGCAGGATGCTAAATATGATAGATAACAACATCTCACCTATGTGCCCTTACGGACTCGATGAGGATTCCGCAGAGCACTTTCTTTGCAGATGCAACCGGTACTGGAGATCCAGGACGGAGGCATTTGGGCATCATATAATTGAATGTGCTTCCCTCAGAGATATTAAGTGGAAAAGAATTTTTAAAAAAATGCTTCTTTAAGCAAAAGATTTGCTGTGACGACTCCAACTCGGGGTAGCCGACGGAATCCTCTTTTAAATTAAAAGGGCCTGTTTTTGAGGGAGAGTGTAAGCCGACGCCGATTATGGTGCCTGAAACTCTTTCCCAATGGAAACCCCGAGCAGTGAGTGAGTGAGGCTGTGTTATTATTTGGAGGTTAATGCCTTCCAAAAGATTTTAATGCGAATTCAAAGAGGTTCGTAAAAATATACAGTTTGGTTGTCTGAATGGTCGGAAGTTTTCATCTCAAAGTTTTTCGCCTATTAGGAAAAGCTTTGGATTATGGATATGTCGACTGAAACCAGGACAAACCTCCAAGTACACCGGCATCCCCGGTTATCACATTCGCCTTCATTTTCCTGTTGGTTAACGAAACAAGAAATAAGCCTGGTTACTACTACATCACGTATACCTCGAGGATTATTTAGTATTAGTAGTTCATTAATAACTTTACTGCATCTCAGCTGCTTTCGTTTGGGGAGCGGTTTATACAGCGTAAGATTTTAGCATAAAGTAAGATCTCTCCAACGAGTGGTGATCCATTTCCGTCGAATGAAAACTGATGGAGTTTCATTTCCCTCCGTTGTAAGTAGAAATTATTAAGGAAAAAAAGTAACCTTGCCTTTTCTTTGCATATCGCGAATTTTTACTGGTCGCCAGACATTTCTACACCCATGTCAAAAGGGAGATTTGTTTGATGCGCCAGTGGAGTGATTTCGAAGCAAGTCCAATATTAAGGTGTATAGGTAGGTACACAAGTCGGGGATTTCAGGTTCAAGGCTACATGGCATCCTTTAACCTCAATTAATAATGTACCTACCTACTTACTTACCTATCCATTTGTTAGAATATCTTTAAAAATTGAGTGATATAAACTAGAGAGGGATATCAATGGATAATACAATTTACCGAACCGAAATTATTGTCTGAACCAAGATAAAACGATAGGTAATTTTGACAGGACAGGCAACACAAAAGCGGTGAGAAAGAGTCACAAGTAGAATAAGGAAAAGGAGGACACGCACAAGCAAACCTCAACCGTCATTTAAATCCCTGACCTGTCTCGTGGTAAGGTAGAGAAGATTTCTTTGGAAAACCACCCCCTCCTCCGTCCTCGCGGGAATTCCCTTGAGGGGGCATTCCTTCTTTATGAATTTGAGGTATTTTTAGGAAGAGATAGAAGTACCGTCGTCACTGGAGTAGCAGTTGTGACAGTGGAGCTTGTTGTTCCGGACCCGGACGTCCGTCCCCATGAGGCCGTCACCGAGCTGGAGGCAGCAGACGCAACATTTGAAGCACTCGATGTGGTAGAAAAGTTGCAAGCTTTCGATTATCATTGCAGCTCCACGACCTGAAATAATAATTGGGAATTAAGGTATAAAGCGTAGGAGTTCTGATGCGATCCATGTGTCATGTCGTCAGTAATGGCATGAGACGAACTGAATTCAGTTAATGATACAAGTGCAATATTAAGGGTGGCGAATGAGTGGAAGTTGCAGAGCCAGGGGTGTATAAACAGCTAAATGACGTCATAGAGGAACAACCTCACATCCATCCGCCTGGGAGAGATCCTCAGCGCCGTCCACCTATGACGTCACTTCAATTTCTTCCCATTTTTTTGTCCAAACCATTTGAGGAGGAGCCATGACCACAAAAGTCACAAAATTTTTTTTTTTTACTTAGCATTGGTTTCTTGTTCTTTGTGATCAGCTGTACCATTTTCTTCACTCAATGTCGAGCAAACCCCCACAGATTACATAAAAACAAAACAGTAGATTCTTGTACTTCATCCAAAACCACACATGTCCAGAGCCGTGAAACACGTAGAACCCCACTAGTCCAAGCAACCAATGAGAAGCCAGATACCTAGCGTCACGTGACCCTCCTGTTTAGCTATCTATGAAGTTCGGCTACCTGTGCGTTTATCAGTGGATTTTTATATTATTTCAAGTGATTTATATTAATCGAAATGGGTGATAGTGAAATGGATGGTACAGTGACAGTGAGAGACGGTAATCAAGGCAAAAACCAGTAGTTCGCATGAAATTGCTAAAAAAAAAAGTAAGGAATTCGTTTCCATCTGGTTCAAACGTATTCATACCATGTAAGCACAACAGTAAAGCTTATCAGTGCTTCAAAATTCGGCCAGGGGATGCTTTAAATTTCCGCCAATTTATCTGTGGATCGTGTGATAAGATACACCAGGATCAAATGGTCAGCAGATACGTACAATGTGTTTTTTTTTTTTTTTTTTTTGCTAGGTATCACTACTTTTTTATAATTATTTGTTTTAATTTTTCCTTCCACGTCTGATTTACTAAGTATAATATTCAAGTATTAACTCAAATTGAATTTCATTCCCTTTTTAACAATTAAAAAATTTGGTTCAGCATAAAACGTTTAAAATGGCATATCATCTTTACCCTAGTTTCCATTTTTCCTCTGAACGAGGAACCCTTAAGTCCTCCATATGTTTTCACCAAAACATCCAAGTAAGAAAAAATCAATCAAAACCCCACATGTCCAAACTGAAATTAGGATTTTTTCAACTTTAGTGGCAGTATGATTTGAATCAAGTATACTAATTAGTTTCTAAATCTTCTACAAGACAATGAAGTAAAAATAGCAATTTTTTATCTGTAGAACAATATGCAACAGTTTTTCCTTAATTCTGAAAATTTTGACGGACTAGTGGGTTTAGCATGGCTCCTCATCATTTGAAGTTTTGAACTGAACATATGCATTCGGGGTTTTCAAAGGCGCAGAATCCAATTAATTCTTTGACCAAAAATCCAAATACTCAAAAAGGGAAGATCGAGTGACCAAAGCGACACAAAGACATGCAAGTAAGTGAGAAAAACATGAAAATTGCCATTGATGGATTGTAATCAAATTAATTTACAATGAGCATTACCCATGTACTATGGGATGATGAATGATCGATCGACAATCCTTATTAGGAAAGTTTTTGTGGTTTCCGAACATACTCCATTTTTGTAAACCAAATTACCCTTCTTACCGCCGTAAGTAACAATTTAAAAAAATATACATATGATCACAAAAGAAGACAAGCAATTAGATACCACTTCGATTGAGCACCGAAAATGGCAAGGTATATAGCGAAATATGGTAGGTGTCAGTTTCAAATATGGAATTTTACTTTCTAGTACCTTCGAGCACATATTTTTTAACTTGACTGACAATCAATACCTAAATGCAATTCCTTCTATGAAATATTGTTCACACGACCAATTAAGAGAGTTTAATTTCTTTTAGAAATCTATCTAAGGCAGCTTGCCTGGACATTATAACTGGCGTTCTTACTGTGAGTGCAATACAATTTCAATAACTTCAGGGGAATTTTCGAGAAGGTATTGCGGAAAACTTTAGTAAAACCTTGTTAAAGTTTTAAAATAGCAATAAATGTATGTTATTTAAGACGTGCAATTTTATTAAAAAGCATTCAATCATAATAGATTCGTTTAAATTATGGAAGGTGGCTTACATATTTCAATACCCTCCACATTGTAGGAAAATGGGAGAAGGTGACGAAATAATTGTGGTGAAGCCTTTTCACTAAATCCGAGTTATAACAAGGTAGGTACTGATTTTCATTCAATTTACATTGTCTGGTTCATCTAAATTAACTCAAAATTCTGTACCTTAAAGGTAAACCATCATATATGCAAAACCCCAACTTTTCAGAAGAGCCAAAAGAAGTTTCCGAAATTCATTTTATCTTGTCATGAAAAAGCTATAGTATCAAATATCAAAATAATGGTTATGAGCCACCATGCCACCATTTTTATTTCATACAATGTTCCTCCTATGTTATGAACATTGTTTTCATAATTTTCATCAGTTATCAAGGGGAGGGGAGCACTTATGATGGTTTACCTCTGACGTACAGAATTGTATTCTAATAAGCCTTGAAGTTTAATTGAAAGCTTTTAATATTGAGATGATGATTACCAAGCTCATCCCCACAGTGGGAACACCTCTTCTTTCCACTAACGCTAAGCATTTTTTCTTTGGCACCATCAAGCTTGTTCGGCGTGTGATTATAGTAATCCAGGTTGTTTGCTTCATGTCTGAAAAAATCAGGATTAGATATATTTGTACTATTACGAAAAATAAGTTATCAATAACATTAGAGGACGATGACGGTATGAAATAGTGAATCATTGGATCCATTCATGTCAACTCAAACAAACAGCAAAAAAATTAGCACGATCTGATTGAGTCGTTATTCGTTATTTAATAATGGTGCAGTATAATGTTATTGAGAAAAGGTTTAGAAATAACGAATTAGAACGTAACTTATAACTTTTTCTGCGTGTGACTCAGATAACAAGAAAAAATGTGCCCGGCTATCGGTAAAATATACTTACTACAATTGATTGAAAAACTATAAAATTGATCTGTGTATCATAAATTTGATAGTAAGAAATCGTGATAAGGTTGTAAAAACAATAAATGTAACGGCCTCGGCAGTTATTTATATACTCCCTACTCTATAATTGTCACCTGGAGACAGGATAACAATAATAAGGAGAGACGTGTAAATAAAGGCAGTAAAAAGCTAGGTTTTTAAGCTTGAAATGGGTTATTTTCATTTCTAGAATATAAGTCCCCAATATTCATATCCCTATATCCAAATCGGACGAACTGCCTAAACTACGCAAATATACCACATCCTCGATACATTCAAACATAAAGACCGACATTTGAACTCTGTTAACAAAGCATCTGATACTTCTTTTAAGCTATCAAGGGGAGAATCGTGATGTCGTTCACCCAATTCAGGATCTACAGAAACCCATTTCCCGTCGGATTCTAGATAGAAAACTTATCATCAGTTTTACTGATTCAAAGATGAACGACGTTTGTCATGTTATTGATAAACAGCCGACTGCGCCACGAATATAGGGGGCTTATATTCTAGAAATGAAAATAACTCATTTCAAGATTAAAAACCTAGCTTTTTACTGCCTTTATTTACACGTCTCTCCTTATTATTGTTATCCTGTCTCCAGGTGACAATTATAGAGTAGGGAGTATATAAATAACTGCCGAGGCCGTTACAATAATATTTCTATTGTTGTAATGTGATCAAATTTCAGTATAAAATACTATTAAAGAAATAATAGATATGGTAGAAGGTATTTTTTTTACGACTCTGGTCATACAACATGTCTGGGTCATTTAAACTAACCTTAAATCAGATCCCAGAATTAATTAATTAATTTAGTAGTTAGTTATGTAATTTTTACCTTCTCCTATTGTTATTGTTGTTGTCGTTCATTCGTTGAACCCTTTGAGTCAGGGTCTGTATGATTGCATCAGGCAGGGGTTTGCCTTTTTGTTGTGGAGCTATCTAAAAAACAAGAATGTAACAGAGTGAATACAAAGTTTTGGGATTGACGATCTTCATCCAGTTGAGGGGTCGAAAATTACAGTTCAGATTCTAGTTTAGGTTGGAGCATCAAGCATACCCTTTGGTGAGGTTGAGGTGGTGGTGGCGGTTGGGTAGGGTAAGCAGGATGGTGAATAGGTGGCTGACTCCAATTATTTTCTGGGTAGTATTGATTATTTTGTTGTTGTTGTTGCTGCTGCTGCCATTTCGCATTGTTGGCGCAAGGGTGAAGCTGCTGTATAGGGACAGATCTTTGCTGCTGCATTGCTCCCATTTGCCTCTGATGCTGTTCGGTTATCCTTCGATGTTCCGCCTCCTGAACACCAAGAAACAAGCATGAAAATATGCATTTGATGCTGACTCGAAATTTCACGTTAAATAAAATGTATAGTAGACTGAAATAATAAAGCCCTAATTTGATGTTAGCACTACTTGGACGGAATTACTCACTGTAGCCTCCTACCCTAATAGCTTGAACGATAGCAACATTGGACTTCTGTAACTGTCTACGTTGAAGACATCTTCCAGAAATTACTTTAGCACATAAACGAAAGAAACTCGTAAACGAGTTCCACTATCCGCTTTACAAGCAGGATACCATGTTACATGGATATGTGTTTGATTGGGGATTCCATATCGGTTGTCCTCGACTGTTGTCAAGAGGATGAAAATGTTTCCTATGGAGTTGATTTACGTTAAGAATATTGTAACCGGCTTATTAAAATTGTTTATAGTCCAATCAACTTAGTTTTGGAATGTAGCCAGGTACGTAAGGAGGGGGAAATTGGTAGCTTGAGATGTGAACATTTATCACATAAATCAAGCGCTTTCCAACGAGTGGCAAACGATTTTTGTGCGATGAAAACTGCGGAAGTTCCATTCCCCTAGCAACGGCTGGGTTGTACGTGAAAAACAAAAGAATGCTCGAAATTTTGACGAACATCTCAATTAACTTGAACTCAAACCATTTGTTGCAGTTTCCTCTTATTCCAGCATTTTCTAGTTTTTGACATTTTCATGTCTTTGCCCTGGCACATTGCACAAACGAATTCCTGTGAAAACGCTTGCATACAAGTCTGCAACGCATTAGGACATTTCATGTCTTTCCCCTCCCTCCTTCTTCCCTTCCATCTTCTAGCAATCTTGTCTTCCTCTGTGAATTACATTTTTTTCAATATAAAGAAAACAAAAATTAAACTCATATTTTTATTTATTATTTACATCCATACATATATCGTCGTGGGTAGTAAAAGAACGGTATGTTATATGTTATATGTTCTACATGACAGTACATTAACCCCACTAACCATTGATTGCGTAGACAACAATCAACTATTTTCATATTTTGATGCTTGGGTAGCATTGATTACCTAGGTAACACTCAACTGTTTTCAAATTTGGATGCATGAGTGAATACTTCCATATACTTCAAGATTTCGGTGTTCCACAATGGCTATGAAAAAGATAACCAAAAAAAAAAAAAAAAAAACACTTTAAAACGAGATTTCGATTTAAAACTTTAAAACGGGACAAATTTCAGCTTCCTACGGTTATAGGAAAGAAGTTAGCTTCAGTAGCCACTCAGCTGGTCAAGACCCTGTACAACTTATTGTTCACGTCCTAAGGAGGCTACCAGCTTCCTACAAATTTCAGCTTCCTACGGTTGATAGGGAAGAAGTTAGCTTCAGGAGCCACTCTGCTGATCAAGACCCTGTACACCTTATTGTTCATGTCCTAAGGAGGCTACCAGCCAAATTTCAGCTTCCTAGGGTTGATAGGAAAGAAGTTAGCTTCAGGAGCCACTCAGTTGATCAAAACCCTCTGCACCTTATTGTTCACGTCCTAAGGAGGCTACCAGCCAAATTTCAGCTTCCTACGGTTGATAGGGAAGAAGTTAGCTTCAGGAGCCACTCTGCTGATCAAGACCCTGTACAACTTATTGTTCACGTCCTAAGGAGGCTACCAGCCAAATTTCAGCTTCCTACGGTTGATAGGGAAGAAGTTAGCTTCAGGAGCCACTCTGCTGATCAAGACCCTGTACAACTTATTGTTCACGTCCTAAGGAGGCTACCAGCCAAATTTCAGCTTCCTACGGTTGATAGGGAAGAAGTTAGCTTCAGGAGCCACTCTGCTGATCAAGACCCTGTACACCTTATTGTTCATGTCCTAAGGAGGCTACCAGCCAAATTTCAGCTTCCTAGGGTTGATAGGAAAGAAGTTAGCTTCAGGAGCCACTCAGATGATCAAAACCCTCTGCACCTTATTGTTCACGTCCTAAGGAGGCTACCAGCCAAATTTCAGCTTCCTACGGTTGATAGGGAAGAAGTTAGCTTCAGGAGCCACTCTGCTGATCAAGACCCTGTACACCTTATTGTTCATGTCCTAAGGAGGCTACCAGCCAAATTTCAGCTTCCTAGGGTTGATAGGAAAGAAGTTAGCTTCAGGAGCCACTCAGATGATCAAAACCCTCTGCACCTTATTGTTCACGTCCTAAGGAGGCTACCAGCCAAATTTCAGCTTCCTACGGTTGATAGGGAAGAAGTTAGCTTCAGGAGCCACTCTGCTGATCCAGACCCTGTACACCTTATTGTTCATGTCCTAAGGAGGCTACCAGCCAAATTTCAGCTTCCTAGGGTTGATATAAAAGAAGTTAGCTTCAGGAGCCACTCAGTTGATCAAAACCCTCTGCACCTTATTGTTCACGTCCTAAGGAGGCTACCAGCCAAATTTCAGCTTCCTACGGTTGATAGGGAAGAAGTTAGCTTCAGGAGCCACTCTGCTGATCAAGACCCTGTACAACTTATTGTTCACGTCCTAAGGAGGCTACCAGCCAAATTTCAGCTTCCTACGGTTGATAGGGAAGAAGTTAGCTTCAGGAGCCACTCTGCTGATCAAGACCCTGTACACCTTATTGTTCATGTCCTAAGGAGGCTACCAGCCAAATTTCAGCTTCCTACGGTTGATAGGGAAGAAGTTAGCTTCAGGAGCCACTCTGCTGATCCAGACCCTGTACACCTTATTGTTCATGTCCTAAGGAGGCTAACAGCCAAATTTCAGCTTCCTAGGGTTGATAGGAAAGAAGTTAGCTTCAGGAGCCACTCAGATGATCAAAACCCTCTGCACCTTATTGTTCACGTCCTAAGGAGGCTACCAGCCAAATTTCAGCTTCCTACGGTTGATAGGGAAGAAGTTAGCTTCAGGAGCCCCTCTGCTGATCCAGACCCTGTACACCTTATTGTTCATGTCCTAAGGAGGCTAACAGCCAAATTTCAGCTTCCTAGGGTTGATAGGAAAGAAGTTAGCTTCAGGAGCCACTCAGTTGATCAAAACCCTCTGCACCTTATTGTTCACGTCCTAAGGAGTCTACCAGCCAAATCATAATAATCATATAGCCAAATTTCAGCTATAATCATATAGGTACCTACCTACCTCACTTCTACGAATCATAATAATCATTGAGCATATTTCGTTACGTAACGTAACATAACGAAAATTTGGTTGTGTGCCATAGCAAAGACATGAAATGTCAAAAGACTGAAATTGTGACACAAATTTCGCGTCACGGAAATTTTTGGTTGACCCCCCAGAGCAAAGACATATCCATGTCAGAAGATCATCTTGGAACGGGAGATACCGAGGAGGGAGCATAGGTATGGACCAAGAGGATTGAAGACTTTTCTCAAGGACTCAGCCTGAAGTAATGTTTTGAACAGTTCCAGACCGAAGGAAGGTGAAGTTTTAATGGCGTTTGAATCCCACATAACCCGAAGTGAGGTCCCTTATGGGTATCTTACGAGATCCGATTACCACCTTAGAATTTTAAAAATTTCCTCACCTGCCTACGTAAAAAAAACCTTAGCTTGCCTAATTAAAGGGCCGGAAACTACACTAAAGCCTGCTCCAACAATAATAGCCGTTATTTACACTATAGCTCTATCACCTAATCACCAGACCTTAGTCTGTCCAACTAATAGCCAGAAATTTCCATTGCTTTTCTATCTAGGTGCCAGATGTGCCATAGCAAAAGGATATAAAGAAAGAACTACCTAAGGAGGAGTGAATTTAAACTGCAATTATTAAGAACAGAGTGTTCGATCACAAACACCCTGTCACGGAGATGAGAAATTAATAACTTGTTGAGTGGCTGAGATTATTGAAGAGAGAAGGCTTGAGTGGTTTGTAAGCCATAGCGATATAAGCTCTCCATGCCTGTGCGTTTTATATGCTCCCTCCCACTTGCATTTCCCATTCCAGGTTCACTCCCCTCTCTAATAGTCACAGCACCGTCAGAGGGTATATCTTGTTTTATTGGACGAGACTAAATATCTTATAGAAGTCGGGCATGAAATACATTATAAAATGTAAACTTCGAAACTGATCGATTATATATGATAAAGAGCATCTAGGTTTGAGAATTCAATTCGGTACATGATCCCGGGGTTAGGCACAATAAGGCCTGAAACAAACTACATTAATTTATGATCTCATCAGTATTTATTAGACATTATTTATATGGTCCTTTTCTTGGGCACCATGTTTGGCTTGAACTGGATAGGTCATAAACTCGTACCATAAAATTTGTGACCAGGAGAGCTTGATTGATTGTATTAAATTTCATGATAGACCTTGAACCACCAGATACTGTTGGATTAGAATAACACTTTAGGAACACTTGTATTCGCATAAAGTAGATACACTCAAGTGCTGGGATACCAGATTATGAAACCACAAACAACTTCCAGTACATGCAAACTATAGTCTTTGAAGCATTCAACTAAGTATGTGCATGATGTGTGTGATGTACATGTTTGTTCTTCATATACGATTTGTCATTGTATAACTAGATGAATGAAAAGCCCTTGAGCTGTAATATCGTGGCGTGAGCACCTGAACAGAGAAGGCAAAAACTCTAGTAGATACACTGGTCGTTCCCTAGATGTCCATATTTCTAGTACCTAGTCTAGTGTAAATGGGAGAAGCTAACCCTCTAATTAAGCAGAAAGAGTTTGCAACGTTGTCTCGTTAATATCGGAATGTGATATCCATTGAGAGGTTCAACTTTTTGGACTTAATAACTAAACAAGGATTCGTGAAACCTCAAACTATTATCCATAATACCCAGATACATTACAACGCTCTCTCACAAGAGACAAAATGAAATAATGTTTTAGAGGAAATTTTTGAAGTCTCGTTTGTCAGGACTTGGAAGAAGATTCCATCCTAAGAGGTTTGACATCAGCCGCACTATCGAACGATGAGGAATTTTTTGTCTACGATTTTTCAAAATTGCACGCACTGATAACGTCAAAGTCCCTCTGCCCAGTGTGACATCAACAGTGCAGAAAACTTATTAGAAAGAAAACTACGCATTGTAGGACGAATGGGGTAAAATTTCTTAGAATCGAATCTATTCTAATTAAAAAATATAAAATGAATACGTGAGTGACGCTCATTAGACCGTGAACACGTACTTGTATAAGCCAATGTTGGTAGTTGCAATTGTCCGGACGAGGTTGCTTCCTTTTAGCTTGAGCCTGCCATGTGTCGTTGGAGATCAAACGGCTCCTCGGTGCAGCACTGAGAGCTTGCAGCGTTTGTCTGGTCATTTGCTGACTGCAAGGCCCGTTGCTGTGGCAGAAAGTTAGTCTTGTTATAAGAGACGTTGAATGTAGGTTGACAAAAACTCAATAATATATAAGAGACTTTTCCTGTAATAGCCACAAATTCACATTCGATTAAGGTGGTTTTTACTACAGAAAGATTTATTGAAAATCTCGTTATTTAATCAAATTTTCTTTAAAAATACATAAAATTGTATGATGACAATAATAAAGAATGAAGTAATCTATTTACCTTTAGATACAATAAACAATTTTGTTTTATCATTTTAAATTTCAATAATAAACCTTGGTTGTGGACGAAGAAAATAATTTTTAGACACTCTTTAAAATTTGTTGATTACATTTCATGATAAGTAGATTCCAAAACTCTAGAAAAATGAAAATAAATAAAATCAGGTGGATCTCAGTTTTATCGTTTAAACTGTCAATGCATGTGTGATGCCTGGCAGCGTTTTATTTAAAACGGTGACTTGAGTAGAAGGGCTATCTAACACAGAAAGTAATGTTAAACGTTGGTGCACCTAATAATTTCCAGCGTTTTAGAATATTGAAGATGAACAAATGAATGAACGATCATTCATCTTAGCTGCTTGCAGAACGGAAGTGCATATGGCGTGAATGTGAATTGATATGGCATGATTGGATTGATTGATGTATGATATGATTGAAGCCGTAATTTCCCAGGAAGTTGCAGGCATAGACCGACTCATCGCATACGCTAGAAGAAATCTTGCTGATACCTGTTACACCGTAACCAAAAGAGAGCTTCTTGCATCGGTATGGGCCACCTGACACTTCCAGGAATATCTTTTGGGACGTCCCTTTGAACTGCAGACTGACAACTGTATTTAAAAACTCATGAGCAAACACCACGAAGTTGCAGGCATAGACCGTCGCATCGAATACGCTAGAAGAAATCTTGCTGATACCTGTTACACCGTAACCAAAGGAGAGAGCTTCTTGCAGCGGTATGGGCCACCTGACACTTCCAGGAATATCTTTTGGGACGTCCCTTTGAACTGCAGACTAACCAATGTATTTGAACACTCATGAGCAAACACATCTTTGATTACATAATCATACTTTTGTATGTCTTGGACTAATTCAGTCTCACCTCTGAGGTTGAATGGAGACACTAAGAGGCAGCTGCTGGATTGGCGGCGGGGGAGGAGGGCGCCGGGGCTGCAGCGGAGGTTGAGCCTCTTGGAGATCTGGCATCGAACGCCTATGCAGGGCCTTCATCTGATCAGCACGTCGTAAATCCTGGAGTGACTTCCTGTGAACTACGTCTCTCATCTGGGACGCATCAAGTGCTTCCCTGGACCTAACCTCCTGGGCCATCATAGGCCAATCCTGCTGTGGTGGAGGCAATGGTCTTTTCATCTCCTGAATGTGCATGGCAGGACTTATAAGCACATTTTGGTACGTCTGCAAAGATCGTAATAATTTAGTTATACATTATGATCATGCTAAAGAGATAGTGACCAACTCATTGATTATTAATTTCATTAACAAGAAGGTATGATAATGGCCCAGAAGTGAAAATATCCTACTAATAACTATGTTGTGACCAATAACTTATATATAATCAATGATACATCCATTGATAGACTAATGGGCTGTCACACTTAATGAGAGTGTGAAATTTACTGCTTGCACGAGATCGTTCAAATACCATACACCACTCTTACCATCCAAAAATCTATTTGTACATATTAAGGCTATCAGGTCGGGGTATGTAAAAGAAAGTGTGCAAACTGCAAAGAATCAAAACGACTGCAAACCTATCTAACCTAAACGTACCTCAATAGGCCTCCTTGGAACAGGTTCTTGCCTACAGGACACGGGTTCAAGTCTATATATTTGTTCAGCTCGATCAGGCTGAGGAGGGTCAGGTCTGGGGGGCTGGACGTTATGTTGCTCCACGTGGTAGTTTTCATTCATCTGCTCGTTTGTATCCTCCCATTCGTATCGATCTTTTTTCGCTTCGAGTTCTCTCAGTTTCATAGCCAATGTCTCTCCTGGAAATTAAGCACGTTTATTTGAATTCCATTAAATACACGCAAATGCAAAAAAGAAATGATACATGACATTTCGTAAAGATGTTATGTTATATACTACAGCTCCAACTTTCCCTCAATTGATCTGTGGGACCTAATTTTCGATGAAATTTTTAGCTAATTCAAGAGCTACTATCCTAAATGAGCTTTTTTGGACTATGAACCGAGAGCTACCTCTAGTTTTGGCCCATATGATCCACGAATATAGCAAATTAAAAATATGGTACACTTATTAGTGGCACATAGTAGAAACCAATTGTTATAAAATGGGTAACAAACACACGTGATGACATTGTTCGGTTACTATAATGATGTCTAAACTCAGAAACAAGTACCTAGGTAATAAACAGATTCTGTCTCAAGACTTTGTTTTCCTATTAAAAGCAGGAGTCCCATAGGATAGTCCGCAGCATCTGCTTATAAGTGGTACACATGCAAGTGTAGGACTGCGGGACCTACCACGGCGTCGGGGAACGAGCGGCAGGAGGAGGCGGCTGGGGTGGGAGCCGGCAGTGAGCCCTCTCCTCACTACGTCACTGGTCCCCTCCACGGTGGTTCCATATAGAAGCGCCATGCGGCCTTCCCCTCGCCCCAGTCTACAGTTGTTCAAACCCCTTTGTTTCACCCAGTTGTGGTAAAGTAACGCGTTCGTGACGAACCATATCACTGCCGATTATTGTACTAAAACCAGTCGTCGGGATATCGATACACTAACGGGACATCGCGCAAATCGTGACAACAGCCATGACGGTACCGAACCCCTAGGACATTTGGACATTCCAGTGAACCCAGTCAGCAGTTCCGATACGGTATTGTGCCCACCTCAATTCATACCATGTCACAAATATCCTATTAAGCAGGGTCTTCAACCCTTTCTGTTGATTGATGTTCTCATGCCCTTCAGGCACGAATTTTAAGTGTTACTGATCCGTACTCTGAATTTTACTTGCCTACAGCCATATGTTGAACTACCTTTACATTTCCTTGTTTTGTTGTATTAACTCTTTCATGCTTCTGTTTTGTGATTCCATTATATTGAATCTATGTTAGCAAATGGTGTTGTGCTTTATTATACCTGCATCCACAGTTCTGAGGTTTCACTTCTGGCCTATTAGCCATTGATAAATCATTAGTATTTCTTTTGAGCCCCAAAGAGTAGTCATTTTTGATTATTTAAAGATTGGATCATTTGGTTATCTGTCCCAGTAGGAGCTTACACAAGTGTTTTCAATAAGATACCACACCATGTAATAGATTTTTATGGATATTTTTCGCGCTGATCCACGTGGTGATGTTATAATAATAATAATTTTTTTAAATGCAAGTAGTCCAAGGACTTTTCTAGTGTATGAAAACAACCTTGATTCCAAGGTGTAACTAACTTAGTCGTGCATTTTGACGTACACAGAATAAGGACTTCCGATTAGGTCAGCGCCACAAAGTGCACCATACCTATGATGTTGAACCAAATAACAATAGTTTACGGAGTTCTTATAGAAATACGCTTACCCAATTTGAGTTTGTTTTCCTTGTCTTGTTTCCTAATCTTCTCTTCTTCCTCCAAAGTTTCAATAATTTCACGCTCTTTCTTCATTATTTCATCTTCTTCGGATGTAGTACTTTGATTTCCATAAACCTGGCACAGAAAGTAGGGGGAAGTTCATACAACATTTTATAACAATAATTTATTATTAAGGATAATCTGAATAATGTGGAAGCCTTAGAATTGATTGATTATTAACTGATGGTTTCTAGGCACTCAATAGCCAAGTTTTTTATTACTTAACTTACGATAAATATTAATACACACTAGGGCTGAACGTATTACTGCATTAGTTACCGAAAATCTTCCTTAACCATACACTGTGACTACTACACTATCTAGTTATCTTTGACTGAGAGTAAAACCTATTTTAGACAGTTAACTGATGTGATTTCTAAATTTCTTGCTGCATACATAATACATATTATGTAAAATCATAATACTTATAAGATGTTGATCACAATTTCAGAAGTTTATTGAAGCTGGGCTAAACGTGGAGAAACCCATTAAAAACTTAGTTTCTTCCACCGGCTTTCTCTGGCAGTCATTCACGGTGGGGGGGGGGGTCGTGGTGCTATGGTCTCCAAGGTTCTATACCACTTAATTCGTATTATAGTATTTTCAATTAAAATAATAATAATTAATAAAACTTGGCACATTGAAATCGGTTTTAAAGGCTTCTCATGAGCTCATCTGGTTCATTACTTTCTGAACACTAAGGAAGGGCTAATGGTAAGTCAATTCTAGATGTGTCTATCGTTGGGCTTTGCCATTTCGTTAAGTATATTTAGCCCGTACCATGAATATAGGGGTAGGGGAATGTTAGGCGATATTGTCATTGAGTGTACGCCAGGGGATCCAAGTTCATATTCCTCTTTGGTCTAATCGTGAAAACTCAAATAGAGTTTGACGAACAAGTGCATTGACATTCACTAGTGATTTCCTGCCTGCATAAGCGTGGAACATCCTGAGCTAAAGTAGAAGCCCCATCTGACAGCCAACACAAAGTGAAGGTGGTAAATGAGGAGTTACTTATTTGGCAGTACCTTAGAGTCTACTTCACTGAAGCCACAGTAGAAGTTGCAACATTCTACCATCATCTACTAACAGAGGTAAGCCACACACAAGCTGCTTGTATTTGGCCGGTTTTCTGTGGGGGAAGATGCTTCAATTTAACAAATACGTTCACTTTGTATTTGCTCTTGACTAGGCTTACAATAGTATGAGCCTTCTGAGTTTCAAAAGCCATGCTCTTTTTTTAACAAGTGTATCATCTTATCTCATGATTGCATTGATGGTAGACTCCTCATTGATATACAGGAGCAAGAGAGAAGACTCATCAGAGAGGCAAGAAGACGTCTTTGAGTTCATAATCATCGAATCACTATAAAGATATTTACTACGAAAAATAGGATACTTTCAAGAAACAAGAATTTACTTAAGTGAAAAAACGAGAAAAACCTGCTAAAAATCTTGTAAAAAATAAATCAAAATAAATGAATGATAAATCGTCTCACCTCACTATCATTGCGGCTGTGACTCCATGGTTCCGAAATTTTGTTGTCCAGCTCGACCCCCGAATCTCTACTTTCTTGGTTGGAATCACTTTCCGAGCAGATGGACTGGCGGTACAACTGCCTCTCCATCCGACGCTCTTCTGCTAACAGAGCCGTCATATCTGGGGGTCTCACGAGTTCCAATTCTGTGGAATAAAATTATATAATTTAAGAGAAAACGTCAAGGAAGTTGAATAGGTTCATGATGATCAAATAATGTTTTGTCATACAACCAATGCTTCATGTACTCGTACGTAGATAGATTATACTACACAACTAGATTTCTGTGTCAGATCAAGAGGGCAATGTTTCAACCCGTTATGCCAAAATAGAGTAGAATTTGACCTTCAAATTGACCAATATTCGCTTTTGAGGCAAGGAACTTGTTTACTCTAATCAGGAGACCTGAATTGTTGTTAACATTTTCTGGTCTTTCTTTATGTTTTGAGTGCAAACATTTGCTTTCCTGTCACTTGGTTTGAACTTTAAAATGCTTCCTCGAACGACCATTTACGCATTTAATTGCAAATCGTTCGCGGGTGATGACGATGCCAGGAATAGTGACTTGGTGGGATGGGCCATGGAGTAGTGACAAGCAGACAGTTTTCTTTACTCTCAACTAACTTTTGATTTAGTTTGAATGAAGTTTAAGTTTATTTTGGTTTTCACAAGAGAAATTTAAGATTGTTTTGAGTTTAAAATGGTTTTGTTAGTTTTACTTATACATAATTGTTAACCATATAAACATTTGAGACATTTAAGCTTTTTAAGACACAAAAAGCAAACTCATGACATCAAAAGCAAATTTTTGGAGAAACCCTGGTAATGTTTCTCAAAGTTAAGGTTAAACAAGGACAATCACTCAATCACTTTCACCGAGACATGAGCATTTTTTCAAATTCGTTACCAATATCAGGATGAATGAAAGTTGATTGGATAGGCTGCCCAATAATATTAAACAGCATGCAAAAATAGGGGACTCAATTGAATTTCTTAAAATTTGAGCAGTTTATGAGTAATTCTGATATGCTTAACACCAATGAGGTACCTAGACCACACAATTATTTTAGAATGGAAATGATAGCAGGAATGATAGGAGGGAGGGGATGGGTCAAAATTCTTGAAAGGAATGCGAGTTGTCCTGAATAGCTCCTTCTGATATTGGCACTTTACTTTCCAATAAATAAGATGTATTATATATATATATAAGATCCTGTGTACAACAGAAATTCTGCATCAAATACCAGCATCTCTTATTTCAGGCAATTTAAGCCTTTCTCTTCTTGTGCTACATATTTTGAGACACTGTTAGCTAAAGTAAAGCGAGGATCTGAAGTTCACACTTCTATTCCATATTCAGTCACATATTACTTATAACCATCACTACGGACTATGTCTTTCTATAATAAAAGATTCGAAACCTGATTAAACGAACGCAACAATTCGTATAGACAATCGCCTTCAACACACAAGTAAATGATATTATTTTTAAATCTATAATTCAGTGACCGTGTGTGCTATACCAAAAAAAAAAAAAAAAAAAAAAATTTCATGCGTTATTACACATATCATGCAAGATAAAAATATTACTTGAAGTAAAATCTAGTTTTTAACTAGATAAATACGTAAATTGAGCGTGATTTAGTGATATTGGCACTCATGAAATTGCACCAATCGTTTAGTGGTGAATTCTAACAAATTAATAATCATCGAAACAGATGTTTGAGGGCCTGATCACACTCAAAACCGATGAGAAGAGGTTTCTAATATTATGAATAACGCAAAACGAACTTGAAACTGCTTTACAAACAACGAAAACTCCATTATTGGTATTATCATACCAAGACACCTATACGAACACTTTCATTACATTGTATGTTCCTTATATATTATGATTAGGCCCGATTTACATGATTCGAAAGTGCAGTGCTCATTGGTGTGAGACAATGGAATTTTTAGCGACCGCTGTACTGAAGTGTAGCAATACAACAGAACCTAAGTGAAGTGAACATGAAAAAACATAGGTGTATCGCTGTAGGAATGTTCCTGAAGAATGTGCATGAATTAATCAGATTTTAAAAAACTCACAATTTCCACTTTCTAGCATACGAAATACAGACAAATCCATAATGAAGAAACCAAAGACGCACATTCACGTTTCCAAATACCAAGTTAAGTTCACATATATTTAAGATTCCAGGTTCGAAAATTCAAAAACCTCAGCCTATTTGATAAAACAACGATCAGAGAAAATTTTTGTACTGTTTAAGATTACATTTTTGCTTTAATTAATTTTTTTTAAAGTGAATTAAAGTATGTCAAACAACCTTTATCTAATTTATGAATCTGCTTCAAATTTGAAATTTGTAATTTATGAATCTGCAGCTTTTTTTTTTTTTTTTTTCAATTTATTGTCAACTCCTTGTGTTATAAGTACACTTTGCGTTTTGCTAATGGCATTTTCTACTCAATTACAGTAGTGGAACATATACGGAGGGTACTGTCCAGCGAAAGGCCTCCTACGCGACAAGCCTACTATAGCAAATTTGTAGCTGTGAATTTGTAGACATTTGTCGCCCATTATAGCGATGTTTCGATTTAATTTGAGCAGTTTTCTTTGCGAACAAGATGACCAACGACTTATTTTGTAACATATGAACTTGTTTGCCAACTATTGAATATGTTTCTGATCTAAAGAACAATTCATTTATACGATTCTCAGAGTTTTCAACACAATTTAGGGAACAAAAGGGGCAATCCTTCGGACTCACCCTTTCTTAAGTGGAACTTGATTTTTATGGCGGAATAACAGATTTAATGATTTACATACATAGGTATGCAACGTTAAAATTCCGGGTTAAAATAGAAAGACTTTTCGAAGTACTTAAGTTAGAAGTCGAGTAGATACCTAAAAAACTGGTGGCTTATTGATTTTCCAAATCAATCAAAAGTTTTTAAGATACGGAAAAAATCAACACCATTTTAATCAAATTGCACCTAAAGACGAGATAAATGTAATATATCCAAAAATAATTATGGTTACAGTCCAAGGCCCAAAACACAGTACAGGCTGAAGGCCGAAAATAGGTAGTAATTCCAGGAGAAAGTTTGAGACTAGATTTTGAAAATTTAGTCCGTTCTGAGTGAGAAAATCGTTGTCTGCCATCTCGAAATTTGAGGAATACGAAATGGCGGCCGCATAAATATGGCTTAATTCGCCCATTTTAAAGTTTTCCTCTAATAATTCCTAAACCATTCATCCTACAGAAATTTTTATACGTAGCAAAGTTGTAGAGCATAAAAATACAAAGCGATCCGATCCAAAAACTATGAATTATCTCCCAAAATAAGCGAATTACAAACAATTGAAAATTGGGCTAATTTTGGGTCAGCCCCCGCCCCCGTCCAGAATTTTCCCCTTCAAAATCACCTAGCGGCCTTAATATTGGTCTGATTTAGGTCTGCCAAACTTCATTCGATTCAGAGTTAAATACTTTCCAAAGTTCATATCGAGCAAGTTTTAGCTGAGACCTTTCCCCCGAGACTTACAGCAGAACTCATGAATTTCACGTCATTTTACACATAAAGTTAGCAGAAACGGCGTCTTACTATATGTACTTTAATGGGAAAGGGTCTCAGCTAAAACGTGCTCGATATGAACTTTAGTGAAGTATTTAACCCCGATCCGAATGAAGTTTGAAAGAGCTAAACCAGACCAACATAATGGGCCGGTTTATTAATCACATTTATCCAATGAATGAGGGATTTATCTGAAGGATATCGTTATCCTCTAGATAACACAATAGAGGGTGTTAATCCATCCCTAGTTAAACTCTTTCTGACGTTTTAATTTATCTGGTCCCTGGACGGCTGGATAACTATTATAACTGGAGGTTACCTAATGAGATACCTTTCTAACCTCGAACATGTTTATTAATTTACAAAAACTCTTATTTGAATCTCAAGTTTGATTGTCTTTATTTGTGTACCTTCCAATGGATATATTTGGGGATTTGTCTTCAAATAGTAGCAACGACGAAGATTTTATCGCTGCATAATTCATTGAAAAGAAAAGAAGACCGTATATACCTAGTAAGACCCCGTGTAGACCTACTAATATGGGACGAGTGCATATTTTTATTGAGGTTTCGGTTGGACAAAGATACTGTTCTTTACATTCTAACATAATTCGAAGATGAAACTGTTCACAACTTACTGATCACTTTAAATAATTCAAAATAATTCAGGTTGTAATATCGCTATGTGTATATGTATTTCTCTCTCTAGAAATGAAGCAAATAGCAAAAGTCAAAAATGTGGTTGTTTCTTATTTGCCGATCTTGATAACAAGATGGACACCGTTGTGGAAATAGCGTCAGACCCGGTTTTTCAATAGTCGATCCATGAAGAAAATGTAGCTCCTTTTCTACTCTGTGGTAGCTCCATGTGAAAATCGCCCTTCTTTGTCGCCTACGGACACCAACAGGAATCCGATAATTTTATCCGCCAGGTAATTAGGCATTGATAAACGACTCACATTCGGGGGGGGGGGGGGGACTGTTTGTAGTTCGCTTATTTTGGGAGATATTTCATAGTTAAAAAAAAAAAAAAAAACGAAGAAATGAACACAACCGAACAAACCTAGCAGGGGAAACAAGAGAGAGAGAGAGAGAGAGAGAGAGAGAGAGAGAAAAAAAACCAACCAAGTGCCTAAGCGAATGAAAGAGAAGATTTACTTACCCATTCCTTAACTGATAATTCATAGTTTTTAGGTCGGATCCCTTTGTATTTTTATGCTCTACAACTTTGCTACGCATAAATATTTTCTTAGGATGAATAGTATAGGAATTATTAGAGAAAAATTCAAGATTGGCGAATTAAGCCATCTTTATGAGGACGCCATTTTCCATTCCACCACTTTCGAGGTGGCAGACAACGATTTTTTCACTAGGAATGGACTATATTTTCAAAATCAAATCTCAAACCTTCTCCTTAAATTGCTATACTTATTTTCGGCCTTGGCTCCTGGACTGGCCAAATCGCGAGAGCGTGGTGGAACATCGAGAGTATGTAATACGAAGAAAAATTAAGATGTTGAGGTACCTGGTTCTAAATAACTGTCGTCATCGTTGCCTTCAATCCCAAGGAATGAAGAGCGCTTTTGACGGATTTCTTTTTTGATTCTTTTGGTCGAGTCAAGTCTTCTCAAAGTCACCTGTTGGACAGAGTTCAATGCACAGGTGAGAAATCATCAAGTGTTTCCCCCTTGAATACATCACAATAATAGCAAGAAGGTAGTAAGAAACAATCAACACATATCCGTACAGGTAAATTCAATTTGAAATGAAACGTTTATAGATATTTAGTAGGTAATCATTACGAGACTTCATACTATAAAGTCTAGAATAACAAAATATATTACTCTAAATGTATATTATATATCATTACATGAGGTTTAGGTTCAGAAATTTCCTCGTCACTCAGATCTGTTGGCGGTGGAGGAGGTTTTTCTTTGGGCGGCTCCAATCCTACGGAGTTCAAATTGAATAGGCAATCCTGAGGAGTTTCAGAGTACAGGTCCATGACGATGCCTTTGAACTGTGAAGGGAAGTAAACAAAAGTACACGAGTTAGAAATTATATCTATCATTTTCTCACATCTATAGGTATAAATACATTCAGGGTTATGAAGGAGGAACGCATCCACCGATGTGCACTTTAAGAAATTTCTGACGGTGAATAACCTATAACGCGACAAGTTGAAATTTTGTCAACATGTGACCAGGTACTGTTAGGTTTGGTCAACTACCACATATGAAGAAAAAGAAATGGACAACAATCAAACTCATAATTGTAAAAAATACAAACGTATTGTGAATCACAAAATTATAGTGTTTCAGACTTGGGCAAAGAAGGTGCTCAACTCATTTTTGAATGTGCCAAAAAATGAAAAATTATTGCATGAAAAAATGGGTGTGTCATAGAAACAAAAACGAAATCTCCAAAACACCAATCTAACTTAAAAAAAAATAATTAAAAAATAAAATGAAAGCTAACTAAATTGCTATAATTACTCAACAAAAACAAAGAAGACGTATTAAAGTAATCAAAAATTTAGCCTTGAAAAAGGTGAAATATTGCAACGAATGGTATAACTAAATGATAATGGTATGAATACAATGAAAGAAAAAATGAACCCCTGAGCTTCCAATCAAATAGGTAGAGTATGAAATGGACATGAATTATTGCAATGAAATAATGAAAAATGTCAATCTCGACAGGCACCTCCCCTTGGCCCTTAACTACTTGGGGGCTACTAGGTACTTGGGAAGACGACACCAAACTCGATTTTTGATGATTTGACAATGACGGACGTCAGTGACGACGACAATGACGTCGTATTGTCGTCAAGGGAAACTTTTAAAGTGGTTTCAGTCGATTTTGTGAGGCGAAACTCGATAGGTAGCTCCAAAATTGAGGCCTCTAGCGCGGAACACGCGCACGCAGTTGTTACAAACGCAGAATGAGTCACACTTCCACGTCTCACTTCGTTCGACAATAACATAGTCTGTTACACAGGTACTTAACTTTACATATAACATGTTATAGCATTCTTCCATTGTAGCTACCTGTTTACATACCTAGCAATAATTATGTTGCAACGTGATGATGAGTGGTTGCTGTTCATGCATCTTAATATGAAACGTGAGAAAAAAGTGAGGAGATTTTTTGAAGTGACCATATTCACGTATGTAAGTTCAATATCAATCGGTAGATTTAAAATTGATCAAAAGAACAATGCGTAATGATGAAGTCCAAAAAAACCATTACTTGGAACTATTAATTGGAGAATCAATACATATATTATCGCCCGCGCAAAAGTACAACGTCATACTAAAACAAGGTTTATAATTTTACTTACTTGACTGGATTCGACAGTCATTTTCTCCTTCGGCAACACGTCGACCTGAGTGACTGACATGACTGTGAAGTCTGTGCCGATTGGCGGTGGCGATGCTTCCTTCGGGGATTGGGGGTCGTTTGACGACATAGGTGGGTCGACTGTAGGGAGGTCTATACCGCTAGCTACGGGCAGGGGGCCCGGATCACATTTCCGTTCCTGGTTGATGAATTCTCTGCAGTGCTCCTGTCAAACAAACGGATTCGTGACTAATCAAAAGGAAACACCGGGGGCAGGTAATACGGGATTCAAAGTTACGGCCTTCATATATTAGGTAAGTAGATAGCAGTGGAGTAACGTTGGTAGGAATTATCATCATTCACACATCAAAGCATTGAGTCAAGATGATACCATCCGTTACTCAAATCACCATGTATAAGGTTACACGTTACACAGAATCAACAACACAATTGAAACCTTCTCAAAGTCTCCCTGCTTCATTACAAAACACTTCTGGTGAATTTGATGTCAAGGAGCGGTTTGATATGCCTACATCAAGGTCATTAAATAAAACAATGTAGTATGAGTTTAGAACCTAAAAAGATTCAGATGGAGAAAGAAAAGGCGTCGGGTTATCTAGGTCAGATTTCATGGATGGAATCTTGTTTTCAAGACTCTCATGCTTTTACAACTTCGATAAATCACTATGGTCATAGTTTTTGAGCTGAGGGTTAGTCAGAAATTCGCAACACCGACCTTTTCTATAATCCTTATATAATAAAACTTCCCAATAGACGGCTAAACGGCTGGACCGATTCTGACGGGAGCGGTCGTAAAATGATCAGCAAGTTCCGGCGTACAACATAGGCCAAGTCTGATTCATTAAGTCTGAACCTCCAAAACATCCTTCTACTTCATAAAAGGCGCTACCCTTCACAACAGATTTGAAGAATCACGGGAAAGAACGATCAGACTCAATTTTTGTTCCGAAATGAGATAGTGGTGCCATCTTGCAGGTCTTAGAGAAACGAATCGACGCATGTATCGCGTAGGGAAAGGATGATGAAGGTTAGCGTCAAAATACAGAGGGAAAGATTTTAGGTGTCGCTAAACAACGATCAGAGAACTAACGGCCAATAAGGACCAGAGTCCTAAAAAACCTCACTTGTTGATCAGTGCACATCCATTCAAAATCAGTTTTTCCCATTCTCTTCATATTTTGTAAAACATTTTGATTTTGGTTTCTTCATTAAAATGTGTTTTTTCAATGAAATGACTATTTGGAGTTGAGAATTATTTACCCTAAACCCAAAATATTACACTTGAAAGTTTAAAATTTGAATTTTGCAGATTTGTGAAGAAGTGACTCTGATCGTTATTTCCCGCGACCCTTCATTTGTTTAGTTCCCGAACTTTTGTTATTATGGTTGCTAACAGGCAGTTTGTTAGCGGCGGAAATTCGTGACAAGTGGAGAAGCCTTGACGGGTTGCTATTTTGCTTTTAGTGGTGGACGGGAATTTTGATATTTCTTGCGAAGAGCGGGACGGGAAACCGATTTATTTGGCTCCCGAAATTTTATTATGGTTGCCAACACGCAGTTCGGGCCCTTTCTTCACGCGTGTTTGTGTTTGACGATTTCGATCAGCTGAGAGCTAAACTCTTTCCTGTTCACCATACGAAGTTTAAATTTGATTGGGTGACCCTTTGGAACATTATGAGACAATTGGAAATTATGGGCTCTTTCCTAATCAGCTGAGTGAGCTAAATTCTCTCCTGTTCACCCTAGGAAGTTGAAATTTGATAGGGAGACTCTCTGGGTCATTAAAAGACGATTGAAATGATGGGCTCTTTAATGACCAGCTGAGTGAGCTAAATTCTCTCCTGTTCACCCTAGGAAGTTAAAATTTGATTGTGAGACTCTCTGGGTCATTTAAAGACGATTGAGATGATGGGCTATTTCATGATCAGCTGAGTAAGCTCTCCTGTTCACTCTAGGAAGTTAAAATTTGATTGTGAGACTCTCTGGGTCATTTAAAGACGATTGAGATGATGGGCTCTTTTATAGTCAGCTAAGTGACCGAAATTCTCTCCTGTTCCCCCTAGGAAGTTGAAATTTGCTTAGGAGACTCTCTGGGTCATATAGAGACGATTGAAATTATGGTCTTTTCTGATCAGCTGAGTGAGCTAAATTCTCTCCTGTTCTCCCTAGGAAGTTGAAATTTGATAGGGTGACTCTTTGGGACAATAAGAGAAGATTGTGGGTTCTTCCATCAACAGCTGAGACAGCTAAATTCTCTCCTGTTCCCCCTAGGAAGTTGCAATTTGAAAGGAAGACTCTCTAGGTCATTAAAAGACGATTGAAATGAACGGTTCTTTCACGATCAGCTGAGTGAGCTAAATTATTTCCTGTTCACTCTAGGAAGTTGAAATTTGATAGGGAGCCTCTCTGGGTCCTTAAAAGACGATTGAAATTATGGGTTCTTTCATGATCGGCTCAGAGAGCTAAGTTCTTTCCTGTTCACTCTAGGAAGTTGAAATTTGATATGGAGCCTCTCTGGGTCCTTAAAAGACGATTGAAAGATGGGTTCTTTCATGATCGGCTCAGTGAGCTAAATTCTTTCCTGTTCACTCTGGGAAGTTGAAATTTGATTGTGGGACTCTCTGGGTCATTAAAAGACGATTGAAATGATGGGCTCTTTCATGACCAGCTGAGTGAGCTAACTTCTTTCCTGTTCACTCTAGGAAGTTGAAATTTGATAGGGAGACTCTCTGGGTCATTAAAAGACGATTGAAATGATGGGCTCTTTCATGACCAGCTGAGTGAGCTAAATTCTTTCCTGTTCACTGTGGGAAGTTGAAATTTTGATAGGGAGACTCTCTGGGTCATTAAAAGACGATTACAATTATGGTCTCTTTTCTGATCGGCTGAGTCAGCTAAATTCTTTCCTGTTCACTCCAGGAAGTTGAAATTGATAGGGTGACTCTTTGGGACAATAAGAGACGATTGAAATGATGGGCTCTTTCATGACCAGCTGAGTGAGCTAACTTCTTTCCTGTTCACTGTAGGAAGTTGAAATTTGATTGGGAGACTCTCTGGGTCATAAATAGACGATTGAAATTATGGTCTCTTTTCTGATCAGCTGAGTCAGCGAAATTCTCTCCTGTTCACCCTAGGAAGTTGAAATTTGATTGTGAGACTCTCTGGGTCATTAAAAGACGATTGCAATTATGGTCTCTTCACTGATCAGCTGAGTGAGTAAAGTTCTTTCCTGTTGACTCTAGGAAGTTGAAATTGATAGGGTGACTCTTTGGGACAATAAGAGACGATTGAAATGATGGACTCTTTCCTGATTAGCTGAGTGAGCTAAATTCTCTCCTGTTCACCCTAGGAAGTTGAAATTTGACAGGGAGACTCTCTGGGTCATTAAGAGACGATTGAAATTATGGTCTCTTTTCTGATCAGGTGAGTGAGCTAAATTCTCTCCTGTTCACCCTAGGAAATTGAAATTTGATAGGATGACTCTTTGGGACAATAAGAGACGATTGCAATTATGGGCTCTTTCATGGTCAGTGTTCGAGCCTGATTTTGCTACATTTATGCTGTAATTTGGCATGCAGCCTCCTTAGTTACGAACACAGTCTGGATATGGTTATTTCAGCAGTCTATGCACCGACTAGCCCGTACAGGTGGGTCCGTGCAACGCACGGGTAACCGGCTAGTCTATTATATAAATGAGAATGTTGCTTTGTTTATCCCCCGTGGCTGGCTCAACGGATTTTAATGTGGTTTTTCTCTCATTTATCAGCAAGCTCCGGAGATGGTTTTAAGCTATATTACAATTCTCTAGACTTACTTCTTCATTGAGAACTCGGTTTTCATAAAGTCGCCCGGGTAAACAACTTCGTAATTGAGGAAAAAACCCGGGAAAACACCTTTTCAAATCAAATGTGGATGGGGTGGGATCACGCGTAAAGAACTTTCGATAACAAATTCAACGATTAAAAAAAAAAAATAAATAAATAAAATAAAATAATAATAAAACGATTTTGGTGTGTTGTTATCCGTAGATAGATCTTCAAAGATTGACATTAAAAACTACTTACTGCAGCAACGTTGGGCGGGAAGAGTTTCAACGTAACTAAGGTTATATGGCGTGACTCAAGCACGTACACAACCCGAAAACATATCCATGTGTCAATGTTTTTCCATGAAATGGAGAAACTGGTTTAATTTTTTTTTTTTTACATTAACTAATTCCCTAAAATATTATGGCTTTAATAGTAACAATTAAACTAATTTAGAATTCAAAAGCAAAGAAAAATTATTGAAACAATACACGTATAAGGAAACATTCTATGGATTAGAAAAAATCCCAGTACACCATCCATATATAAAAAAAAGGTTCTATCTCTGTTACGTAGTACCTGCCCACTTGGTCGAGTGCCTAAACACTCACAAGAGCAATTAAAAGCTACGTCACTCCGGCCTCGGTGTTTCAGCTTATCGTTTTGCACACCTATACATGAGAAGGAATCAGAAAACTTCCATATTTCTTTTGGCGTAACTAGTGCTTCCTCTCACGTGTATAATTTTGGTTTGTTCATTGTTTATGGATTGTTTGATTTGTTCGTTCAGGCGAGTTATTTTGAGAATTCTCCAACAATATGTTACCGAGATTCCTGAAGATTTCCGTGGTATTTGCAGCAACTATCATTTCACAACTGGTTCTACAGAAGATTATGAACGGGACGGAAAAAGACACCTAAGACTTCGATGACGGCGGTGTGGATGAATCTCTCTTGGCTGAACCTTTGGACAATGATGTCATATTGCTAAATACGGAGGACGTCCCTGTAATTCAATCGCCATCCTAGTAACGTTGAAATAATTAATAACGTAGTCATTGATTTTGAGATCGTGGAGCCAATTCTGTTGGATGACACTTCGGAACAGGTTTGACATACCCTCGACGATTTATGGTTAATTACTCGCAACATTTTCATAGAGAAATTTGTTTTAAAACCTTCTAGCCAAAAATGGTATTTTTACTAGATGTTAATGTTTGTACAAGAAAACTAGGATACCTAATAAGTCTACCCTCCAAATTTCAAGTTAAAATAATTATAAGGAAGCCAGTAGATGACTTTACTTTTGAAGATTGCGAAAGTTATCGAGCCGTTTTCTCAAAACTAGATTTTTTGTAACTTCCAATTTCAAAAATTCATATCTCACCAACGGAAAAAGAGATAGAAACTATCTGAAAACACCATCATGTTGAGCAGGTTGACTACTCCTAAAAAATGCATCACACTCTATTTCGACCCAGAATAAGATAAGGTCGCTTTTCCCTTATACGGTAATATATATAGAATTAAAAAGTAATTTAGGTACCTATATACGGTTGAGATAATACATATATAGCTTAATTGCATTTCGATATTTGGCTTTATCGGCATTATTTGGATTGGCGATTTATTCTATTTCATGCGTTGAGCAACATGACCTTTACCGAGGTAAAACTTGGAGCTATGTTATAACCGAATTTTGATTCAAACCTGCTTAAAACTCACTTAAATGTCATTGTACACTTCTACACACAACAGTAGCTGTAGGTACTTTTTACCAATTGATTAAGTGAATTTCCGTAAACATTTAGGAACCCTACCTATTATAAGTTGCTTCAAATGAAATTTAATGAAATTACTGAATGTGTTCATCATAGGAATCCTTCTAAAATTTTTTTTCAATTTCTGATTGTTTAAGGTATACAGAGAGACGCTAGTCTCGCATTGCCAAGCCTTCAAACAAGAAAGCCATTGCAACGAGACGAACCGAGATAAGTAACAAAGTAGAACTTCAGCCCAACATTGGCCCCCTCCCAACCCTGTCGGCTCTAACTTAATTTTTTTTGCGTATCCTAGGAGGGGCATGCCAAATAACAAATATTTAACCGTAAATCGATTCTATATAAGCTAAAACAAGGCGTTGAAATTCGTGTTTTCGGACTTTCTTCTTTTTCTCTCGTCTCACCCAATTTTTGCCCACCCACTTCTACCAGTTCTCAAAAGCCAATTATGATGAAATTTGAAACATAGGCTATACATTTGACCAGATTAAGTGCCTTTTGGGGTTTTAGAGCTGCTACGGTCAAGTGGTGGGGGGGTTTAAAAGAAGGGGTGAATATGAAATTTTCTCCCGTTTACCATAGGAAGTTTACATTTGATAGCGAGACTCTCTGGTACATTTAATGTATATTTAATAAAATATGAATAAACTTGGGGGTCTTTTCTGATCAGCTGAGAGAGCTAAATTCTCTCCTGTTCACTCTAGGAAGTCGAGATTTGATAAGGAGACTCTCTGAGGCATTAGAAAGGGATTGATCAGCTGAGTTAGCTAAATTCCTAGTTTTCAAAAACCTCTCTGGGACATCAAGAGACGAATAAACTGAAGGGCTCTCTCCCGATTAGCTGAGTGAGCTAAATTCTCTTCTGTTTTAAGGAAGTTTAAATTTAACTAAATTACCCAAGGAAATTTAAATCTGACAGGGAGCGTGTCTCCGACAGCAAAAGCCGTATGAAATGACTCGTTCCATCCATCCCGAGCAGTATGTACATTCTAACCTTTACTTCCTAGATCAACAGAAATGTGTGCTATTCCCACAAAAAGACGCTCCGCGTACAAAAGATGCCATGCCATAAAATGTATGATATCATCCAATTTGGGCCAAGCCAACGGTTGGATCGCCGACTGCTAGTACAGTACATTCACTCCCTCACTCTTTTTGGCTGCGTTTGGGGGTGAGAAGCTTCTTCAACGGCTTGACCGATTTTCACCTTTTACACACTAAGCATCATTGCTGTTTTCCAAATACAGTGGGGAATATCTCCTTCATTTCCCTCATTTTCATTTCTATATAAGGACCTGAACCCCCAACCTCTACATTGCATACAATTGCAGACCTCTATAACTTTCAAAACGACGCCATGACGAAGTATGTAACACTATTTCATCACTTTATAATCCTATTTCGTGAAAATACTTCGATTCTATTGTGAGTGTCATTCTCCTGAAATTATATCATACAATGAAATTTGTGTTACGTGTACTGCTTACTGATGCGGAGCTAAAGTGGAAGAGCGTTGTTCTAATCTTTAGTAACATTAAGGGATTCACATCCCCATTTAATATGTAAATGACATTATTAAACATTAGGAATATATTTGCAGTTTCGGTAAGATGTGTGAATCCAAATACTCTTACCAGTATGGTGGTGCCAAAGAAAGGAAAAGTTCGTTGACCAGTTTTTGAGGGCAGGCTCACCAAAAAAATAAATTACAAAAACCTTCACTCCGCCATTCCCACCTTTTCTCTCTTTGTTCCGAGGTCCATAACTACCACAAAAACTACAATATATACGTACTTGCACTGTACTATATAAATTACAACAACACTTTTAGGAGAAAGACGCAAAGAAAGATAGAGGCTTGAACTGGGATTTTCACTAAGAAAACGCTCAAGGTCGGTCTCAATTTATTACCTTGATTTTTCTGTTCATTTGAGGAACAAGAAACCTGAGCATGATTGGTTTTATGTTTATGAATCCCACCCAAGGAAATGCTGAAGCGTGTGCCAGAGCATTTACTTAGCCACTACTCATGAACAGCTCAAGATAGCTACCGTCTTCTCAGAGCTTCACTTCAGCATTTCCTTTCAACTTAGTGAAGACTATGAATTATTCCACCCTTTGAAATAAAGCCACTAGATGAACGTGTCATTGCAAAAAATATCTCGAAATCCCAACGAGATCAAAAAGCCAATTGCGACAGAAATGCCAAACTCTTACCTGAGGTCAACATTAATGATCGTGTAATATTATCATCATCAAAAGAAATGGCGACATGGTGTCGTACATCAAAAGGCTCATGCAATTAGATCATGATGGATTACAGGTATAGACGGCGAAAATGTGCGAAGAAATAGACAAGACTTTATTGCAATAAAAATAAACAATACGTGACTTTAATTCGACGTTAGTTACTCCGGGAGCGAGACACCTAAGATACAACGGTAAACTATGCAGTCTGAACGTTTAGGTAACAAAATGTAACGAGAGGGTAGAACAATAAGAATTTAATAACGAGTTTTGTTGATCAGCTGTGTCTATCTTTTTACCTACCTACTCCCGTTGTAGACTCTATATTGATCTTCGTTTCATTGTGCTCAATAAATTCTTATTTGCCAAACTAATTTCAAGTACAGTTTGTACATTTATGTTGTTGTAGTTAAGTACTGCATCTATAATCCAAATTAATTGGCAAATAAAAAACTTGAATGATGGGTACTGGAACACCTGATTTCAATATTAATGCTGTGCATTTTGGGGTTAACCCTCGGCACTCAATAACCCGACGCCCTTTAAGGCCTTTCACCCATTTTGCCTAAAGTATAATAAAAATAATTCCATATAATTGAATAGGTCAGTTTTATGAGTATTAAGGAGCTTAACATATGGGTTATTAATCCCATTCATCTGAATTGGGGTACAGTAGGCGCAGATTAAATTTTGAAACTTCAACAACCATTTTAATGATAGTACAGCTCAATAGCGGAACTTGATAATTCCCCAACACCTCGATACAAATTGAAATGAAGAAACTTGGCATAGAAAAGTTCATGAGAAAAGCATCATTAGCCTAAAAATAGAAGCTCGAGAGTAGGTTCACTAAAAGTATGTTTGCACTAAACAGAATTAGAACAGGTAATAGAAGGAAAATGTCTGTACATGTTAGATCCACCTGAGAACTGGATTTATAAGTTATGGCGTAAAATTAATGAATAGAAAAATTTCTCAATAAATGTGATGTATTTTTTGATTTATTGGATGTTAATATCCCAACCACAGAAGAAACGAGTATTCAGTCGACTAATTCTACAGACAATGATTTCAATATAGAATTTAAAAATGAATTTATTAGCAAATTAACGCAACAATTGAATACATAGGTAACTTTCGACATTTAACAGAAAAAGAACCGTACTGTAATTGGATATGTCAATCTGTTTCCTAACGAAACGTTATGTTTGTTACGTTAATCTAAGCTATTAATATGTTAATTTAGACAGGGGATTGGGCCCTATTGGTAATTAACGTAAATTTACTAAGAACTTTTAAAAATATGTAAATCTGAATCGTTAAGTTGGTATAACAATGTACGAAGTACTAATAATTACCTTCGGAACTTTGATTAGAGTAAGAAAAGAGTAGGAAGTAAGTATTAAATAGGTGAATATACAGTAGTCATTAAATATTAGGAAGAAAACACCCGTCTACTAACCTCAATATGCACTCCATGAAGCTGACTAGGACATACCATGCTCTCTAACGGTTCTGGGCATAATGTTGACTCATCTGAAATAGTCTGATCGACCAAAGTTGAGTTAGCAGTTGGATGGTTAAAAGAGATACAGCTTGCGTCGAGGTTCTCGTTAAAAGAAGAGCTTGACGACAGAGGAGGGGTATGTACAGTGGTATGGATTTCCGGGACGTTAGACACTTCCGGAATGGAAGGTAAGCAGTTAGAGAGAGACTCGAAGTGAAGAGATTTAGAAGAAGGTTCCTCCACCAGCGTCGGACTTACTGGGGGCGGAGACCGGTGGTCAGCAAAAGAATAGCGTTCTGCGTGACGAGACTCTTCAGCGATTGGAGGCTGATGGGCGTCCAGGATGACGGTACTGTCCAGGTGCAGGTCGTAATCATCGGCTTGAGATACAGAACTGGACACGTCAGCTGTGTGTATACCTGAATCTTCCCTATCCGTGTCCCCGCTAAACGTCGAAGGCGGGTAGTTCCTGCAGTAGTCCAAATCTTCCAAACTCTGCACCCTTTCAAACGAACCACTCTGCACGTTTTCATGATCGATGTCCAAACTATCCAAACTCCTATGCCTGAAATGTTGTTGTCGCTTTCCAATGTCATCCAGACTATAAGCCCTGTCATATTCAGCTTTATCCTCCTTTTCAAACTTCGACTCGCAGGTCTCTTTGAAAACTGCGGCTTTCTCGTTGACGCTCGAATTGCCAATCTCAATATTAGTTTTCGGTGGTTCTTTCACAATAGACGATTGTAAACTGCTCAACCGGTCTTTGATACTCACCGAGTTCTCCACAACAGCTTTGTTGGTTTGACTGTTCAAATCTGGCTTCGACAAACTATTCAGCCTATCTTTGATTGATATTGAAGTTATAGGCTCCACGGATTTCTTGATCGGGGTCGTCTGGGACGATATGGATTCGATATTCATCAATCTATTTTTAACCAAAGGCTCCGAAGGGAACCCGTTCATTTTATTGTCCTTGGGAATAGTTTCGGACAGCTTTTTATGCTCCTCCAAAGACGACAGTCGTTCTTTGATTTTTTTACCTGGGACATCCGGAGAAGTTCTGGGACTCTTCTTTGATTCATCTGAATTTTTCATCTTTTCAAAAAGCTGCCTTCTGCCACTAATGTCAACTTTCGGGACAGCAGCAACAACGGATTTTTTAGTTTCTTCGGGTGAACTTCTATTCTTATCAATACTTTTCAGATAAATTTCAGCTTTAGCGGTGCTAACAGGTTTCGTGGCGATAGGAGGATACTCTCTGACTTTTTTCGGGTCATCCAGTATATTAGTGGTGGACTTGGATTTGACACGGTTCTCAGCAAAATTTACATAATTTTGAATCGCCCACTCATAAGTGTATTCCTGTGACTCGTTTGAAGCAGGGGGTTTAGGCGAGTTTTGTTTGTCTTTTGATTCTTTGGTCGAAGTATCAAGGGGTTTGTCTATTTTGCTAATATCTTCATCTTTTAGAGTCATTTCGCCGTCTAATGAAGAAGCCTGGAAAACAAGATCATTGGGAATTATTTCATAAAATTATTTTTAATGATTTTTATAGGAGTATTTGCTCAACACAACTAGCTGAATCTAAAGCAGTTTTACCAAAATTGTATCCAGATAGTTTATCCCAATTCAGAATCGAGAATGATACCTATCTTGGACACCATCATTAAAAGATGGACAGAAAACAGATAGCCAAACTTATATGCATAATCTCAAATCATCGACTCCATACTCACTTGGTCTGCGTTGGACGCCGTGTCCGATGACCCCGCTTTGTGACTTGAGAGACCGAGCTCGCTAAGATCATCGTCCTCATCATTATGGTAAACTGGTAAGCTCGTTTTGCGGCCTTTTGAATTTCTGAAAACATTTATGTCGTTGAAGTTGAGTAGTTGTCTATATGTACACATAAATGAACAGAATGATTACGATCAAGGGTAACATTTACAGTTTAGAATTATGTTTCCAACCATCTTCAACAAAGAACTCAGGCTCCGAGAACCACGAGCTATTAGGTAGCCAAGTGTTGAGAATTGGAGACTAGCAGGTAAATTAGAATCAAAACTGAACAGTTATGTTGAGTTCAGTCCAGATTGTTATTTGTTTCTATTGGCAACCACGTTCCCTGAATTGTTTGTTTACTTGTAGTTCTAGAAAAAATATAAGTAGTTAGAGTGTCGTGTTCTTAGTTTTGTAAAATCTATTACCGTGCCGTTCGGTTATAATTTGATTCTTACACTAAGAAACTTTATGCAGCAAGACAATCAAAACTTACAGAATTTATGAATATTATGAATTTAATGTATTCAATAAGGCCTTATGGGCAATTATTAATATGAGAATTCAATATAATATCATTACTAAAGCTATTCGAGGTACTAATTGTCTTTTAAATAAGTTTTCTTGATATAACTTATGCAGATTTTGGTTAATTTATCTACAAGTAGTTACCTAATATAAAACCTACAGCACCGAGTAGGTTTTTTGTTGTTAGCACTTTTTAAATAATTAATTCCATACACGAATTTTCTATTCATTCACGGTTACACGTGAACATGTGGAAATAATTGCGAATTTATAATATGCGAAACCGATCAAATATCATAGAAATCTATCTAGCTGTCAGCCCATAGAACTTGTGCTACAGTGCTACATGGTATTATGTTACAAATTTAATTACGTATTCACTTCAATCTCTGAAGAAGAAATGAACAATTTCTTGAAATGATTTGAACACAAATATCCAACTGACCTTTCTTGCATCATCTCACTAAATGTTTTGCTTTTTCTTCGATTTCTTTCGTGTTCTTCCAATTCGAATTTCTTAACTTCCACGACTCGTTCGATAGTTTCCTCAATGCGTTTCCGTCTGCTGCACTTCCAGTTATCCAAGTTCTACAAAAGAAAGAAATTGAACAGAGGATTAATGCATATAGGTATATACGTGGCTATGATTAAGAATTGTGTATTTTTTAGCATAAGTATACGAATGACAAATAGTGAGTGCACAATCACAATTGAGGCAGGTGTCGGATAACGAGATGATTGAACAGCCAGGTTCAATACTAATAATGTGTTTCTTGTATTCAGTTAGGTTGTTTGAACAAAAGGAAATTTAGCTGATGAAATGCTGATTAATGTACCAACAGATACAGAATTTCGTTTCATTTTAACAAACAAAACAGGTCCTTTCCTCTTTTGCTTCATCACGACCGAAGAATGGAAAGCTTAATGTTCGTGCAAGAAGTCGAAACAAAAATCTTGTTCTCCAAAATAAAATTTTCTACTTGCTTTTTGTGATCTAAAGCTTGCTGATCATGATTTGTTCCGTGAAAGTCTGTCTATGGAAATTCCTTGTCACGCCCAAAACTACAACTTTTGATGAAATTATCAGGCATTTTCCTGGTTAATACAGTTGTAATCGGAAGATTAGTAGCGTGTGCGTTTACGCAAACGTAAATTTCCCCCAAACAGATTTCTTACGATTTATTATCGGCCCAATTTTGTTCAAATTTTGGGGTACCTGGGAACAAGTCTCAGGACGGTATCGTATGAATTTAGTTGCGATTAGTTGCAGTAACCATGGAGCATGCGCAAACCTGAAATGGGATGAAACATACATGAAACTCGGTGACTAGACTAGACGATTTATAAGAAATGGTCAGGGATTGTGCCGGTTAGCTCTCAGTTTATTTATCCATTTGATGGTCTCTTACATAGGTGGTGAATGCCATCAGATTGCTGGTACCGTGTGCCCGTACGCATACTTAGCCCTAGTCCGAATATTAGCACGTATACACATATATCACTGTTTTACTTTGAATTCAATAGTTTAGTCTCTTTCTTTGTTCTTCAACTAATTTTATAAGTCCGTATTCCAATAAGTGACAATACTATACTGCATGAATTGGTAAAATTTCTTTGTAATGCGACCAACTACACACCTCAAAAGAACTAAGGGATCACTTTTCCTTGTACACGCCAAAGACCCCAGATCAATCGGACAAAATTCACATTACATCTCATGACTATATCTCTTATATCTCTCTATCATTATATCTCATTATATCCCATCTAGTGAAGATGAGATGGGCCGTTTTTTGTTTTATCTCAAACACTGAGAAAGACCGGCTCCGACTTGGGCCGAAACGGAATGAAATCTGCGCATTTCCGACAAAATAAGTATGTAACCCCCACCCCTCTATCTTTTCCCCACAATTTTCGAGATATCGAAGTGAAACTTGGAGAGCATTTATGGAGTGCCTGGTAATAATTTCCAAGATTTTTTAGTGCTAAACACGATGGTGAAGCGATAATTGTGATATCTAATTCCATTCTCGGATTAGAGTTGATAACCATGAAGAAGCACGATTCATCCTGTTTCGACGATCGTCGTAGTTGATAAGGCGATTTTAACTATGTTTACATCAAATTCGATTCACTGCCCCATTTTCCTGTCAAAGTTCTGGCCCTTAGGGAGAGCGAACGAGTGAACGTACAGCGATCCTGGTGGTTTCATTAAATTATCTTTTGGAGGGTGATTTTCATTTTCTATCAAATGTTTCAATTTAAGGAAAGAAAGGTCTTCAATTCAAGTCTTATGATATCTATAAATGGCTGAATAAGAAGAAGAAATAACCTATTCTAACTTTGAAAGTTTCAGATCTCGATTTTAAATTTTTCTGGAATTAATTTTGGATTCTGTGGTTCTTGAAACGTAAACCAAGAAAACTTGACGGGGGCAAAAATGTATTTTTCTTGGTCGATTACAAAGGTTCATTATTGAAAATAACAAATCAAAATCTAGCGTTGACATCGGGTTTCTATAATAATTGTGACTTACGGAAAACCGTCATATTGCATTTAAGAGAAACTTCCACTGAATTATTATTTGTTACTATTACACATTTGTTATTTATTCACCTATTCAATTAGTCTATTTTTGATGAAGTAGAATATCCTAATATGTATGCAGACACTATGTCTCTAATTTTGTTTGGGGAAAACGCATTTTTGATGAAAACTTCATAACTATTTCACTTACACCTTTAAATATATTTGAACTATCATACAAACGAATGGATAATTAAACTGCATAATCCGATTGAAAAAATCTGGTCAATACTTCTTTTTCCAGTCTCGTTTTAAAGATTCAACATTAGAGGGATACAAAAGGGCGACCGATTGATGATGGCCATGTACAGAAAAATGTGCACCTTCTCTGGAAGGTTAAGTGAAATCGGAAGATAGGATCGTGAGAGACGGTTATCCTGGTATTTCACGATTTACGCTCGCGATGGAAACATCAATGAACATTCCACGAAAATTTGAGTGAAACCGCATTGAACCCCTTCGTGGGTTGATTCTATCAAGCTGCGAAATTCAACAAGCACACCGTGTAAGCACCACAGAAAATTAGTGTAAGCTCCCTCACACTCTGTGTTTAAACTCCATGTGATGTAGATTCAGAACCGTATAACTTCGGGTGAATTTGGTATTTGAATTTAGTATATTATGGAAGAAACAAGTGACACGAGAAATGTTTAAAATGACAAAATTCTCACTAATAGAGTATCTATCACTAGCGAAATTTCTGTTCGTAAGATCACAGAACCGTCCAGGTAGTAGCTGCTCACTCAACTTCGACTGATGGGTGACATTTACAACAATGTGCAATTAATGCATCTAAATATTAAGACCTAATTCTAAACATTACATTTAATTTGAACCTAAATATTATAATGCGCTGTTAGCGTTCGAAAGTTACAGAATCCACATGTTTTTCAAAGGGCAAAATCTAACAAATTGAGATGGCAGTACAGCTTGTTAACATGGACAGATAGAATCAGTTGGTGACATAATGAAGAGACGGAATTGTAGGAGACGGTAAATAATCTATCCATCTACAATAATCATAGCATTCCCTGACCAAAACCCTGACTATTAATGGTCCGAAGTCATTTTCAATTTCCAATTTTTCAACATCCTGCACATACCTATTATAGGTACCTACCAAGTTTCCCCAACCCCGGTATGAAGGAAGCAGAGATATCTTAAATTTTCGAATTCTTCAACTTTCATAACTTGACTAATTATTAAAAATTTCGACGGTTAGGCCATCATCAGTAACAAACTTCAAATGAACTGTCATTAGAAAGGAGGTAGCTGATGTAATGAAGGTGAAAATTTCGAATCCCATTTATCAAAAGTGAGCAGATCAGATGGTAAATGTTTGAAATGAGTAGTTATCCCTCAATAAATTTCACCTCTGATAATTCCATTTCTATAAAGCTTGGAATTATCCCTTCAAACTGATCTGTCAAACCAGTAATTCTTCCCATACCTGTTCACTTCATCTGATTCGATGTAATCCCCCTTCACTTGGCAAATGTTGCACATGATTGGTTGTACTTTCCAGCCCCAGTTTTCCTTTCTCTCTACCAATGGGATTCAATCCCTCTTCACCTGTGACGGAACATAATGCTGACTATTTTCTAGTCCTTTCTAATGTGTGTTAGGGAAGTTATTGTTTGCTACTTATTATGATGGCCTAACCGTCGAAATCGATTCAACATTGTAACTCTTTATTTTTCGTGGAAATAGACAACGTTTTTTCACTAACTTCCGTTCCTTTGGCATTATCTGTTTCATGAATATTTGATGACATAATGAAGAATTAATTAAGAGCTAGGCAGGCGATTGTGTTCCCCATTTTAGATTAATGTGTTTGAGGGAAATCATCTGTTTTATTAGACAAATTTCAAGGGAAATAATTAAGACTCAGAGTTCGGCTTATAAGGATGGAATGAGTTGAATGAATGGAGAGAATCAAACCATTTTTGGAACATTCATCAATTGATTCATGAAAAATTAAAAAACCAAGCTTATTCATGCTCGTTCATACAGTCTTGACTTACCGATTGCCAGTCTTCAACGTCATCTTTTTGAACCTTCTTTGCCTTCTTGATCTCTTCCACCTTCTTCAGCTGTTCCTGTGCGGATCTGTAAAGGTCGCATGGCCCCACCTTGACGAACTGCAGGGGGTTGGTGGCTACCTTGGGGGGCAGAGTCTTCCCAACACGCCCCGCCGTCGAGATGTCGATATCACCAACAGACTGCAGGAATTATAATTTGATTGAATCAACACAATTTGAATGTATTTTCTAAATACTTAACATGGGAATAATGTGTGTTAATTAGGTACCTAGTTTCAACAATGTTAGCGAGAGGGAAACATATTGTCATCACTGATCTTCCCCAGCTGCATCTTTTGAGATTTAACAGACTGATTTTAGACATTGGAGTCAGTATCACACATCAAGTATAAAACATCACAACACAATTTCCAAGATATCCAACTTTTTCTGAGTTATGTTCAGTTAATCAAGAGTCCCATGTAATTCAAGAAGGACCGAGGTAAGATGTTTGTCCATGGATAAAAGTAGAATAAAATGTAGATTCAACCGATCAGAAAGATCTCGTTTGCGGATGCGCAGTCGATCTTTTTGATTCGACACTGATAGAATTCATGGGGACCCCTCCAAATTTGAGCTGCGAATCAGAATTATTAGGTCGCAAGGAAGGACTAGATTAGATCTTGTATCTGAGACCACAAGATAATCCAAGAAACTGCTATAATATATATACCCTCTCCAAAGACTGTTTGGTTCTCCAAGCTGCAACTAGAGTAAGTTGGAAACGTCACTCGAATCTTCCCACGCCAGAATTCAGATCATCTAGCAAGTATTTTGGGGATAGTACTAGGAGGTACATGCTTTACCAAGATTCAACTTTTGCGCATGCTTAGAGTCTTCTATTGATCCGTCAACGCTGATTATTTATTGAGAATCAATAACTAAGACCCTGAAAATCTGATGGGAAATATTTGCAAGTGACGAGGATAGACAATTTGGACATTTACACAGACAGACGACTGAATTTTTTGGCTGAATGCCCAGTACTTGGGCATTTAAGGCTCTGGTGTTTTGGACGAGCTGTATTGGACCGGGCACAACTGTTGATCATTTAAATGGCCCAGACTGGTCGAGAATTAGTTTTTTCTTCAAAGTGACTTGGGGGTTTAGGAACTTTTCAATTTCTGAATTCAATTATAAGTCTTAATCTTGAGGTAGAATCCCATAATAAATTAATTATCATTCATTGTATCTAGCTGGTATCAATTCATTGATACAGTGCGAACTAGCCTTCGAACGGAGTTCATTTATTTTTGTTAAGGAGTGTTATTAATCCAATGCACCAATTTAAATTCTCTAACTGTGACTCCTGTTGTTCAAATTTCCACTGATATTATTGTTTAGCCATAATATCAAGATTTATTTCATATGTTATTTCTCTATATGAATACGATTGAAGGAGCTCCTGCCGAAGGTCTTCTATGACCGAAGCGTATCAAGTATCAAGTGAATTCCGTCTCAAGTGAATGCACATGTCGTTCATTAATTTCATAATTCATTCATACGGACGTAAATGACACTAGTAAAGAATTCTACGAGAAATGCGAGGGGGATTTTTCGATTTTGAAGCAAAAGAATAACTGTTCACTTCTCAATAGTGAACACAGTGCTCCTGCTGCTCAGTGCTGCCTACTCGGAAGCTAAAATTACGACCTCAAACAACAAATTTTGCCATTCCTAAAACACTCATTGATTCATCAATCGGTTAATACACACACAGGGAATTCATCTCTGAGAAGGTATTGATGAATTACTATGCAAATTAGCAGCAGTAGCTTGTCTGTCAAACGAGAGATCAAACGGAGGGACAAAAAAGTCTTACAACACAATAAAAATATGGTATTAAACATTACATATTCGAAAAAATTAAATGACGATTTGATGAACTGACGAAATGAATACTGGAGAAACTCATCGCTAACTTTGTATTATTGGTAATTAAAATTAATTCATACTACGCGGTAAGGTAATCTGAGAAATAAGAATCATCATCAACATATTAGCCATAATCTAATCATCTTAATCGTTTAGCGCGATACAATAATACGGACTTTTCTATTGATAGAATAGACTAACAATTAATCATTAAATTACTTTTGAACCTAATGATAACGAGAGTGGTGACGAAATAATCTTTATATTATAAATTATATGAATCCCTAATTTCCTTGGTTGCTCCAAAAGTCGAGAATGGCTGGACCGATTTCAAAATGGGTTTTTGGAAAATAATCAGCAAGTTCTGTAGGCGGTTTTAGGCAACTCATTTCAATTTTCCACCACTACTTTCGTCTGAAAAAGCCAGTTTCCCACTCTACAACTTCGCAATCGTGTTGAAACGGTACCGATCTTTTTCTATCACCTGAGTGAAAGCAAACGAACGACCAAGTAATGCGGTTACTGCCACGTAAACGAGTGAAACAACTTTTGAACATTAATTGGAATTGAAACCTATATATTGTAAGTAGGGAAATTGGTACATACTGCAACTTCGTAGATACGTTAACATTAACGTAACAGCAGGTTTCTGGACCCGACAAACTACGGTTAACTGGATGAATATAGTGGGTAACAGGATAAATCATAGGTAACGGGACAAACCATGGGTAACGGGACAAACCATCACTGGTAACGAGCCAAATCAAGGGAGTGGGACAAACCACGAATAATGTAACGCGGGACCGACAGCAGCATCGGAAACATAACAGCAGCTACCACCAGTATTTACATTAAAATGGTTCCTGAATGACGGAACAAACAACCGATAAAGGGGCAAACCACAAGTATGGGAATAATTCACTGGTTACCACTATAAACGGGGAATAGTATAAACATCGGCGGGAGCTCTGTAGCTAATGTTGTTCCTATTCAACTCAAGATGCTGAACTTTTGAACGGGGTCCCTCTGGGTGTAGTATCTATAGAGTAATTAAAAATCGTGAACTACTGTAATCAACTGACTGAACATTGTACATTTGTCATGAATGCGAGCTATGTTGGTTAATTTTCGTATTTGGAATATATTCGTTGGCATCAAAATTATGTTTCATTGATCTTACTCTCATCACAAGACAACGGGGGCAGGCCGGATTCGAATCGCGATCGCAGAGAACCTGGCGGTATGTCGCCTCGCCTGAAACTCAGTCCAGTATACCTAGTTGTTGATGTGTACAGTTTGGTGGTATGGATGCTCGCAAACTCGCATCTCAAAATTACGCAACATCAAGTTGTCAATCCCTTAGTAAAAATTCAGTTTAGTTGGATATAATGCCAGGTTCGCTGTGGTCGCGATTCGAATCCGGCCTGTCCCCATTGTCTACTCACTCTCTCATCAAAACCCTAAATCCCCTAATGTTAAAATAATATTTTTATGTTTGATTTAATCATATGAATAAAGATAATAATAATAATTGTAGTTCGAAACCAGAAACAGACTGATTGATCGTAGTAGTTAAAAAATAAATAGAAGTAATAAGAGTACCTAATAGAAAAGCTAAAAATAATAGAACACTTTAACGACACCATTATTAAAAAATAATAAACAAAACTTGGGGAATTCATAATAATAATTTCAACAAAGTTTATTTATAGTCATTATTCATGACATAGGTCCTAAAGGTGCACTCTATTATTACTTCGATAAACGGATTAAGTTGGGGGTATGTAATATCAGTAGATACGGAGCCTAACAGGAATTCAAGTTTGCATTTTTAGGTTAGTTAGACGGATTTGAAGCAGTTATCAACAGATCCCTGACACCATAGATGGCTAGATTTCTTCATAATGTAAACTATAATGCGTATAAAGAGGAGTAAGTTCATTGGGCGCGTTTCATCCGTCCGGTTGGACGCAACGACTATTTCGAGATCAAAATATGTGTCAGAGCATGCTACACGAACTACTTTCACGCTGAAGAAGTAACGGTTTCATAATAGTTCTCCTAGACGGGTTTGAACGGCCAATTAAGAAAGAAACCTGTCCTCACTTCACATCCGAGGTCGAGATGGGCTCCTTGGGAGTAACAAGTTTAATGACAGCTTGTTTTTGTACAGTTCGACATCAAAATTAGTCGCGAAAAGGAAGAAATTTCAGCTAAACAAAATCAAAGACTACATCATTGGCAGTTATATTTTCATAATTATAGAGAGGATTTCCGTTTTAGTGTTCTGATTAAGTGAATAAAACAAATAAATCTAGTCACTATAATAATGATTTCAAAAATGGAGTTGAGAAATAACAGGAGCAATCAACCTGCAATCAATTCGCCTAACTAATTCGACCTATCCACGAATCGAAATGAATCTAATTAAAGAACCTCGTTCTAAAATAAATTGATAATTATTCAAGACAAACGGCCGCTACATTGTTTAATTTTAAATTAAAAAGTTCATAGTGGATACCATGAAAAGTTAACTCCTAAAACTGCCTTTTTGAGAAGGCAACACTAATTTTGGAATGGAAAATTTCGGTAGTTTACATTTACTTTAAAAATAAACTCTAGGATTCGTTTTTGATTTTAAAATTTTTGGAGCCATTGCAATAGCTTAATTTTCTACGAAAATTTGCTAAAACGCCACTTAAAATCGTAAGCTCGCAACACCTGGAGGCATTTCCATGTTTCGCGCAACACCCATCATCCCTGGTGTTGCTGATTATTGGCGACGTATGATTTAATTATTATTATTATTATTTATTTTTTTATTGATTTTTTTAACGTTATGAAAATTCGCGTCTTTTTGTTACACAGGAAAATTATACCAAGAAGAAAAATAAAAAAAGATTACTTATTATAGTATTTCATCGATAATTTTTTCAGATTTCACCTAGGCGTCTAAGGGAAACATAATTTTCAAACATAGTTTTCATAACTAAATTTATAATTCAAAAATTTCCTACCAAGGGAGCCATAGTAAAGACATGGAAATGGCACTTGTGCGTTAGAAAAACATTTTGATGGTGATGAAGTGAAATTAATTCATTTCCTATTAGTCCTGAAGTTATTTTTCAGGAAAAACATTTCCCGCAAGAATTTAAGTCAAATCGAAGGACTTAATTGGAAATATCAATACAACTCTTGCAAGTTATTAAGTACACAACGACTTAAACTAATATTACAATTTAGGTATTCATCGAGCTCGTGGAGATGAAATGGGAGCATTTTGTCAAACAATAATCGTGTTGATCAGCTACGTCGTATTGTAGATTACGAAGCTTCTTGAGCATATAAATGAGCTCATTAGTTCCTTAGAAATTGATTAATTTCCACGTCACATAAATATCACTTTGTATCCGTGAATACCATCATGTAAACCAGGATGAGCGATAAGGTTTTAGTACGAAAACCATTTGTCATGTAAAATGTAGGTAACTATATAAAATCACTGAAAACCAAAATTACCTATATTAATAAAATCGTAAAAATGTCTGTCTTTGCATTCATAAGAATCATGAAATTTTGCGTTTCTTCCCAGTTCCATGATATTTGTAGACTATTGGTACCATTTTCTTAATTTTTCTCTGTCTGTCCGCTTTTGTAGATCACAGTATTATATTATGTTACATTGTTTTGAAATTAGAGCACTTTCAGGGCAAAAATTGTTAAACATCGACTTTATAGAAAATAAACTTGTAGTAAATAATATTCTACAATTTAAAAACAGACATTTGATTTTTAACAATTTTCCAGATTTTCCAGCAAATAAGAATGAAATAATTATAGTACATTTTTCTGCATTTTTTTGCTTAAATTTAATGGTGTTTTAACTTTTTGTTGGTGCTTTGCCACTGGTTTTTATACACAAACGAATTGGCGTACTCCATACGCCGCGCCTCCAAAATTGTACTACAAGCCACTCTAACTGAGGGTTAATGAACACTACAATGTTATATTACCAACAAAAAAAAGTTTAGGTATTTACGATAGAAACTAATTTCTCCCCAAATCTGAACAGGTTGGGCACCTCAATCGAGAGTCAATAAAAATTATGTATGGCAATTTATTATGATTGATGAATGATGGGCATAGCAACCTAAAAAGCGAAAAATGCTATGGATATTATGATTTTGATTAGATTAGTAAAAACCACTACTTGAAATGATATGAAATGGAGCGAAGTTTTATTCCACTACTTTTACTTACATATCTAGGGGCATATTTAGTTCCACTGCTCTTCCACAACTGAACGAACATAAAAGAGACATTATAATAAACGTATTTATGCAAAAAAAATCTTCATTCGTTATTTTCAACGACAAAGCAGTTTGAGCGAATTATACAATAGATGAATACTGCTTCAGCTTCAACTTAATACCTGGGTAGGTACCTACATTATTGTATTGAACAAAGCACAACAATAATGAAAGAATCACAATTGCAATTTGTAATATTCAATAGTAGAATAAGTAATGATATAATGCTATTATTAACATATCTACTTAATTATTATTATTGTATACGAATACATCGGATATTATGTATACGAATATACCAATTACGTAACCCACAACAAAGAGATATATATACAGGGTGTCCCACAGATCACAGAAAAAACTATTCTTTTCTGTGGTTCTGTGTGGTATCCGTCCTAACTAACCTCCTAAGAAGCGATTCTTCAACTAATATGCAACAATTTTGAATATTAGCAATTTTTTTCAACCCGCTTAACAAAAGTCATTTCAATATTACAATTTTTTCCGTGATATTTAGTGTAAGTCATTAAATTTGTGATAACTCACTTAATTGGTGTGTAAATTCAAATTTGAGGATACCGTTGGAAAGATCGTTACACTTCCTATCTCCCTGATACCAATAAATAATTTATTCCCATATGATTATTATGGGAGAGAAATTGATCCGGAAAGCGAATTTTCTCAATTCTCGAAATCGTTAGTTTTTTCAGTCCGTTCTACGTTCATTACTTCATCGACAAAAACCAGAGGTCTTGAAAGGAAAAACTTGCCTGAAGTCTCAGCTTTCTAACGGTATAATCAATTTTAATTTTACTCTACTAAATAGGGAAGAAAGCTATGTTGTAATGTTGAAAACATGGTTTTTTCAATGAAATTGAGTTTTCTTGAAAAACTACCTTCTATGAAAATACGAGTTGGGGTCGGTTTCTACGTATTTTTGTATGCTGTATAAAATGGTCACACTAGCAGATATCCCCAACTCCACTATAACCATGTTTCACACTTTAGCTCACAAATTATAGTTCATTTAATTCACTGAATTTAATGTTTTTTTGTGGTTAAACTAGTTAGTTAAAGTGTAAAACTCGGTTGTAACGGGGGTTGGGGACATCTGCAAGTGTTACCATTCGTTACAGGATTTAAAAAAATACGTAGAAACTGAGCCCCAAACACGTATTTTCATAGAAGGTCATATTTCTGAGAAAACCCTTGATTTCATTGAAAAAAACATCATGTTTTTCAACACTAAAACATAATTTTCTCCCCTATTTAGCAGATTAAAATTGACTTATACCGTTGGAAAGCTGAGATTTTAGGTAAGTTTTTCCTTTCGAGAATGCGGGGTTTTACCGATGATTTAATAATCAATAATCAATCAATCATCATCAATAAACCAGACAAACTGAAAAAAAAAAATTTAAAAGAATTAAAGAAATTTACTTTCCGGTTCAGTTTTTCTTCCATATGAATCAGCTGAAAAAAAATTATTTGATAATAGAGAGAGGGAAACGTAACACTCTTTCTAACGGTATCCTCAAATTTTAATTTAAACGCAAATTAATGAAGGAAGGACAAAATCTCGATAAATAAATCTTAAAATTGAAATAACTTTTTTTTAAGCTGGTTAGACAAAATCGCCGATGGTCAAAAGATGTTGAAAATTAGTTGTAGAATCAATTCCTAGGAGGTCATTAACCTCTAGTGTGGAGACCCTGTATAAAGATGAATATTTACTCATTGTATTGAAACTATTTATTCTATCAACTGAACTTTAAATTCGAGTTCATACCTGTCGAGAGTCATTGCTAGAATCCGATGTTGTGCTATGGCGACGTTCCATTTCGTCCCTCACCAAGTCATCTGAAACAATGAGAAATTGTTTTTATCATAACGACTGAAACAATAAACTAGTCAGCGATTTCTGACAGTCAAATAACAAATAACGCGAAAGGTGAATTTCAATATTGTGCGATACGCAGTTAGTACATATCTAGGTGAAAATAAACTACGTATGCCTGATGGTCGATTGATAAGAGTCTTGGTTGATACCTGGCATAAACGATTGTGTACATGAATTCAAAAATGCATTCACAGTTATTCACATTTCAGTTATAATGTCTATAATAACACTCGATGTTAATCGATATAGACAGAATCAACACAGTAACTTTGGAATCAATCAGGGCAAAGGAAATCGAAACTATGCTAGAATCGATTTCGATGGTTAGGCCATCTTCAGTAACAAACAACAATAACAAATAACAATAACTATTTTATTGTTTATTTACTATTTTTTATTGTTATTGTTTGTTACTGATGATTGCCTAACCGTCGAAATCTATTCAACATTGTAACTCTTTATTTTTCGTGGAAATAGACAACTTTTTTTTTTTTTTTTTCTCACTAACTTCCGTTTTTTATACCAGGGTGAAAGAAGTGCTACAGTAACTTATAATCTCAATCCAGCCCTAGAAAAACCAAGTAGGTAGGAAGAATACCTGCCAAGTTGGGTGGGAAGTATAATATCGCCACCTATTGTCGCATGGACTTTTAGAATTAGTTAAAACACAGTACGAGTCAAAATTATAAACTCTATAAAATTATAAATACATATGTAGACATGGTATGATGCAAAATAGGGCTATAATTCATGATTGCGCATGTGTAACAATCCAACAACACTCGCTGTTTAAGATTTATATACAAGTAGCTAAATATGATTCAACCGGAACAATAATAGACTACTATTACTTATAGAAGTTTCATCCGATATTACCAATTTTGGGTTTCGCATGCTAGATGATCACAACAACTAATCACAACGAAGTATCCCCCGAATTTGAACGAAATCAGACCGATGATAAATTTATAATTTATGAAAATACGTTAGTTAATGCGCACACGCAACTTTTCATGCAGTAGCGATGGAATTGATATAATTGATATGGAATTGATGGAATTGGCTTGAGGTAATCCGCATGTACCTTGAAACTTCTGTCCAATCCTCATTATCTTGGATTAACATATACCCAAATAATTACTTCACATTACTGGTTATCATTTGTGTGTGAGTGTCTGTGTGTGTGTATGTATATGTTCATCATATACCCCCCCAGCTATAGTGTGGATTGCGCAGCACCCACACTCCACTATCCCACCCTCAACATGTGGTGCATGCCGTGGGACCAATAGGTCATGAGCACCTGAGGGGTAAGCCGGATATCGTTGCCGTCAAGCCCGATGGGAACGTGGACCAGTGGACAACGGCAAGCGATTTCCGAGCTAATGGTATGGCGACCAAAAATATCAAGGTCATGGCGGCGACCATGTCATGGCACAGAGTGTGGTGTTGGTGAGTTGGGCATCTCGGTGGGAGTGCTTTGTAGCGTTTCACTTAAAATGGATGCACTTCCTTTCATCCAACCTTCCTCCTCCATCAGCTTCCTTGGTCCCAAGGGCCGGCGTCGGATAATCCTGGGCGTCCGCCCCAATTCTTTTGTTTATTTATTTATTTATTTTGTAATTTAGTGGTGTGCCCCTCCCCCTCCCCCCCCCTCTCCGCCTTTGTTTTCTTTTTAAAAAAAGTGAGCAGCTCATAATTGAAAAATATTAATTTCATTTCATTCATTTGAAAAAAAGTCAACTGAATATTCCACTGATTCTGATTTTGGGTTTAAAAAATTTCTGACCGATTGAACTCACCTTTGACTTTTTCCAGCAATATCATCAATAATCAAATTTCAGGTGCGGGATGTTTTGTTTTCCCTTACACAGTTGAATGTAAGAATATTTATGGTTATACCAGTTGATATTCGAGAAGCACCATAACCATTTTTTTAAAGTGCAATACGATATTCTATTTCGTCACTAAAAAACCACATTGGATTTACTCCCGCTTCTGGAATGGTACACGAACAGAATTGGAAAAAAAGGGAAGAGGGTTCTTAAAAATTTAAGAAGACGAATCGAGTGCGCAGTTTGTTGCATTATAGAAGTGGTGGCAAACGTACAGACCAGGAGGAGAAGTGGGTTGTTTTTCCTTCTGCATATCTTATAAGTAGTACCTACCCAAGGTTTTTCTCTTTTCTTCCGTGTCTACAACAAAACCTAATATTATTGAATGGCGATACATACATTGAGAATTTGGGGATTTGTCAACCTTTTACAGCTTAATATGTACAAGTAATGAAAAACGGAAGTTAAAGAAGAAAACTGTTAATTCCACGAAAATGAAGAGTTGCACTGTTGGATCAATATCGACGGTTAGGTCATCATTAGTAACAAACAATAACTTAATACTGTTTTTTTTTTATTTTATTTATTTATTTATTTTCATAAAGTAGATCATAATTTATTAACTAAGTAAATAAGTATGGTGGCAACATTTTTTTTTTTCTCTCTCTCTCTGTGGGTGTTTTTGCGGCAAGGCCAATGTAATGACGGGGCACGTTTGGCAGTTCGAATTATCTTTATAATAGTAATAATCTTCGAATAATCTTCAGACGTGGGATAAAAGCTCCATCTCCAAGGCCCAACGCCGCCTGCTCTCTTTCCATATGAGGACCCTCCTCTGCTGCTGAGTGTTGCCTTTTTCGTGAAACCTTCAGCCTAAGAGAAATTGCCCGGATTGTGGCCATTTGTATTTTAGTTCTCACAAAACCTGATAAGACTGAGCGAGGTTTGAACCATTTGCTGGCCAAAGAGTCAACAAGCCGTTTGGTGAACATTAGGAATTCTTCGTGTTGGACTCCTTTGCACGAGATTATGAGAGGTGCAAACGATATGTGGTCTTCCGCTGCTGCATCATTTTTTCTATGCTTGGCTCTTGCAGCTTCGTCGGCTACCGTCGATCAGTCGTGAGTTGAGTAGGAAGTAACAAATAACTCACTACTGTTATTAGTTATTCGTCACTGTTTGTTATTGATGATTACATAACCGGACAGTTTAACTCTTTATTTTCGTGGAATTAGACAAACGTTCTTTTTTTCCGTTTTCCAGTGACATGGGTTCCCACAACTTTGTCGCGAGTGATTTAATTCGTATGTACTAAACGGAACCTCCAAATGGAAATTTTAGTGAGTGTCGTAAAAAAAGTGGTTTGAAAGTTTTTTCGTCCTCCTGAAAAGTTGCAAAAAATAACATACGCCCTTCTTCTAGACACCCATTCAATTGTATCCATAACATGAAATGGCGGTAGGAAATCCTCGATGTATGAAAGACAAAGACACATTTTCATATTAAACATGTCTGCCAAGTTGGGTGGCCAGTATAGCTTCTTCACATATTAATTATTGCTACAAGAACGTATATAATTATTTTAAAAAGCCGACTAAATCGACGTTATCAGAAATTCAAGGTTGCGATGTGCACACGCTACTATTGATCCTACGGCAACAAGAGACCATTTAGGGCCCACACAATTCTTGAAAATTCCATTAAAATCGCTCAATTAGTTCCAGAGTTTTACAAATGTCAATCAAATAGGAAAGTAGATTCCACACGTTGTGAACACATTTGTAACTGTATCCATAAGATCCAATTGGTGTTAGGAAATCATAAATGTCTGAAATGCAAGTCATATTTTCATAGTAATGATCAGCATTGAAATACAATTCAGATTGCTTGTATATTCTATAGAACGTACGTAATAAGAAAGTAGGTTCTATTCAGAGGTGAACACTTTTATAATTGTCACCACACGATGAAATTTATGATAGGAAATCCTCAATGTCTGCAAGACAAAGAAACGTTTTCAAAATAATGATCAATATTAAAATATATTACAGATTCCCTGCATGTCCTATAGAACTTATTATATAATGGAATCAATCATGACTGCATCACTATTATTTCAAGTCTCAGACCCAATTGTAGATCTTCAAATGATACCGTTGCAGTCACTTGGTAGACAGTCAATCAAGATCAACAGGGGATTTAGGCTTCAACATTGGGAGAATGGTACCAGGGAACCAAGCCACGTAGCTACTTTCTTTCCACCAAACCAAAACCAATCGACAAGGCGCGTCGAATATATTCCCACAACCCGGAACTCATTTCTCGTTTTTGTGGAAGGAATCTCGTGACCCAGTCACCTCTCTTGTTAGCATTATAAGCCGTGAAATCAGCCGTGACCCGCACAGCGGAAGGTAAACGCACAGCCTAACGACATCGACGATTCCACTGGGTCATGATGAAGTCGTAAATCTGCCCTTGTGCCCTTGCTGTAAAACGTCCACCTCGCCGAGAACTAACTGGCTTTAACACTCCTCTCCGCCCATTCCCCTTAATTAGGCCTTTCAAGAAGTACGTTGGAGGGATGTGGTGATTCATCTCGAGTTTCGCGTTTCTGATTTGTTAAGAGCAGCGTTTGCAAAGATTTACGACGCGATATTAACCGAATTACGCTGAACACGGGTTCATACATGGTGTTCCTTCGAGTCAAACCTCGGAATGCTTAAGGTCCAAGCAGGTGCTTCATAACAGATATGTAGTAACGGGATCTTTATTAGCGTTACCCAACAGTTACACACACCAACAGATTGGTATCCATGTATCTATAGAAGAAAATTTAAGTAAGAGCACATAATTAGAGACGAGTAAATTACATAAATGATACATGACCTACTAAAATAACATAAATCGACCCCATTATCATTTAATAATGATTAACAGGACGATTCCATTTTTTTCTCCGACCACGGCGAAAATATTGATTTTCTATTGATTTTCACGTACAACCAATGCGTTACTAGGGAAGTTCGGTTTTGCTTCACATTTTCAAGATGAAATTCTGGCTGAGACGTATTTTAATTGGTAGGGGGAGGGAGGAGGGGAGGGGGGGGGGATGGCCCAAAATATATTATTTCAATAACATAATTCCAAACAAAATTGTCAAATTTGGCCTCTTTTGTTTCACAATTACAAGGAATGACAGAAATGACATCACTTTCAAGAAAAACATATATATTACGAACATTAAATGCAACAAACATAACTGGAATACAACGAGAAATAGCAAAAGTTTTTGGATGTGTTCCACTTCATTCTTAACTCAATACGTACAATATGAACGTTGAAAATTTAGAGCCACGAAACCGTTCGAAGCTGAGAAGAAATTAATAAATAAGAAAGTGGATTGTTGCTAGCGATTAATGAAGCGAGTTTTTCTAAAAATATCTCCTGATATGTGTTCTATAAACATTTTAGCAGGAACGACGTGATAGTTGTGTTGCTTTGATAGATAGGGGTGTGGTAAGATAGTTACGAGAATGACGGCAAATCCAAATTGGGAAGCAAGATTCCTGTAAATAGAGACATGAGTGTTCGACTACCCAACGTCCTCCGCTACCTTACACAAAAGGCCGGGGGAGTGGCAGGCAGAATAAGGAAGAATGCCATTGTAAGAAGGTTACAACCACTACCTGATACAGCCATTTGTAAATAAAAAACTGCGGTTGGCAACGAGGAGATTCGAAATATAGGAAATAGTTCAAGTCGTGGGATTTTGGAACTGATATGGAAATGTCAAACGATCCGATGTTGGATGTAGAAGGATCATTAATCGAACACCTAAATCAACGATGATTACATCACCCGAATGTTTAGGAATCGGGTTAATATTTTAGTAGTTAGAAGTGACATTTTCCAAAAAATTACCTATTCATTTTCTGTTCGGATTTTTTTGTGTATGTCTTAAAATAGGTACTATAGATGTCAATTAAAACTCTATGACCATTGCAGTGATATCAAAGAAGAGTTCAATCACAAAATAATGGGGGACAAGAACGAATTTCCTCGTTGGAGGAGAGACTACAATTAAGTGACTTGATAAAAATCTCGACTTTGAGGTAGTTAAACAGTGTTCAAAGACTCATGAATTGTTTTTCAGTTAGTTAAATATTATGTTAGTTAATACTTTTTGAAATACTCGTAAAAAATAGGAGAATTGATATCTCCCACCCATAACATGTCAAGGGAGACTAGCTGGTAGAAATTGAAAATTAGGAGGCTGTAATTATTATTGGTGTGGCCAGTTAAAGCGATTGCTATAACAACTACGGGTGCCGCGTTTTGCAGGCAAAACCGCACATACCGCATGTAATTTCCTAATTAACATGTTGGAAACCCCAACACTTTGAGTGATCTGTGATTGGTAATTTTACATTAATTGGTATGTAATTAAACGCATGAAAAACTATGTCGTTCAAACTAGTGAAGGGTCTGAAAATTGCATCATTTAGGCATTTATTGCTGGTGGTTGTTTTATTCGGGTCTAGTCTTAGTTTATGAAGTAGTCAGACCGAGCTTAATCATTTAACGTGTATGAACCTCTTTAGTAGGACTATTTTATTCGGAATTGCTATAACAATTACAAATGGGTACCGCGTTTTGCAGGCAAAACCGCAAATACCGCATGTAATTTCCTAATTAGCATGTTTGTAACCCCAGCACTTTGAGTGATCTGTGATAGGTAATTTTACATTAATTGGTATGTAATTAAACGCATAAAAAACTATGTCGTTCAAACTAGTGAAGGGTCTGAAAATTGCATCATTTATGCATTTATTGTTGGTGGTCGTTTTACTCGGGTCCAGTCTCAGTTGATGAAGACTCCAATGCTCCCCCGGTTGCGATTGTTTTTCTCGTTGCGAGGTGAACTTTTTGATTTGTATACTGCTTTTGAGTTTTCACTACCTACTCAAATTTTGTAACACAATGGAGTTTTAATTTATTAGAGACGTGCAATAGTGAAAAGTCCTTTGGCTTATCATCGAAAAATGATACGTTAAAAATTACGTTTTTTATATGCGCTATGATTCAGTGGCTTTAGTGACAAAAATTCTTCATTTAACACGAGGACATTAAATACACGTGCTTTTATCTAACTCTCTACTGGAATATAGGTAGGTACTACGTAAGCATTCAATGCAAGAAACCTTTTACTGTTTCGTCAAGCTTTCAAGGAGCCCCTAAACATTCGTGGGTAAAACTCAAGCTTGTAAAGTACGGGTATATATATTATAATCATCGTAGATAAGCAGTATGTCCCCGATGTAAATACGTACGTAACCTCGAGATTCTGAGAAAGTTGTTAACAGTATTGCGCCTGGTTAGTTGAAACAACAATTTCAGCAGTGCACACATTGTAAATTACGTGAAACAAGACATTTTTACATAACAGCTAAACAAGACATTCGCGAATCACCCTGCTCGTTACACAATCCGCAAATTGTTTCGCGGTGTTTCCCCGCAGTTACGGTTTTTCTGGACTTGAAGTAGTTTCAGCCCGAAGGAAAAGCAATCAGGGAGAAATAGGTGTATTAGAGCAAAAAAGCTGCCAAGACTTCCCGGGTTCGTTCCGTCACGAGAACGAGCCTATTTCCATCTCTTGTTCGAAGATCGAGAGAGTCTTCAGTTGAGGCAGAGGACCATCTCGATGGGAGAATGTTAATGATGGGACCTAATTGGAAGACTCACCTGTAACTGGTACCTGGTTCTTAACCTGTCGACCTCTCTAGGTTCTTTTGGACCCCCACTCACCGGTTTAGAAAAAGAAATCCCAACGCAATCCCAGTTCTGAGAGTACCGTATTCATTAGGATCGGTACCGTTGTTTGAACCTGGTCTTGAACCGGAGCGTGTCAACCGGAGTCAAATTTAAGGGGAGACGTATTCAGCCGTTATGGGTGTAATTAGAGGGGCCTCAATACATACGTGGTGCTACGAATACGATCAACAGTACAGAAAAACCGAAAGCAATCCAAATCATTCAGACCTATATCGGCTATTTTCAGAATTATAATATCGAGTACCTGTCAACCCATGACCCAGCCGATTATACTAAAATCCGACATCTAATCTCACCTAACCCTGATTGCCAGCAAGAGAATGTCAACCAATGTTTGGCATATCATACCTGGTATTTCAAAGTCTTCAAAAGTGAACAATTTTATGGATAACGTATGCTGCAATATGCCCTGATGACGATAAACAAATCATGACACTTTATTAATATCTGATGATCTGAAAAGTCTCTGTACCCACCGGAAACGTGCAGCTAGGAATTATTGGTCGACAAGAACTACGAATAAACCAGGTCGTTTCACTCTAAATGTAATAGGTTCTTCCGACACAACATCCAAATTTTTTCAAGTTTGCAGAAATACCAACTATTGAAACGTAGAGCGACCAGAAAATATCCATTAACAGTATTCATGAACCCGTGTGCAAGCGAAAAAAATTGCTGATAAACTGAAGGTGGCGCTGTAGCGCTATGTATCTAAGGTTGAAATTTGTCACCACTGTTGGAAAACTGTAATTCCTCTGAAGTAATGTCGGTATAAAGACGAAGACATTCTATTTCAGATTATTTTGAAGTAATGTATTAACCTTCATTTTTCATTTAGACTAATATTTCCAAAATTTATTGCTATCGTATTTTGAGTCGGACATGAGTCAACATTGTCTTTAACATTACTTACAACATATTTTTAATAGGGTTTCAACGGGTTTTTATTAGCATGCTCATATTCCTTTCAATTAATACATAATTTACCGCTTCAAGAATTTGTAACAGGACATAGCTCAATGTCAATTTGTTAGAATTGATTGGTGTCTACAAAAAGTAAGATCTATCACGCAGATTTTAGAACGACCTCGTTCAGACTGGGATTGTACGCTAAATGCTGAAGTACAATATCTGATTGTTACTTTTAGATAACAAATTGAGGTTAGCTTTCCTGTAAGAGGTAACTCATGACAACTATTAAGCTGGTAATACAGGATTCTTGAGAATTATAAAGTTCGATCATACTCTCACCCCTGCTAATGAACAAAAAATTAAGTCTGACAAAATATTTATGATTGAACGTATGTCAACTATTAACCTAGTGATACAGGATCTCTAAGAATGATAAATGTTGGCTCAAACTCTCTCTTGCTAATAAAAAACACATTTCTAAGCCTTCAGAACATTCATATTGAACGAACGTATAACTTTGGCCGTTTTTAATCAACCACTACTCTCATCAAACGTCTGGGCTTCAAAGTGGAACCACAAGAGGAATTCATGAAATATGCATCTGCAACCATAAATAATTAATTCCTCAACGTCGACTCAAATAATTAACAGGATAAATAAATGAAAGAAACCGAATCGCGTTCCCGTGCGGGATAAATTGAAACAAAATGCTTCTTAATTGACGGCGGGTAAAATGTTTCCCAGGGAGAGTTACACAAAGCGTAACATAGAGCAAGGTGAAAGTCTGTTTGTGCCAATTACGCTGGTCGATTTGATTCAGACTATTACGCGTGAGAACGACTGAAGAATTTTCGAGAGAATGCTAGATCAGGCACAGATACAGGGATTGTTTTCGTCAAAGGAGTTACGACCTACAGAGCCGGTATTAGGGGAATACGTTGAAATGATTTCAACAAAGGCGGAATGGGACAAATTGTGGAAAAAAGGAGCTAACAGAACAATGGAACTGAAGGTCGAATGGAGCAGAAAGAACAAAGAAATTACCATTCGCGCAACTAAAGTAAAAAGGTGCTCGCATGATACGTTTATCTCAGCTATAGAACCTTTTGTAATTTATTACCGAATTTCTCAAAAAATATTTCGTTTCTTAATCAAATCAATGAAGTATTGAACATTTTGAGTTCTAAATACTTATCCCGATATTTTCTGTAACCAAAACGAAACTGTATAATTCATGATCAATTATCGTACTTACGAATTGACTTGAGCTGATCCTTGTAGCTTATGACTTTTTAAAACTTCGTTTAGACTCCTGCAGCCGATTGTTTAGTAATTATATTCACTGTAATGACTAGTTTGTTCTTATCAGGCAAAGTACGTCGAAATCAAAAGAATAACAAAAATACGCATTTCAGAAGCTTAAATCTTGAATTTGAGAACTCGCAACTCGATAAGAAATGAAGAACCGAAAGCATTCCAAGCATTTGTTAATCCCTTTTCAATGGGGTGGAATTAGTCACTTCCTGCACGACGCGAAGGTATTCGAGCATTCCTTCACGATGCGCGCTTCTTTCCAGCACCAGAACAAGTCGCGTTCTTTACTTCTATTTTCTATACTGGTGGTACCACTGGAGCTAGCCCGAAGCCTTTAGTTTACGTTTAGGGTGGTGGGGCCAGTTTTTGACACCTTAAACGACATTTTGACCATGACAAGCAATCAAGTTATGTTTTTTCGTTTGTTCAAACTTGAATCTTACATATATACTGCTGCATCAGGATGTCCTCAAACAGTTCGGCATTGAAAAAATAACTAATTCAAGCCACAAAACATCATAAATCGTTTTTTTTTTAAATCAATTTTTTGACCCAGTATTTGACAGCCAAATTTTTGGTTGTACCTGTGATTGACACCCTATGATTGACATAGCAGTTCTTCTGCAATAAATGATTCCGTGTATCAACAAAACATTCATTTCAACATTTTACAAATAAATTGAGCATTTGAATTTAGTTGTATTAATCTAAATATAAAATTAATATGAGTATTCATAAAGAAAAAATTGAAAATATCACCGGATGTTTCATCACAAAAAAGGTACAATGTTTTCTCTATACCATAGGCATAATTCGTTTCTAATGGCAAACTAGCAGCTTGTGAGCTATGTATTTATATAAATATAAAAAATAAAGAACGAATGACAAGAACGAATAGAGATCAATCTTGACAGCACTTTCAATCACTGAGGGAAGCATCAGTTTGGGGACTAGTAATTGACCCCATGCATTTTCACGTGTTATCTCTGACTATTTCCAAAAAATGATAGCATAAATGCAATCTACACAAAAAACTGATTGAGAAAAACTATGGAAACAATCGAATTTGAAAATGAGGAGTGCATGGTGAAGCAAAATAAAACGCTTACCTCCTTAGCAAAATCACAAGAAACAGCACCAAAGAAATTACAACACGAGGTTCTGTTGGGTAACCTTCTCCAGATTTCACAAAAACATGCCTGAAACCTTTTCCTGCCTTTATACTTCACTGAGAAGGTATTTTGTCTCAAAATTCAAATGGATCAAGTCCGTAAAAAACTTTTAAATGCCTTATTATCAAAAATTCTTGGTGAGGTGTCAACCACTGGGTCCCTGTCAATCACTGGTTCCTCCACCGTACACGATTGAAAAGTTAGTTGGTTACCATTTTCATCTCTTGAAATAAACACTGATCGCAGACGCACGGACTGCAGGGAATCGTATAGTGTATGGCCCCCTAAGAGGTCCAATGAGCGAAACTGGAAAGACGGACTTTCGCAAACCAAACGGTTGTCAAGAAATCCAACACTCAACATTTTCCACATTTTCAAAAAACCTGCCATCTCAGGAAATTACGTGAAACAGTTGAAATCGCCAGTTCAGGAGTAAAATCAACCGCGTAGCGGGTCCACCAGTGTGCCCTTCCGGGCGATCGGATTTGAATAAATCGTGGATATCAAGGAGAAAAGAGGGATCCGAGACGGCACGAAGGAATAGGAATGGGAAACGTGAGCCGCGGATCTGAGCCCCTTCAGCGTCTGCGGTATTGAGTTCCAGGTTATACGATACGACGGGTGATCTGAAGGTAGCATTACGATTTAGCTACTTCTCAAGGAATCGCGTCATTCGTCGAAAGTAACTGCGCTTCTTCAATTTATGACGGACATCAAGAAAACCAGTCTTAGGAGTTTCTAAATCTCACAACGCAAAAATCCCGTAAATGAAGCCCAATCATCTTTATATATAATTCCGAACGGTCTTTAAAATTGTGAAGAACTTCGCGGTCCGATTTTAGTGTTAGACTACTCATTCGAATCAACACGGCCCCAAGTTTGTTGCAAAAGTGTCGCCGTTCGTCTCTATACCCGCCTTGATCGTGTTCTAGGCGGTCCTTATCAACGAGAGTTGTTTATTAGGCTGTGGCGGTAACAACAGTTGCCATCAATTCACGGTCAGTAAGAAACGTAGTGTAGTTACTAACATCTAGGAGAGTTATTTCTGAGACTTTATAAATATATAATTCCGAACGGTCTTTATATATAATTCCGAATCAGTACGGCCCCAAGTTTGTTGCAAAAGTGTCGGTAAGTAAGAAACGTAGTGATGGGGTCTTTTCTGATCAGCTGAGTGAGCTAAATTCTTTCCTGTTCACTGTAGGAAGTTGAAATTTGATAGGGAGACTCTCTGGGACATTAAGAGACGAGTGAAGTGATGGGGTCTTTTCTGATCAGCTGAGTGGCGAGGACCACCTCAACTGGTGGTATTTATTTTATTACATTACTTACATTTTGATCGTTATTTCCTATTTTTTAATCATTCATTAACAGCACCTTAGCTTTGCACCAGGTCACATAACGCCGCAAATAGGTAGGACTTATATCGTTACTATAATGTGCTGGGTTCCTGTTAGGTACTACTGTTATACGAACTAGATTAGGGCTTTCCAAGCCCTAACAGGCCTCTAGTTTGAATATCTAATCAAATCAAATCTATTTATTGCCTCAAGTTTTTCTTGTACAATACATTGTTATGAGGTGCCTCTTAAAATACAAACAAATAAAATACTTCAAAATTAATTATTTTTTTCAGTTCCTTGCTATATACAATTCCATCTTTTACAGTTGAATCAATATAAAGCTTATAGTTACTTGAAATAAATCAAAACTTAATCGCAACTAGAAATGCAAATACGTATTATGAATTACGGTTCTAAAGTAAAACAATAATAACACTTCGATACAATCCCAAACTTTTATTTCCACCTACACTCCATCTTTCTATTTCAATAATCTCCGCAATATAAAAAAAGCAATATACAAACACAAATTAGTCCGTTATGGTGTGAAAGGAAAGCATTATTCTTCTCACAGACCAGCTTCTTCAATAAGGTCACCCAAAAACATTATAATTCTGGTATAAGTGTAAACAGTAATATTTTTCCAATCCTCAGCAGATTAGGGACATTCCGCACGTTGTTACTCTATTCGATGAGTCCTTGAAGGACCCAGTTGCGAATTTCAGCATCATTTCAGGGAGATTAAGAGAGAAAATAGCCTCATTCAACTAACTAGGAATTTTCCTCACATTGTTCCACTTGCTGCACGAATCACTCACCTGATCAGAGTGGTTCAGCAAATCTTAATTCTTTTCATGTGTCTTAGGGAGGCTCCGTTTCAAATTTCATCATCGTACAACGATTAGGAAAGAAATTAGCTTTACGGCTCACTCAAGGCAGTAAATCGATACAGTTTAGAGTAGTTCCCCACTTCATCTACAGAAAAAACAAAACAAAAAACTTGAACTGCCGTTTCGTTGTCCCTCACACAAGGATTCAAACCAAATGTTTGATAAATTGAACCTGGTTTTGGACTGTCACCTAGGGAAACTGAACATCAGCTAATGGCTGGAGCTCCACTTCTCACGTTATTACTACCAGCAGGGTTGTTAACTGTCAATCGTCAAAAGATTCACCCGAATTTCCCCGATGTGTTCATATACTCCAATGTATTTACATTTTTTCGTGGGACACGCGTTTTTTCACAACAATGTGTGCCACAAAATTCACAAAGCGGTAGGGAAATGCAAGACAACCATGGAAACGATGTCACAACACCTCATTCATCAAAACCCACTGAAAACTAAAGCCACCAGTCATTATTTGCAGCAGAGAACACGCAACGAAAATTATGATCATTGCTGTGGGACAGTAACGGTAATGAGATTTTTCCACTTTCAACTCGAAAAACTTCTCAAATGTGGCAAACATTGATGGTTTCTTTATTTTCCCTTCAAGAACTACATTGCCAGAATTTAGTGTATACAAAAATGTCAGTTTTAAACATAAAGCAAAAGCGCAGTGTCTTTTCTGGACACTGAAATGGCCAGTAATCTTGGAACCACCCTTTTATGCATCTATGGATAGTACAGACAGGTTAGTAGCAAACCTACGGTTATTTTTCAATTTTCCTGCTGCAAAAATTGCATCGCACCGACACAGGCAGAGTTGACGACCGCGTGAACTCGTCAAGGAGCATGAAAACAAGGCGGATATTGCCTAGCTAATAAGTTATTTGTTAGACGCACTACCTAGTGGGGTGACTGCGTCACCTCATGTGCCCAACTTTGTGTTTGCAAGGCCACAAAGTAATTTTGCTACACTGCAGCTTATTTTTTCCATCAAATTGAGTGTAAATGAGCAAATACAAAAACGCTTACGCTCATTTCTATCAAACTCAAAAAATTTGGACTGCTGGGGTGACTGAGTCACCCCACTCGGTACCCGCTGGGTTATTGCCAGGTTCCGGTCGTCCTAATAACAACAAAAACATCCCATCATTCCCAACAATGAAGGAGGAGCGAAAGAAAGAAGGTGAAGGGGCAGAAATTCCCTCGGCGTGGAAGGGAAAACCGGAACAGAAGTCAGTGGGTCACCGATCAGGTTCCGCCCAGCTGCTCAACAACTTCCGAAATATTTCGAAAAACTCGAACGGCCCCACAGTCTAACTCCTGGTCTAATAGACGAGGACCCGCTCCTGTACCATTAATTACGATGAAAAGCAGTCGTTTAATTATACACGTACGCTCCTCGGCGGGTCCGCACGCGATTTTGTCGAAGAACGAACTAAAAATAGGCTCGATGTAGACGTCTTGGATTTGAGTAGAAACCGGTGAGTAAAGTATGGTGATTTTCGATCGGTGGCAATCATTAAATTAGCATTCCATGCCTGAGGCCGAGAGAAAGAATGCACCCGCGTAGGGTGAAACGCGCCTGGATTTCACTTTGACGCGGAGTTCCAGGTTTAAATTGATGGTAGGCGAACTACAGAGAAGAATAACATGCAACGATGAACATGAAGATGAAAGAATTTTGATGAGGAAGGAGGAAAAGTCCCAACTTATGCGTGAATTTTTGTATGACGACTTTTGTCTCCCTTAATTTGAGAAATTTGCTCAGAGTAAAAAACTTGTATACGTTTTAACTTATGGAGATCACACTTATTTTGATGAGTAAGGAGGAAAAGTCCCAACTTATGCGTGAATTTTTGTATGACGACTTTTGTCTCCCTTAATTTGAGAAATTTGCTCAGAGTAAAAAACTTGTATACGTTTTAACTTATGGAGATCACACTTCGGGTTTATTCATATATTTGACAAATATTGTATAAAAATCATGATTAGGAGTTTCATTTCGTCCATGGTGGCAATCATATGCAATCTTTAGCATATTTTATTGATGTGAGCACCGTTTGGACTGGGAAATGAGTCAGAAAATACTTTCTAATGAGTGGAGGAATTCAGAGAAAAATGCCATGTTTTTTTTTTTTTTTTTTTTTTTTTTGTTTTTTGTTTTTTAGCGAATTTTTGTAAAAAATGAAGCTATTGCAAGGGCTCCAAAAATTTTTAAATGAACATTTTCGAGAATTTTCTTCATTGAAATCCGTTTTGAGGCATTCTGATACGAATCCTAGAGTTTAACGCTTTTTGATATAACTTTATATATATATATATATATATATATATATATATATATATATATATATATCTGTGTGTGTGTGGGTGTCATTCCAGAGATAACTCTCCTTGGGATTGAGAAAAAATTTCCGTTCTTGTGCCAAAAAATAAGCTTTCTAAACGAAAGAATGAGCTTGTTAGCCAGCACTTTTTGAGCACATTAAATTGGTCAAATACCGAAAAATTTGCTGAAAAAATTACTAAAAAATGGCTAAAAACGGCTAAATTTTTTAAATATACATTTTTTTGTTTTACAGAATTTTGATGAAATAAAGTTTATTAACAATAGAATTGAACAATTAAAAAATGTATACAAAATTAAGCTGAAAAATGTACTTAAATTTCATTAAAATTTGCTAAAAAATCGATAAAACTGCAAAAAATCTAAAATCTGTTTTTGAATAGTAGATTACTACATAGAATACGTTTTTTTGCCGTAAAATTACTGGTTAACCTTTCTTTGCACTCAAAAATCTCAAATTTTAAAACAATTTAACACAATATGATACGATAACTAACGAAAATTCGCTCATACGATCATCCTGCATGACTGCAACTTTTTTCTCTAAATAAAATTTTGCTGAATCTTTTCCTATATTTTTCGAAATGATATTGTGCTACAAGCATGAACAATTTCAGCTATTTTTAGCTGTTTTTACAAATTTGAAAGCTGAGCATGTTTTTGGTGCAGTAACAGGACTTTCTTGCAAGATGCTTTATATTTCGGAAAACGAAGAATAACATGCAATGATTAAAATGAAGATGAAAAAATCGTTGGTGAGAACAAGACAAAGTCCAAACTTATGAGTGACTTTTTTTATGACGACAACTAATTGAGGAATTCGCTAGAAGCAAAAGTTCAGACGATCGAACTACCGGTTTATTTTATATTGACATTTTATGTTTTTACTTTGGCACATAAACGAAAAAAGCGTTACGGTTGGTTTTCTGATGATTTCCGCTTACAACCGAGTCGTTGCTAGGGAAATGGTACTTCGTCGTTTTTCATCCAACAAAATTCGTTGACCATTCGTTCGAATGCTCTCGATTTATCAACCATATTACATTAACTACTGCGAAGTGAGTGGCCAACAAGATGAGTTATGAGCATGGTTATTTGAATAATTGTGTACACACAGGTGATCATTCTCAATAATTGCTACTGTGAACATGATTGCAACCGCTTGTTAATTTCTGATGATTTCATTGAGGTAGTGTTTCGATTATGTGATTCATAGCAGGTGATCCAAATATTACGAGAACGGTTTGATTTGTGAAGCGGTGGTTAAATAATTTTAATAGGTAATTTCTATGCTTTACACTCTGGGAAGCTGTAATTTCGTATGTAGCCTCTTTAGGACATTTATTTGACGATGCCCAGGGTCCGGATCAGCTGAGTAACTCTTAGAGCTTGCATACGAGACTCCAACACATACATACGAGTCTGCAACTAAAGACATAAAATGTACCCAATGTGTTGCAGAATCGTATGCAAGCGTTTTTTAAATATTTATTTATTTATTTATTTATTTTATTTTTTAAAAGTAAAACTACCGTCAAGGGCTGAGGGGGCACTTTTGAATTGATTATAACTTTTTTTCTTTTCGAAAATATTGTTTGAAAATCACGATCAGTGACCACGTACAGTAATAATTATCAGCAGTGTTTAGCATATTTTATTGATATGATCACATTTCAGAGTCGGAAATTTCTCCGAAAATACTTTCTAATACATAAAGGAATTCAAAGAAAGAAATTTTTTTTCTTCTTCTAAATATCTATTTTTTTTTTTTATGGTTTTACAAATTATTCGAAAGTTGAGCATGTTTTTGGAACATAAATGACGTCGGGAAAAAGGACAAGATACCTATTTTTGATTCCGTGTCCATATAAGTGGTAGAATCAATGTTTTCACATTAGGGAGGTAAAAAGCAATTCCTCCAAAATCGAAATTTCATTTCGCACTCCACGTTCTAGACCGTCCTGATCAATTTCTCGAAATCCATGTAACTGGCAAAACAACATGAAGCAAACAAGCCAAGCTAATATCTTACCAGAGTTGACAACGGAATTTACTGTAGAATCGGAACATGGAATTGTATCTGCCCCTGATGAACTAGTTCATAGATTCTCAGAAGTATTGACAAAACATCACTATCCACTTTTTTCTAATAATTAACTATACAGGCCTACTGCTCGGTTTGTCCATTCTAACATACAACAGGGTCATTTCGCGCAGTACCTTTGATCAAAGTGGATTCGCTGAAAACATTTTTTTTTTTTTTTTTTTTTTTGAAACGATAGATTTCAAGGTCCCATCCTTCGTTGAGCTTGATGGAAAAAAGTTGTATAAAAGGAGAACATCCACTCGACGCGTTTTAGAGAGGCAAGGGAGGTCTTTTGTGAGAACGACAGTAGCGCTGATGTTGGACGACAAAAGGCCTGCGAGAACGAGCTATTGAAGGGAAAGGCGATTGCGGTGCTTGGAGGATACAGCGGCACACAATGCTGGGGGCTCCACGCCGAGTTAGCACCTCTCCAGTGTCGAACGCCCCATCCAGGTCCAAGAGCAGTAGGTATGTATCAAGGGAGAAATGGTGCCCCGTAATATTTGCACATTCCGAACGGTAAAGCGAGCTGTAGATTTATCCAACAACGGAGCCGAAAATGGCATCATCTATGCAGCAGGATATCCAAGTCAGCTACATTAAATCCCAGAGTGTGGTGACGATAAGGATGTATAGATATTAGCAGTTGTCTTCGTTCAAGATGATGGGTTACCTTTCTGACACCGTATTTCAGTAGTTTTTTGATGTCCCAAAGAGTCTCCCTATCAAATTTCAACTTTCTAGGGCGAAGAGGATAGAATTTAGCTCACTCAGTTGATCAGGAAAGAGCCCATTTTATTGGTATCGATATCTCAGAGTGGTTCCCTACCTATGATTAGACAGCTACTGTTTTTCCGTTACTCATTTGACACATTTTGTTCTCTATTCCCGTGGCACAGGTCTCGCAATATGGACTCGCGATTTGGTCTTGCGAAAAAGTCATGTTTTTCTAGCAAAGCGTGTTCCAGTTATCATTTAATTGTTCGTTTCTAATTAGCTAAGTTTCTTCGTAATGCCTCCAAATTGCTTATCGGTTGCTTAGTCTTTAGAAAAAAAAAAAAAAAAAAAAAAAAAAGCAAGCAAATTTCCACTAGTTCCCCAGCCCAAAACATATCCATAAATACTCAAGTTGGGTTGACAGGTTGGAATGAACTTTGGGGAAATCAAAATTTGAACGAAATCAAAGAGAATCGGGCGATGATGGTTCAGACATACGCGATGAGGACTATAGCGTAGATACATAAAACTCTTCATAAAGTAACTATCAATTGCATTCAACTACGAAGTTTTTTGTATCAACATCATACTTAGAATTTGATGTTACCTTAATACAAAAAAGAGACCTAGCACAATCAAGAATGAGTAACAAAAATACTTTTTGTCAATTTACTCAAGTAAGAACCAAGCTATTGCTACACATCAGAGAGCTCATTGCATTCATTGTGTAGCACGAAAACTGAGGAGAGCTTACATAATGTAATATTTGTGAATGTCCACGATTAGATATCTATAGAATCAAATAGTTAGGGAATAAAATATGTCCAAAGAGCAACAACTAATTGTAGTAGGTACTTATTAAGAGGAGGAATAAAGAAGACCTTCTGATAATCTTCCAACGGGGAACCGGCGATTCCTTCCCGTCAAAGTGAAAGTTGGACCTCGCGACCCGACAGAGATGGCGATTCCTACCGGTGTGAGGCCGGCCAGTGAGCCGAGGTTCGGCGATTCCTTCCCCTCTAATATCAAAGTGATAAGGCCCGTCAAGAGGAGTCGAAAAACATCAAGTTGCAAGTTTAGTTTATGCTTGCGAATCATTTCATTCCAATTTTTAACGAAACTTTTATTCACCTCATCCCCTAATATTTAGTTTCGTAGATGGTTTAATAGCTATTCAAACAGAAATCTATATTAAGACCTATGACAGCGACCAACATATACTCCCAAGAGTCAGAAGAAAAAAAATAAAATAAAATAAAAAAATAAAATTGGATCCGGCAACGTGTCGCTCGGCTAACTCCCGAAGATGACCCTTACCAATTTGCTTACTAAAAGGGTCAGGTTAAATTTGGGGGATTTTTGAGCAATGAAATTGAGACGTGAACTTTACGACGCATTTTTTATTTTGTGATTATTGTGATTTTAATACTTAGTGATTGTGATACTTTGATTTGGGTTTCAAGTACTTAATTGTTCAATTAGGGTTTAGTCCTATAAAGAGTTTATTTTTGCTTCAAAACTAACCAACACCTGCCGAGAAGCAATTGAGTAACGGGAAGGAATCGCCGATTGCACGGCGGAAGGAATTGATTAACTGGAAGGAATCACCAACACTTAGAGGGGAAGGAATCGCCATGCTTTTTGGAGGTCGGGAAGGAATCGCCGGTCCCCGCTTCCAACATCTTCGAGCATCCATCAAAATTCAAAAGATTATCTCCCAATTGATGCCAGCTGTAAATTTGGAGTAAATATGATAAAGTAGAATAAGTAAGAAACACATTAATGCAGGGTAATATATAACAATTTATTAACCACTAAAAACAGCTGGCTCCAAGAAGAGAGAAGACGAGCCGATCACCCGCTTGCTTTCAAAAGGTCGTCTATAGAGAGACTTCGGATACAATCTCGCGCCGCAAAACATTCTCTCTGGTTTTGAGGTGGCCTCTAGTCGTCCCAGAATTGAAGCCCTGCCCCGTCTTCGACTCCTAGGCAGCGGAACTTTCTCCTTGTGCCCCGTAGTCTCCTCGCCACTGCTCTTATGATTGCGAACTGGATTTTGACTCGAATCCAGGCAGCCACCTGTGAGTATGGGCGTGCCCACTTCTCCGCAATCCTTCTCGCCATTTGCTTTTGGAACCGCTGAAACTCCTTCCCTAGCGCCCCGTCGCATGAGCATACTAGTGGGGTGAATGATGCCCTCATGTCTTCTGCTGCGGTGTCATATTTAGCGTGTTTAGCCGCCTCTGCGTTTTGGGCTACCTGTGGCCAATCGAGGTGGGCATAGGAGACAGCGTGTGCGTTTACAACGCGGTTGTCGAAAAACGCTAGTCTTTCCCTATGCCACACCCCGTGAACCGCCAGGTCTGCAACAAGGGTTGGGCTCCCTTCTGCCCCTTCCCGGAGGACAGGCTCTGTGTGCACCCCGCCCCAGGCCACCTCCGCCATGCTTGCACACACGTCACGGATGACGTCGTGTCCCCTTTTTACCAGCCCTCCTTTTTTGCAGTTTAGGGCATGATTGACGTCCATGTCTTCCCCACAGCCATCGCAGGTGCTTGGCAAAGCGGCCAGTTCCAGGTCATACCGAAGGGCCAATGCATCCTGAAACTGTGACCCCGAGAGATCGCAGTCCTCAGCCACCAGTGGTATCACTGTCAACCATTGGGAGGCTTCCCTGGTCCGTAGGATGGTTTGCTGTCGTCTTTGTGACACTTCTGACAGCAGCTGTTCCCCTCTTGTCTGCTGTTCCTGCCTCCATTCGCTGCGGGCTTCCTGAAGGACTCTCTCTGCCTGCTCTTCGTGGCTGTAGAGTTGGAGGGGGGTACCTTCTCTGATGGCTTCAACCAGGTGTGCGCTTGCCTGTCTGGATACCTGGAATGCCGTTGCGGCGGTTTCCACTGGATCCTCTATGGCCATTCCACCCAGCCGTGCAGGAAGTGTGAGGATCTCCACAATCTCGTCGGGGACTTCTCTCCCGAAGATGGCTGGGATGAGCTCTGCCCGTATTGTGTCTCTCAGTGGTACAAACTCCTCCTCACAGCCTTCTATGATTCGATGAATGAAAGACCATTCCTTCTGGAGCGACTTTGTGAAAGCTGTGTGGACGGCTTGAGGGCTCTTGTGGGCTGCGGAGGCCATTTTGGACACATTGTCCACCCAGCCTGCAACCCTTTCTCGGACATAGCCCTGCCTGTCTTGATGAGGGCCAACAAATCCCCCCAGGAATCGATGGGAGTACACCAGCTTGAGGCCCGGGAACAAGCTCCTCGCCTCCTCTTCCATTCCTGGTTTTATGACGAGGAAGCTTTTGTTGGGTTCCGGGAAGTATCCCCACTTTGGCCCCTTCTCCTCAAGCTGGCTTAACCACCGCCTTATGTCTGGTAGCTTGCCCAGACATGCCGAGTCATCCGCGTACCAATTCTGCGTCCAGCTGGTGGACTTGAGCTCTTGAATTAGGGGGAGGGTTCCTACGGCATACATCATCATCCCCAAGGGGTCTCCTTGGGTTGTCCCTTCCATGCTCAGCAGTTGTGAGTCACTTTGGCGGAATAAGGTCTGTGGGAATCCCCTGTAGGTGTTAAACAGAAACCGCGAGCACCTTGGCCAAAGGATTCTTGAGTTCCATAGAGCGAGTGGGCGGCTGATGGAGTTAAAGGCGTTTGTAGCATCTATGAGCAGTAGGCCTACCTCTTGGTCCTCCTCAAACTTTCTTGTTACAGCGTGTACTGCACCCTCTACCCCTGATTTTATTCCGGCACCCAGTTGGTCTGCTCCGCATGCTTCCTGAAGGTCACCTCCAGTAATCATTGCCATAGTTTTGGCACAAACGCGCTGCAGCACTTCCCCTATACCAATTGGTCTCACTCCTGGTCGTTTGTCCAAGGCCACACCTCTTCTTGCCAAAAGGGCCCGGATCTTATCCCACTCTACCACCTCATTTGCCAGGGTTCTGGTTAGTGCTGCCACTGCCTCCCGTAGACGTCGACTGTGTGAGCCATAGCGCAGAAGCATATTTCGCCACTGCTCAGCGTCAGTCCCACTAGGCCCTGCACTGCCAATCAAGCGATGAGCTGAAACTGCGATGTGGCTCTCCGTGACATCCACGTCCACCAGTGTTGGCAGTTCATCCCGAGTGAGGAATGTTTCTTCATCTGGCTCCATTTGCGGGGGGTGTTTGTCGGAGAGAACCTCTAGCACCGTCTTCCCGTTGTCCAATATCGTTTCTGGGAGCATTGCACCTCCCGAACCTCTCCCCGTTATCCATCTTGTGGCATCACGCAAACGCCCTGACAGCACTAGCCTTGTGAACACCCGGATTGTGTGGTCATGATCATGATGCGCCTGGCGTGACCTTTTCAGCCGACGGTTGCATCGCTCAGCCTCTAGCACGAGTTCCTCGAACTTATGTTGATCCCAAAGTGTTAGCCGCCTCTCGATTGCCCTTCTTGTGTCCGCTCCTCCTTTTATTGCTTTGTCCCGTTGTAGAATGACGGCGCAGAGCACGAAGATCCTTTCCGAAGGCGAACTCTCGCTGGCCACTTGCAGGATTTCCGCTGCTAAGAGGTTTACAAACCTTCGTCCTACCGTCCCATTTGGCAGTGGGTACTGTTTTCCTTGGAGACGCATCGCCCGCTGCCACCAGCCCCTCCACAGAAGGTCCTCTGAGAACCCTTCTGAATTCAGTAGGGGGGCACCAAAACCGCTCAGGAACCTCTCCTGCACGTAGTCTGGAACGTTCTGGGGCGTCTGGTGTGTTTGTTGCTGAACCCTGGCTCTGCAGTTATTCTCATGTCGAGTCAGACCCCTTGTTGTGAATGGAAGTCCGCAAAATCGGCATATCGAATTTCTTGTTTGAGCTGCGTATCCTTGAGACCCCTGGGAGTCTCCCATGATACCGGAGGCGTTGTCCCGGACGCACTGCCCTTGGTTTTTTCACAACACTGAAAATTTGACAATTCCCGAAACAGTTTGTCGGATTCTAGAATTCGGTCCTTAGCGGCTATCAAACTTCGCCGCGAACTTCCAGCCCAAAGTGGCACGCCTTTCGCCCTTCCTCGCCAAAATTTGACTCTCGGCACTCCCGTTTACCACGTTTTAAAGGCCTTTTTCCGGAGCTCGATTTCAACCCGACTTTTCGTTCGTAACCACGCACCGGTAATAACATGTTGGTTGCATGTTACTTTTTCGAAGTGTGATAAATATTGGGAATTAAATATTGCCTAAAGATGTAATACCTGAACATCCGAACCGAACAAGCCGAACGGTGAAGCGAGCTGTAAAATTATCCAATATCGGAGACAAAAATGACGTCATCTACAACTCAACTACATTAGATTCTGGAGGGTGTGGCGAGAATAAGGAAATATATATTGGCAATTGTTTTCGTTTATAACAATAAAAAAACCGTAATACCTATTTCGCTCGAAAGCCTTACCTGGGATGTTGTGGATGATCTACTTCTAGATACAAAATTAGTCCAAGCTGAACAAATTGAACATCTTCACATGACAATTGCTCATGTAATTTATGTTCATTACATTCAAAACGATATTATTTGTCCCCTTCAAATTGTCTAATTTTAAAATTAAGATTTGGAACGGTTTTACATTACAATAAGTAAAAATAGAAAGAACAGTAAGTTGGGGTGTGTAATAAAGTGTTTGCCTATTGAGAGAAATCTAATCGGCTTCAACCAGAATGTAATACCGATACGAGGATGACACAGGTACGGCTGATCACACAGATATACAATTAGAAAGTTAAGGGGTAAGTAAATATTATGGGATGTCATAATATTGCAATAAGTGATTACTAATCGTATTGTCGCACTCATTCCCTTAACTTTTCATCAAGTGTTTATGGGTGTCATCAATCATACCTGAGTTATGTCTACTGTGATATCAACTGAACCCTTACATATTTGTGGTTTTTCATGATTTTTATAAAAAGGAACTCTCAATAAACGAAGTCATTAACTCAATAAACCCAAATAGACTTCCTTTTGAATATCAGCATCAACGGTCAGGAAAAAACTCAACCAGTTGAACACCATGATTTTTTATGAGAGTCGAGTTTCATCATCGTAGATCAATTAGGAACGAAATTAGCCTCAGAGATAACTCAAGCGGATCTAGGTATTACACGGTGTAATTAGTAATAAGTAATTATATCCATATTGTTTTAGAAAGACCACAATTCAAATGTTAGCAGCTCAGATTGATTAGGAGAGAAGTTGTTTCAGAACTCACTCAGCAAATTTTTGCTATCACCAGAGAAGCCTCATTTCAAAATACGGCAGCTCAATGGGACATTTAGGGAACAACTTGTGGTAAACACCAGACCCGTGGATCATTATCTCTGTACTTTGGCCTGGTGGGGGTATAAAAGACCATTGTGCATAAAAGAAGCCAGGGAGCCACCTAAGTACACACTCATCTACTGAACTCGAGCCTTCTCATTTATCCTGCATCCGAGCACAATATACTGGTGACCTCGACGTGATATGAACTTCATGACTTCATCAAGATTACAAATTTCATCTCATCTGGCTGAAATTCGTATAATTGACTTGGCACGAAGTCTGGCTCAAATGATCTAGGCGCTTTTTAGAACCTTGTTGCTCGAAATTTAAGTACGTTTTTGGAGAAGTTTGGCAGTCATACCTTCCACCCAAGATGACGCAAACAGCGTTTATCCCCAGATCATTTATTGCCATTTTCGTGCTGGGGGAAAAAGCAGAGTACTGAAAAAGTAAAAATGCTGTAAATTATTACATATTAGATAGCCCTTCAACGCAGGTAACTGGTCTATAGAAAAAACTTATCAAACTGGGTCTGTGGTGCATCATAGAAATATAACTGGACGATATTATTTACCAAAAGGACATTAATTGATAAACTAAAAAATTAATTAATACAAATTAAGTCATACCTAGAATAACCTGGAAAGTGAATGTGAAAGATTTAAAGAAATTTTTGTCACTTACCAGGATTCTAACCCCAACCACCCGCGCAGCAGGCACGCACTCCTCCCACTCGACTACCAAGCCTTGATTAAGATGTTAGCATCATATTATGAACGTTCTGACGGACATAGGTCTGGATTCGATAAATATTCCCTTATTTCCTTTATTGTGAGAAATAAACGTAGAGAAACCTAAATGGTCTCGTTCGATTTATTGAACCTCTTTGTCCATGAATCAATAAAAATACTCTTTTATTTCAAAAGTTTTCGAGATATCGAATTTTCAATATTTCAACCCTTAAATACTACCCTTCAGGGTTGATCGAGAGTGATGCCGATGTTACTGGCACATCTCGAGACAGGTAATCTTCAACAGAAAGTAAAATATTCTTCATTCAGCATGTAGATATTATCCGCTTAACACGACTTTCAGTATATTACATAAAACCAGAGACGTGGTGAGTCTTATTCCGCGTTTATAAAAAAGTGTTTTTCTTTCGCTACCAAACAAGGGCGTCAAGGCGGCAATGTTGGAAACCCTATCCAAATCCTAACCGCAAGGCCAGAAGGAAGCCCTTGAGGGAACAAATCGGGTTTAGCCCACAAATGACGCACAAACCTCTGCAACCAAGGCAGAAACACACAACTACGTGCGAGCGTCATAAAAGGAAAAGTGACGTGAACGTGACACGATTAGGATCTTCAGAAACCTTTGACATTCATTTTCAGAATTAGGTGCATTGTATCAACACCATCTGAGTAACTCCAAAATATACGTAAAATTACACTCCTATAATCCGGGGTTCAAATTATACACTAATACATTGTAATTCCAAATCAATTTTTTTCAATAAAAATAGAGCTTCAGCGACAACACTTTAGATTTAGAGAATTTAGTCAACATTATTAGAGCAGGTTTGAATTTTCACAACGTCCTGAAGGGGCAAATAAGTTGTTAAATAGGACGGAAAACATTTTCTGGAACTCTCTCAAAGTATTGTTATCGCCCAAACTGGAAACATATCTTTAAGAATCAAAAGTAGTATGCATGTGGGACTGACTATCTAATGGAGAAGACCATTCTGAGTTTCTGAGCCATAAGATATTGACCATTCTGCCAAGTTAGGTGTAGCACGTAGCTTACTCGTAGCAATAACTCGCTCGCTTTCCCTGGACCTAGATGTAGATCACCATCATACACCAACCTCCACCATATTCCACACCATATGATGGTACATTTGGCTACCACCATATTATATGTTTCTCATCAGTTACGTCATTACAACCACAACGATATAATTATGTAGTACCTACCTACTTAATGATCATAAAGTCCAATGTCATCATGGCAATGCATAGTTGATAGATAAAGTACCTCGAAATAAATTCCAATGTTACCATGGCAACACTAGATAGTGAACTAAAAAATAGGTGAACATCTTGAACTCTACATATTGACCATGATGCCTAGTGTTAGCAAGGCGACACTGAGTAAATATCCATTTGGCATCGCTTCGCTCGATCACCTAGAGTGTAAAAATTGGATTCTACCTCACTCCATTCCCACTGTAGTTGGTTTTGGGCAAATATTCTCTCTCCCAATAATAATAGATTTCTTTGCACCTGATTTATTGATGTTCATCGCAATGAAGTCGTAAATAGATCACTCACCATGCATAAATATCATAATATTTACAACGGAAGTTAGTGAAAAAACGTAGCCATCTTTCCCTATTCAATAAATGCGAAGATATATATTATTATTATTACAGTTATGATACACTATGCTACTCCAAGATAAGTGGGTATTCTTTCTATGATTTTTCAAGTTTTAGCAAAAAGTCAGTCAGTTTAGTGCCACAACCTACACTTCTATAATTATATACGGCATCACTTTTTGGCTAAGTACGTAAATTTGAACAATCATAAAAAACTAAACCACTCATCGCTCACCCCCCTCTCCACCCACCGGGAAAGAGTGCCCATAGCATTTTGTCAAAGTCCTCAAACTGGAGTCTATGTGCGAAAGAACTAGTAAAAGGCCTTTTTAACGGACATAAATTTGGAAACCAGGCAAATGGGTTCATTCTTGAAAATTCCTTCTTGAAAATTCCATTGAACTCAAATAAACTCAATATTGGTTTATTATTTCCAATAATAAGCCTATGTGATCGTGTAGCAAAAAATTTTTATAACCCCCCCTCAAAATACGTTTCAAGGTACTCAAATTTGAAATGTCCGTCCGCCGTCCGCCGTTCGCCGTCCGGGCCATAAAAGGCCTAAGAATTGACTTAAAAAACCCGTTCTTTCGAATCTATTTGGGATCAGTTGGTCCTAACGTTTAACCATCCCGTTTTTACATTCGCAGGTGCTAGCAGTGGTCAGGTAGGGAGAATCTTCAATCCCGACAGAATTTAATCGTAATTGGATAAAAACTGTAGAAGGTATGACTAATTCAAGGTATTTACAGAGCGCACGCGCAGATGTCACAACTGATTCGGCAATTATGAAATGTATTAGGGACCTTCCATGATTAATCCCGCACTACCTCTGGATATCTCATCAAGATGGGACTCGTATTTATTATAGTTTTGTCCGATAAAGAATCAACAGATGCTAAGACAAACCGAAATACAAGAAAGCAAAATTGCAGGACGTTCTAAAAGGTAACATTCGGGAAAAGAGTTATCTAAACATTAGAGAATTTTGTTTTTCTTTTCTCACCTCTCAAACGTGATAAAAATTCTTCCGCTACCTATATAGTCTCAGGTATGGTAAATAGACGGTAAAATTGTCAAGGTACTGTTTCTTTCACGACGGAGACTAATTTATTGTTCCACGAAGACAATGGAATCTGCGAACTAAATCCCCAATTTCATTCCCACAATTTTGTCATCCTTTGTCGGTTGCTCGATTACGTAACATTCCGTGACACAGTTGATGCTCGTGAGACGAACGGCGTGAATCTTTAACGCCCATTAACCAGTAGTTAGACCTTGAGAAAGAAAAAAAATTAACCAGAGCGCAATGGAACTTCCCAATCGCAATGGAAGCGCGGGTGCTTTTGGACGGTTCATACGGGCTGCTTCCTTTTGTTCGGGGCCTTTCGGAATCGTGACGGCTGTTCCTTCCGCTTCCGTTCCTATAACCAGTTCGCTGTACTTTTCACGCGGCTCCATAGCCCTCCGCCCGCTGAAGTTCACGTAACGCCGAAAGCTCTCCCGTCTCATTACACTAGAGATCACCTCGTAGGTAGAAACCTAAACACGTGCTCCGTACGTTAACCCGTCAGTGCCTAAAACGTTTTGAAAGGAGTTTTTATAATTTACTCGGTTCGTTCCATTAGTTAATGTGCAAACTGTACGGGAAAAAAAAGTCCAGTCATGCAGCATGACCCCATGAGCGAATTTTTGAAGAAATCTTAGATTATTACGATTTTTGACTGATTTTTCAACTTTGAAATTTTTTAAAACTTGATACATATTCTTATAGGTAATCTTACGCTGATTCCGAATATACCACATGTTAGTATACGAGTGAAAAAATCTATTTACAGCACAACAAATCGCAAAAAACAGGCTATTTTGAAAATTTTCATCACTACATTTTTGAACAATTTCAACGGAGGACGAAGATGTAATCCTATTATCATGCTGGCCAACGAACTTGAACTTTCGTTTTGTGTTACTTAGCGAACGGCATTACATTTTAAAATTTGTTTGAAAAGTTTCTAGCACAATTCTACGGACAGTTATCGTCTGGAATGACACATACGAATTGAACTCTCGTTTTGTGTCCTTAACATATATACATACATATCGTCTGGAATGACACATATACATACATACATACATACATACATAAAAAAATGCGTTAAACTTCAGAATATGATTCAGAATAGCCTGAAACGGATTTCTGCATAAAATTTTTTCAAAAAATCAATTCTACAAATTTTGAGGCGCGAGCAATAGCTTAATTTTCTTCAAAAATTCGCTAATTAGGAACATCGCATTTATCAAATTGCAGGTGACGTTAGGTCACCAATGAGGTCTATGTTAGTCACTACCAGCCCGAGCTTGAAATTACAACTTCTTATCGTGAAATGTGTACCTCTAATGTGTACTTACTATGACAGTTCACATCTGCTTCATCTTGGTCACCTATCTATATCAGTAGGGTAAACCTGTAGATTTACATTCGAATGCTCATTGAAATTGACGTCATAATCCTGGACCTTCAGGCTAGACCGGTTTGAAGCTTAAAATCAACCATATCTCATTTATTTTCGTGCGTTTTTTAATGAGCGTTCGAATGTAAGTGTACAGGTTTACCCTACTACTTACATCTACCACCCGTAGGTATATTTGTACGAGTAAAATTGGATAATCACTGATATACCTTGACCTAGAACCTAACATTTTTGGATGGATTTTCATTTTAGGGTATACTTAAGTATCTACTAATTTTAGGAGGGTTTCGGGGGGATTTAGGAGATTTGGGAAGTTTTCCATCACCCATCATCACCAACTCTCCTAAAAACTTGAAATCGTACATTATTTGTTTCAGGGTGCAAACAGTTACTGAGAATGATTTTTTTACCTTCTAAATAAACAGGCAATTTTATCCATTTATCTAGATGCTGTCTATCTAGATCTAATTGATCTAGATTTTATCTGTTTATCTATTTATGTTTAGGAACCTAAATACGTGCTCCTTACGTTAACCCGTCAGAGCCTAAAACGTTTTGAAAGTAGTTTTTATAATTTACCCGGTTGGTCCCATTAGTTAATGTGCAAACTATAGGGGAAAAATTAGGCATATCGCATTTATCAAATTGCATGTGACATTAGGTCACCAATGAGGTCTATGTCATTACCAGCTAAGCATGAAATTTCAACTTCTTATCGTAAAATGTGTAACTATGACAGTTCAAATCTGCTTCGTCTTGGTCACCTATCTACATTAGGGTGCCTGCCATTTTGAGAAAGGTGGAATTTTGATGACCTCTACCCGAAATTTGGTTTAAAATGTAAAAAAAAAATGACCCCTGAATTTCTTTCAGATTTTTTGCATAACAAAAACCTACGCCAAAGGAAGGGTAGCTCGATTGCATATGTATTTTTACACAATAAAGTTTTCTTATTGGAAAAAAAAAGAAAAAAGAGCGTTTTTTGCCTATATCAGACTTTTGAATATAAATTTTACAAAATTCTTTGTAAAATTGTGAAACTTCGTATACTTACGTTTTTGGGGCCGCTAAACTCGAATATTCAGTCAAAACAAGTCGACAGCAACAACTTTTGATAGTTTGGAATCTCAAAATCATGTCAAAAACTGACAATTTTTAAATTCATTGTAAAACTATGAAAATGCGTATTTTTATGTATTTCTGTTAGAATGTTAATTAAGTTCAACAAAATAAGCAAATTCTTAATATTTAATTTTTATTTTTTATTTAATTGGTACTTAAGTCGCTAAACTCAAATTTGATATTGAAAATTCATCATGAACAGAAAAAAATTATAATTATACTATGATAATAAACTATAATAATAAATTCATTCTATATATCATTTTTGAATTTCAAAAGATGGCGCGAATCGCTGTGCGTTGCCACATGTACTATGAATTTTGAAAAATTGTCATTCTTTGACATGATTTTGACGATTTTGAGATTCCAAACGGTCAAAAGTTGTTGCTGTCGACTTGTTTTGACTGCATATTCATTGGAAATTTTTTGGAGATTTTAAACCAAATTTCGGGTGGAGGTCCCCGAAGAAGTTTCAGAATTAGGGCCACTAAACTCTTGAATAGAATTTAAATTAAATATTCCACTTGAAAAATAAATGCATTAAATTTCGAAGTGATAGTAGAACGAGGAACCTCCAAAACCTCAGTGTAACTGTTATAGACTTCATCTTGCTAATTTTACGACCACCTAATGAGGTGATGAGATAATTATATAGGTTAGAATTAGTTTAACAACAGAAAGTAAGCTAAATTGAGGAGTTCTGGGCCATAGTGATAGTTACACCAGCAAAAACTGATGTAAAATGAAGTGATAATCATGAAGTATGTAAATATGAATCGTTGGGCCCCAAATGTGGGGGCCAGTGAATTACTCACGAAAATGGCGAGGCTTTGGATAAGTAGGCAACTTACCTGAAACAAAAAAATAATTCCAGTTTTAAACAATTGCATTATTTAGCTTGTCGTAAAGGTTGCTTAGGCCTACATCGGGGTTAAGATTTCAGAAACACTCTTCGCTATTGTTGGACATTATTACAGATATTTTTGATGAAGTGCTGATATTTCTGTCAATAGATAACATGACTAAATCGACTTTACCTCATGAATTGCATGTGTAAATCAATAAAAGATTACTATCGACTTAGATCATACCAACCTTATTCCTATCGGTTCAATCTATTGAACCACATCTTCAGACATCCACACATAATATTCATCCTTCCCTACCTGTCATTCCAACTCCTAATTGTTGTTAGCTACGTCATTCGTAAATGTGATGTTAATGAGTTGTATTAGGCTGTATTGTTGTGTCTTGTTGGCTACATTGGTGTAGTTGTTTTCAAGTAGGAAGTTGAATTGTATGTTAAGTTGTTGACGTAAACCCACTTCTAATATAAATAATAAGGTTGTTTCGTACTTTGGTGTCACTGTTAGTATTGAACAGTTGAACTTTCTAGTCACGGAAATAAATCTCATCTCTAAGGAAAAAGTCAGTTTCCCATTTATTTCCTGTATCAATTGCACGTTTTTGTTCACGGTTTGTGTAGCTTGCAACCCAAATTGAACAATAGTATAATAGCGTGACCACAGACCAGGCTTCTCACGAACTTTGAAAAAATAATCTACTTTTACCCCTTTTATATCTGATGTCGTCGGAACCAAACAAAAATTTCACGAACACCTAAGTTTGCGTAAGACGTAAACCTTGAAGAGGATTAAGAGCACCAAGTGTTCTTGCCAGAAAGGAAAACTAACATCCAATGTGCGCTCTCATGATGTCCAAGTGAATGGACAAACGCTGTAAACCAAAAATTGATTCTTGGTCAATATTTTTTATTAAGCTTTGAACAGGGGTTTTCCATTCGATTCAGTCTCCAAAAAGCATCGAAAACTACGATAAACACGTATCTTCGAAACTTGACGTACGATGTCGTCAGCGATTGTAGACGATGATTTCGTCGCTGCATCGAATCGGAACGCTCAGAAAGCCGTCTAAATGGAGTCAACACGTCAAAACTATCAAAATACAAACCAAACACTTATTTCAGAGGAGTTTCGTGTCATTGACGATATAGCCACCACATCGTGTCGGGCTGGTCCCAACAACTACACAGCAAATTCCGGTTGACTTAAAGTCAATCTACCAATTGCAAAGACGATAGCTCCGAAATCGCAGGGTACGGAACATACACAAATGCAGGCCAAGTCAAAGTAGTGACTTGCTTGTAGATGGATTCGTCCATCTATAAATTATTCATTATTGTCTCTGCTATCTATAAAAGTCATTTGGATCAACGTACAGGGAAATCATCAACCACTACAAAGTAAATTTGTTTACCCAATATCCTCCACAGACCTGAACGTACATAAACAATTTATCAATTTTTTCCGTCTTTCTGGGATGTTGGAGGTTTAAGTAAGACGAAATGTGAAAATTTTGAATAAAATATATTTCTGATAAAAATTGCGAAATGTCCAAATAAATGGACATTGGGACTCTGTTCCCCCGCCGAACTGCAGTCATATCACAATCATTCTGCATCTACGTTCACAGAGTGAAAGGTTTTTTTCACCCTTCTTCCCTGGGATTTGAGGGTTGTTTTCCTTTTACGAATTTCGGCTTCGCTCTTAAATGCAGTTACTGGTAGAAGGTACGTTCGGGTCCTCATTCTCATTAGCCTCACAGTTTTGGTCACCTGTTCTTGTTCTTCATTACAGGGTCATGGCCACTTCCTGTTCTTCATCACAGGGTTGTTCTTCATAGTTGTTGTTGTAATCTTGATTTGTCTGGAGCTCACCAGTCATAATCTCTAGTTATGTCCTCTCCAACTGACTTCTACCAGTAGGCACCACTTTCTGTATTTCTAGATCATCAAAATTGAGATCCTCATCAACATCTCAACCCCCAAGGCTCTACTCTGAAGCATCATCAACCAAAATGGCATCAACGATGTCTTCTTCCAGCGGAATTTAGCTGTGTCAGCAAACAACAAACTCTGAAAAATAAAAATCGGTGAAATTGGGTCGAGTTTAATTGGTTCCTGATTGAGTCCCAAGAATGCCCATTCAAATGGACAAATGTCCATTTAAATGGATTGCCCAGGATGGGCACAAATTCCTGATGTACATTTAAATGGACAGCTGTGGATGGGTATAGAGATCCGACTGTCCATCTAAATGGACACTAAAAAAACTGAGTTGCTGAACAATTTTCACACATATTTTCAAATCCTTATAGAGTGTTGTCACCAGGAGACTCTAGGCAACAAAATCGAATGAAAATTGATCCAAAATTGGATGATTAAACTGCCAAAACTTATTGAAAAATGAGCGCTTCGTTTTCTTCTCCATTCTGAGGCTTGACGCACTGATAAGAGATAACAATGGTATGAATATTAGTGTTGCCACAATTCTATGACAACAGAATGAACACACAGAAAAAGATTGAATTCGAAATCATGGTCTTTGGGGAAAGGAGATCAACTCAAAGTTCCGGTCAGTAAAGGATATTACCAGAAATCTACGGTTAATGCCAAGTTTGAAATTCAAGAGTACCGGTAACCTTTATCACATTACCCCATCAGTACCTGTGCGAAAGCGGCAGATGTAGTTCCATTAGGTGCAGGAAATAAATTCCATTTAGGCAGGTAGTATTCAGTTTTCAACCCGAATGATCGGCGATCAAGTTACTTATTTCGCCTCGGCCATATTTTCAGTGGACAGGTTGCCAGGCTCCCAACACGAGCTATCGCGATTTTTCCTTCTCGTTTCCTGCCCCGTGGAAGTGAGAGCTGATATTTTAGCCGGACGTTTCATAGTTCACCTCGGGAGACGCAGCGGAACAGCCGGAGTTATGCAGCAGTTCACCGACCGCTTTCCAAGCGAGCCCACGAACGTGTAACACGGTCACTTGCATTTGCAAGTTGTGAAAAGTAAAAGCTCCCAGGGCTATTTAACTGTTTTGTTGTCCCGCATAATAAGAAGAAAGTCGAACGGAAGTCAACTCCGTTTGTTAATGTTATGTACATGCTTGCCTTATCAACATTGGCATTTGGCGACTCAATTGTTATCAGGAGTGAAGTTGTTGAAGATGATTGATTGTTGCTCATGAGGGTAACATTTTTCACCCGATATCACACAAAGTACACTCAACTCTGAAGTTAGAGCTCGTTCGACAGAACTTAAAAACTCCGAGTTCCTGTAACTCCCTCGATTTATCGAAATTCTGGATAACGCCAAAATGCGTTCGACAAAGTCTATATCGGAGCGAGTCACAATGTAAAATCGATTATTTGGGGAAACTCCATGGAATTATGGCATTAGCATGAATATATGAATAACTCCAGAGAAAATGCAGTGTTGGGTAAACATTTTTGACAACATTGTGATAAAACTACGCCCCTTTCCTCTACTCTACGCCAATACAAATTATTTTATTTTCTGGATAACGCCAAAATTCGTTCGACGAAGTATATCGGAGCAAGTCACAATGTAAAATCGATTATTCGGGGAAACTCCATGGAATTATAGTACTAGCATGGATATACGAATAAATCCAGAGAAAATGCAGTATTGGGGACATTTTAGACAACATCGTTGTGATAACTTCTTAATGGTAGGATTCAGTGCCCATCTCTCCTATCAAAAGTGAATATCCACGTTCCTACCTACACCACCCGTTCCAACTCATTGTTTTATGTACCATTTGCTGCCTACAATTACCAACTGCAAAGGCCTATGTATCGGATACCTCGTGAAACTAATGCCCTCCTCCAGACTGTGGATTTTGACTTTTTCTTCGATGGTCTTCCGCATCTCAAAAGGAGCCTCCATTCGCAGTGAGATGTGTTTTATGTCAGTGTCAGTCGCTTTGTGAATTCTCATGAATTGCATTTGATGCATACCAATGATGCAATTATTTCTATTTTTTCGTTTCATTCCAAGTTTGAAGTTTTTTTCCCCCTTACATAATTTGTACTCTGCTTCCTATGTGATTGGCGAAAGCCAATTTTTTTAAAATTAATAAATAAATGAAACTAAGTTCCCTTTCCTCTACTGTGATAATACACCAATACAAATTATTTTCTTTTCGCTGCACTGATGGGTTGCTTGTAAGCTTATATTGCCATTTTTGGTTGTGAAAGTCCCGAATTCTTTGGTTGTAATGCACACTTCGGTTTACATGAGAGCTTTAGCAATCAAGCAATTGGGATTTTAGAACTAATATGTACCTCTAGTCGTCTAGAGTTTATCGTTGCCTAGAGTCTATTAACAACCAACCCAGCTTTAAAGAATCAAAATCAATCGATAAACGAATGTACGAACGGATCAAAGTATGTTTCATAATTTCCCTATAATTTATACCTGTATATCTTGGTAAACTATGCCCACCTACGTAAGTAATACTTGATTTCCGTGAGTTTTCGTTATCGCATTCCCTTCTGTCAGACCGGGACCCCTTGCCTTTTGTGATACTTGGTAAGTAGGTACCTACTAGTTACTGGCTGAAACTGCAAATTCTTGAAAATATCTATCGATCGAAGGAACCTACTATAAATATTAGTCCCAACATTCTTAGAATGAAACTAGTTTTCACAAAAATAATTGGATATTGTACGTTTTACAAACCCAAGGGCGGGTATTCCTCATTCGTTTCCACTCGTAACATCCAAGTTGGGACAACGATTTCTGACAGATCGTGGTCTTGGCACCAGCGATAATGCCAGATCTTCGAAATCATAAGCATCCTTCTCGTATCATCAAGAATTGATGATTGTCGTGTGAAAAATAAGAACGTAATTTAGGTAGGTTTATTGAGAGAGATCGATGTCGAGCAGGTATACAATCAAGGAAATAAACGAAAGGTTGGAGCCACATTGTATTTGCGCCCACCGGCTCGCCCTTTGTTCACTTCACCCGCGCTTTCTACGAATTATCGTGAATTGGTTGTGCCAGTTTTTACAGCAATTGTGTTATCAAATTTTCTGAAAATGTCTGAATCGGCCACACTCAAATTCATCACTTCGAATTCGCTTTCATTCCGCGAACCTCAAAATACTACTCAATACAATAGCTCTATATTAAACTAATGTTCATTTAAAAAACTATGCAGTATGCAATGAATCTAAACTTGTAATTGATAAATCTGAATGAGAAGAATCCATCCTAATAGGGGTACTACAGTCAAATCTCGGAATTCAAGTTATTCGATAGAAACATGCGGTTCTCGAAAAGATCAAGGTGATCCGGAATAAGAAACGCAAAGAATGATAGAATGCGCTTCAAGTGCTCAGTACTCCGAAGTGATTTTCAAAGGGTAGAAATCCTTGCGATTCCGCCTTTAGGAAGCCTTCACTCGCAAAAGGCAAAACGGTGAGTCTAAGAATCGTAAACTTGAAGAGAAAAAAAATCAATCCTGAGAACTACAAACCCACTCTCCTCCGATATGGAACTTGTTAAAATGGTTTTTCTGAAGTTTCTCCACTTGGTGTCAAAAGTTGAATGATTGTTACCCATGGGTGCGAAAAAAGGTATTTCAACCATTTTTAAATGGAAAAAGATTCCACAAGATTCCACTCTGAGCATGTTTGGCATTGGAGAAGTTTGGCAACAATCGTTGACGTCAAGTCGATGAATACTTTTCTATCTTTGATTTTTTAAAGTTTCACACACTGGAGACGTCAAAGCACCCCTCCCGCCTGGGCGGGACCACTCTACCTGCCAGTGTGAACTAAAAAATCAAAGAAAGAAAACTAATCAACGCTAGAGTGTATGAATAGTATCAAATTTCTTAGAATAGAATCTATTTTAATTTAAAAATATAAATTGAATACGTGGGTATCACTTATTACAATGTGATAATAGCATTTTATAAGTCTAGTTTTTCAGGTGAGCCAGAGCTGGGCATGGGACAATTAGATGTAGACACGATTTAGATAGTTGGACTTCGTCGACTGGGTCCACGGTGTTGAAGACAAAATATAAACTAAGATCCAACACAAAACACATACGAAACAGCTGTACCTCATCACTGAATTGTTGTCGGCCACCTTAAAACAGCTAGAATACAGAACGGCTGTGTAACAAAATGTCTAAAATGTAACAGTCATTCGTTTTGTCTCAGTCATCATTGAACAATTCCCAGAGTGTCTACCAAGTTTCAGCTCGAACGGTTGCTATCGTGGTTAATATTACGGTTACTGGGTGATTTTGAGGACCTAAGTATAGACGGGAGAGGGGGAGTGGGAGGCTCGTCCGAGATCGGCCCGATTTTCAATGGTTTTCTATAGGAAATATACCTTCCTTTGTTAGGAAAATTAGTTATTTAGGAAAATTAGTTATTGGTCCTGGACTTCTTCTCTAGGAAATTTAAGACCGTCCAAAATGTGTGACGTAAAAACTCACAAAGCCGGCCACTTACACCGATTTGGCCTAGAATTTTCAAGTTATTAAGTTATGGTATGGCAAAGTAACGCACTACACGACAATACCATTAAGATACTTACTGATTATCCGTTTATAAAACAGTATGCTCGTTCATTTGTGAAGATTTATTTTTTCTCATTTCATGTTAGGTATACGAACTTGTTTAAAATACATTTGTGTATATCCAATAAAAGTATGCTAGAGGCTAGAGCTAGAGGCTAACACCAGCCTAGAAGAAAAATGTTCAGCACCCCATGATATTGCCAGGCCCTGCAAATATGATTAGACCGACTGGTGTTTTCTGTAGTTACATGTATAATCATAAACCAAAACCTTATCATAAAATCCAAAGGAAATCTGCTCATTGGTGGACACAATGGTTAAGAAACTGAAAAATGCAAAGCTTTGTCCTCTCCTTCTCAACGGCTGGTGTTTTCAACGATGCTCCAGCTAGTCGATTTACTCGCATTATCCGATTCGTAATTAATTGGAAATCTTAAGCTTTTAATTATTAGCATTTCAGACAACATTTTCCGTTTCAACACGATTTTTTTTATTTTCATAAACCGTGTGTAGTCAATGTGTGTTTAGGTACAATAATTCTAACATTATTCATTTGCTTTCGGATGAAGTCTTTAACGCCAGGGTTTCTAACTTGGATAGCTGTTGTCGATTGGTTGGTTCATTCAATAGAAAGCCTTTTGTGGGTGGATGTTAGTGATTGGAGGTAGGTACTATAGAGAAGGACCGTGCAATTTCATCAAATGTAGCATCGGCACTTGGGCAGTCTGAATCGTCTTGGAATTCCAGCCGAAAAGATATCTCCCAGGACTCTAGACTTTCTCTGGGGAGCCTATTACCGATCTCATTGTTGCCTTTGCCGGCGAATGGGGTGTCGCGTCGTCAGGATCTGAAAGTTTTTACGGATGGTCGTTCCAGTGGAACGTCCGTGGCGGTAAATGTAATTTTTCTTCACCGGTCAATTACTACATTTTGAAGCAAAATTGTGAAAGAACTATCCGAATCATTACAATTACGGAACAGATTTTAATTGAGGGAATCTCCAATTTTAAAGAGTATTGGACTTTTTTTGAGGGACGTGGCAGCCGCAACCCGAGAGCTATACTCTCTTACCATACATTTTTGTATGATGTTTCAAAAATTACAATAGGTACATTCTTATTTTGTAAGCTAGCCCTATTGGAAAATTACGTCTATTGACATTGAAATAAATTAATAACTATGTTGCATCCATATCCCTTGGGTTCCAAACCGACGGACCCTATGCAACGAACCCAACGGAAACTTCCTTATTCTCGAAAATCAAACATTTCGCAAAAATATTAAGGGCGCCATTCATAGACAACGCCTGAGTTTGTGTGTTCACTCACACTTGCCTAAATGAAGGGTCACCCTCCACTCACCAGTTCGAATTCATTGTTGAGTGATATTGGTGACCTCTCCACATATACGCACTAGGCGATTACTGGTTTCATAAACTTTTCTCAAAACGACCCAAACGATTTTTGATGAAATTCACATCAATCTGTCTGAGGCAAAAAAAGTAGCCAGTAGCTCCAGCCCCATTTTTAACAGGGGGACTGTTCGAATTGTGTGCAAACTGAGTGAAATCGGCCTGAGTCGGAATATTTTCCGCAAACACTCCTTGTTTGAGTACGTGTTTGAAAGCGTATGGTAGTGTTGTTCAAACTGGGTCTGGGAACACCTCTTCTTCCTCTCTGCGTTTGGATGTTTTGAATATATCGGAGTTTATCGTGGTTTACCTGAACTGGAAGGTAAAAAGTGACGATTATAAAGACAGAAATTATGTTTTACACGACAGGTTTCAAGTTGTACGTGACAAGTATTCCTTCGAAAAAGGAATCCACCACTACACGTTAATGGGACGAGTAGAAAAACGGCCCAAACTCCTCAACATGCGACTCCCACGAAGAGAGTTAATCCAAATAATCCGCTTGAGAACTGGACATGGCCAACTAAACCGATGCCGCTTCCTGATCAACCTCAGCAATATACCATATTGTGATTACTGCGAAGATACAGTGGACGATGTTGTTCATAGAGTGGAACATTGCCCACTTTATGCGGAAGAAAGAGCAGCATTGTCACCCATTAAAAATGACCAAAACCTCACACTATACCTTCGGCACGCTACAAACAGTGACTACAAAAAACTGATTACTTATATGAAGACAGCGGGAATAGAAGCGACTAAAGATGTAAATAACTCAAATGGTTATATGTTACGTTGCAGCACAACCAATCAACCAATTACAAAAAAAAAAAAAAAAAAGTTGTACGTGCTTGCGTTTGCGCCATCAGATATTTGCAAAAGCACAGAGTTTGCGCAAATAGTTCTACCGTTTATAAGGGACCTTTTATGGTGAAGTAGTTTCTCTGTTTTTGACTACGGTAAATGGTTTCAGCAACTTACTAGCACGATTTAAATAAATCAAATGTGTTTCGGTGACGAACACATAAATTACACAAGGTAAGTAAACACTTGACATCAACACTCGAATGTCATAAAACACGGGGATCGCAGTATAAATCCCGACAGCGACATGCTCTTCAAAATTAAGCAAAATTTATACTGATTGATGAATTCAAGAGGCTGTCAGTGGTAGAGCCAACCACTGATCCGACTTGCCAGTTTGCCAAAAGTAAAACGTTATAAGAAAGACGGTTTAAGGAAAAAAAGAGATCCTTCCTGAGGTGCGAATATAAATAAACCCTGAGATAAATAACCTTTCGAGCTCCTGTGTTCCAAACACGCCTTCGCGTCTATTTCCATTCAAGTTCTACCGGTCCAAATTTAAACGTTGCACCCTTGAAAAATTGGGATTCTGACCCCTTTCAAGTGGGCGATTCATATCGAGGCGTCACTTTTGGGTTGCTCGGTATCAAACAACTTGAAAAACACAGTTGGCTACCTACTCAGTCCTCTTCACGACATCCATTATTCTCTTTTCGCTGACTAACTATGTAGAATCCATTGCTGAACACCACCTCGGGCCACTAGTTTCGTAGATGTATCGAAAGAATTATATTTCTAAGTTTAATTAGCAAATTAATCATCAACTCATTAAAGATAGCTGCTGACCATCTGAGATAATCCATCTTGTTGATTCAGGTTGTATATATATAAGAAACCTACAGATTTACACCGTAACTTTTTATTTACAAAGCTTTTCTGAATAATTCATTTCCATTGTTGGCTCTTTGTTTACATGTGAGGTAAGATGAAATCTTTTTTAGGCCAATAATATACAAAATTAAGAACGGTAACATAAGGGAAAAGGGGTGGAGGGAGGGCATTCTACTCATGAGCAAGCACAAATGTAAGGTGAAGCTAACATTAAATACATATAGATACCTAGGTAATGTCTAGAGATATCGAGGCTCTGGAAGCCTCCTCAAAAAGCCCAGCCAATCCTCGTATTGTGTCTAGTCGAAAACATATTTCTGTTATTGAAAATTGAGTTCTTTGTTCAGCTGAGTCGAAAATTGAGCTCTTTCAATAGCTTTGTTCAGAAATTATGCACCTAAATCAGTTCCTAGTCGAGAGGTGAAATTGAACCTTTCTGATCAGCTGGCTGAGACGAATTGAGTTTTCCAATGAGTTGAGTCAAAAATAGTGTTTACTGTTAGCAAAGTCGAAAATTGAGCTCTTCTTCGAGGTCGGAAGTGGTGCTCATGGAGACCATGGATCTGTGGAGTCGAAATCGAAATTCACTGTGTAAATCTAGGAACAATGAAGGTAAACCCAAAGCTCTTGGATAAACTCAATAGACTATTTAGTGAGTCGAATATAAATGGAGTTTTCTTCTCAGCAGATTCGAATTAAAACTTTCAGATCAGCTGTAGTACAAATTTTACTTCTAAATCAACTTCCCGTTTTATACAAACGGGATTGGCTGCTAGTACGACCTGTAAAACGTTGCAGGACCTATAAAAATTAATGACGCGAAACGAATAACATCAATCAGAGAATCAATCAAGCAGAGAAATGCTGTTAATTGTTACAGGGAGGCGGACAATGACGAACAAAGAGATAACGGAAATGAACAAGTTATAGGTAGAACTCTCACTTATAAAACACGGCGAGCTAACAAAAATGTAAGGCATCACGAGGAAGGAATTTCTAAGGGTCACATGTCGATTCCATACTTCCAGCTAGTTTCCCTCAGGCGAATCTCATTACTCACCCGGAAAATAAGACTCATGGTGTAGGGCTTCTAAGGTTTGAGTCAACACAGCTATGAAACTGTAAAATATTCTCAATCCGAACCTCTTAATCGAATTGGATGAGAAAAGATTTCATTATCATGTCTTACATAAAGGATAAAACATTCGGGATTCAGAAGAAGTTGAGATTAGTATTGCTCATTTAGACGATACTGAAATTTTCAATTGACTAAAACACGATTGACGGCCAACTACTCCAAGAAATAGGTTTACATCATACTGCCAGCAGTCCCTAAAAACGACTTATTCAATCAACTGTAAAGGAAATCATCATGATGTTCAACCACTAAATCGCATTGCCACTGAAACGAGTTTTCAAATGTCAACGGCCGCGTGATGAAGTAGGTCAGTTGTTCCTGGGAAACCAATTGTGAATTAAAACACCAAGGATATGGAAAATTCATTATTCATTACGGTTTCGGAAGCATGACTAGATACAAACTAGGGCAAATATTTATACCGAGCACATTTTATGATCACAAGATCTAAATAAGAAACGATAGAAAGTTCATTGGATGGAAAGCTTAGAATGGTCATCTTGAATAACAATTAAAATTTCAGTACATAGTAATAGTCTCACGAAATATTGCCTTTTTATGGAAGCCTGTGAAGAATACAATACTAAAATACATTTTCAGCAAAGGCAGGTACAGCTATTTATAACTAATGACATGATTATCGTTACCCCGACTGAAGATAACAAATCCGACAAGCAAATCTGATGGGCAACTGCAACTTTTCGTTGGAGTTTTAAATTTCAATTTTGAAATATCAACACACTTGTTCTACGAAATTACTTATTGTTCTGAGAACAAACTTATTCCAAACAACTTTGTTACGAAAATCAATTTTTGGGCTTTTAGGCATTTACCCATAAGTAGATAGAGATTTCTAGAGCTCATTTCATTGCATTCGAGAGGCGCTATTTCATAAATACACATTTCTATCCTCTTAATTATGAAAAACCGACGTTTCTGAATAATAACTCTTATGAATGAATACGCGAAACCATTTACACCAATGCAATTAACATGAATAAGTTTTTGAGTTGGGGGTTAGCTGAAAATTTGACGAGACCTTCTCGAACGATCAAGTTTGTCCCCCACCCCGGCAACTACATGGAACCGTTCCCTACAAGAAGAAATGTGTGTTCTTCAATTCCGTTCAACCTGTTTCGTTGAGAGCAGTAGTCAATCCCTTAGTAAAAATGCAGATTAGTGGACATGTAGGTCAGAATGAAGTTAATAGTTTGGTGGTCTGGATGCTTGCAAGCTCGCATCGCATAACACGATCACATAATAGTTTAAAAACGTAAATGTGACTTTTCATTTGTGACTTATGAGCTGCTCCGCGTTGAACGGAATCGAAGAACTCACAGTTCTTCTTGTAGGGAACGGTTCCAAGTAGTTGCCGGGGAGGGGACAAACTTGATCGTTCGAGAAGGTCTCGTATTAATAACTTTTGACATGGATATGTCTTTGCTCTGGGGGGTCAACCAAAAATTTCCGTGATGCAAAATTTGTGTCACAATTTCAGTGTTTTTCACGTACAACCCAGCCGTTGCTAGGGGAATGGAACTTCCGCAGTTTTCATCGCACAGAAATCGTTCGCCACTCGTTGGAAAGCTCTTGATTTGTGTGATAAATGTTCTCATCTCAAGCTACCAATTTCCCCCTACTCACCTGTACCTGGCTACATTCCTAAACTAAGTTGATTGGACTATAAACAATTTTAATAAGCCGGTTACAATATTTTTAACGTAAAGCAATAGCATCATTTACTCCACTCCATAGGAAACATTTTCATCCTCTTGACAGTCGACTCATTGTAGTGGCTTCTCTCCACAGTTATTTTCAACATTTCTATAAGTAAACCGTTGTTTTGTTGGGATTAGTCGGGATGCCGCCATGCGGCCCAGGGATTTGTTTAAAGTTAAAGGATTTGTTTACAACTCTCGAGGACAACCGTTATGAAATCCCCAATCAAAGACATATCCATGTAACATGGTATCTGCTTGTAAAGCAGGTAGTGGAACTCGTTTTCGAGTTGTTTAGTTAGGTACTTGAAGTTTTTTACTTTTAGTTACTTCTCGTCCTTCGAAATTAGTTTTCCTACGAAAAGAAGGCATGTAAGATACTGTTAAGTAGAAGGTAAGGTGGTCCTGCCAACATTTCCACCCTAGCAAGTTGATACTTGATGAGGGGACTCTCTGAGACAGCGAGGGACGATTGAAATTATAGGCTCATTTCCCCGATCAGAGGAGTGAGCTAAATTCCCTTGTAACCCAATAAACTTGTTCCCAATAAGAAGTTGGAATTTGATAGGAAGGCTTTCTGGGATAAAAGAGACTATTGAAATCATGGGCCCTTTTCTTGATCAGCTGTGTGAGCTGAATTCTCTCTTGTTCACCCTTGGAAGTTGAAATTTGAATAGGGGACACTCGAAGACAATAACAGACGATTGAAATGGTGGGATCTTTCCTCAACAGCTGAGTGAACCAAATTCCCTTTTGTTCACAATAAGAAGTTGAAATTTGATAGGGAGACTCTCTGGGTAATTAAGATACGATTGAAATTATGAGATCTATATCTCGATCAGCTGATTGAGCTAAATTCTCTCCTGTTATGCCTGGGAAGTTGAAATTCGATTGGTTTTGTAACTTTTGGTTTCTTTACAGTAGTTGAATTCAGCCTCAAGCAAAGTTTAACGCGGGTTTACATTCTGCAATAAATGGTACCCAATATCATTCATCTTTATTATTATCGGATTCATCATTAGTCATAAACGGAATCGCAATATCATCGCGTGTACCGTGTAAACATGACATTTCAGCGATTTATTGGAGTTTGAACCTCAACGGAGTTTCACGCAGTAGTTATATTTGGGTCATAATTTTAAGGTATCCTTAATACTTTATAGCCACCACTGGAATACACATGTCGAAATCCAAGACTCTTCGTAAAAGCAAATAGGTAGGTATTAAGTTTTATGAAGTGATTATACTTCTGCACGCCCTACGCATGGAAAAAGGAGATTCGACAGACGACTGGCTCTGTAGAGGTGGCTCGGGAGGGGCCCAGAGGTGTGAAAAATGTTACGGTGACGAAAGAGGGAACAATGACAGGAGATACTGTTACTATAATGTCACACTTGGATTAGCAACGGCCACCCCGCTCATCCTCACCTCCACCCTTCGACACAAGCCGGCGCAGCATTCTACTCATCTCAACAGCTAGTACCAACGTACCTCTAGTGGTAGAGGCAAAGTTCGTATGAATGTTCTACTAATTGCACGGTGTTAGTGACTCCAAAAAATTACTTAATAAAATGAAGGTATCCACTGCATAAAATGAAGTTAAACGCCTGGGGCCCATTTCATAAAGCAAGTGACAAGTTACAAGCCGATTTTATGTACAAGTTGTAAAAAGTGTGTGTACAAGCGTTTTATAAAGGTACAAGCGTAGACTTGTAATGCATAGTGAAAATTAACAAGTGTACAGGCGAATTCGGACAAGTTAGAAGTGATTTACAGTTGTGAAAAATGGCCGATTTTCAACCTACGTCTCAAAGAAAGTCTATTTCAAAGTCCAGCACTGTAAGGTCCATTAGGAAAGAAATTAGCCTCAGGAGTCACTCAGCTGATTAAAGCGTATCCGAACCTTGTAATTGCATTCTACATGTCTCGAAGGAGCTGTATTTCAAGTTCCATCACGATAGGTCGATGAAACGGCGTGGAAATTAAAAAAGTCCAGTCATGCAGCATGACCCCATGAGCGAATTTTTGAAGAAATCTTCCGACGTTTCAGTCGCTATTGATCGTGTAGAGAAATTTTAGTTTATGATTTTGATAGACAAACATGGAATCAAATTCTATCTACAGCATGGTTCTAGCCTTAAATAGCATGGTTCTAGGATTGGTTATACAGGTATACTTCCATAAGAGTAGTTCAATCTGAATTTGGACAATGTTTCATGCAAATATTACCGATTTTGACAACTAGCGAACGGCATTATTTCGATTTTTGACTGATTTTTCAACTTTTGGAAATTTTACGCTGATTCCGAATATACCACATGTTAGTATGCTGAAAAAATTATTTCGCACAACAAATCGCAAAAAACAGGCTATTTTGACATTTTTGACTACATTTTTGAAAATTTCAACCCGAAGATGTAATCCGATCATGCTGGCCAACGAACTTGAACTTTCGTTTTGTGTCCTTAACATTTTAAAATTTGTTTGAAGTTTCTAGCACAATTCTACGGACAGTTATCGTCTGGAATGACACATATATACATACATACATACATACATACATACATACATATATACATACATACATACATACATAAAAAAATGCGTTAAACTTCAGAATATGATTCAGAATACCCTAAAACGGATTTCTGCATAAAATTTTTTCAAAAATTCACATTCTACAAATTTTGAGGCGAGAGCAATAGCTTAATTTTCTTCAAAAATTCGCTAACAGACTGCCGGAGGTTCGGGTTTCACATTATTTGCACGAATATATGAATATAAGGAACAAATATTTTGAGAATGTGTTATGCTAATTAAAATTTAACCAGCCGGAAAACGTGCCAGCCAGGGAAAATTGAAATAAATTGTGAAGTAGATGTGCTGACAAACGTGATGTGGGTATTGAAAAATTTCAATGCATTTTTTATTTATTTTTTTAAATCTTTATGAGCGATAATTTCCAAACCGTTTGCTCATAATAATGATTTCTAATAGGCAGTCATGAAGTCTCTGACCTTATTCTAAAATCCTGTTAAGAAATGTTGCAAAATTCAGTAATATTCTAGAGACTGTTGGGTTACAATGAGGAGAAACCCTGATCAGCTGATTACGCTACATAATTGGGTTATAAGGTAGTGACTTCGTTAATAGGGAACTCTCATCCATTAAAAATACGCAAACCTATGTCATTCAAGATGGAATATGACCTTGGGATTGAAGTAAAAATCAGCCAAAAAATCAAGCATCACTTCAAAAAACGATTTAATTGGACAACCGCCGTCGAATAATCATGGGATTTTTGAGCCTTCTGGCCGATGGAGAAGTGATATTTAAATAATATTCAACGTCACAAAACGACATCAGCAACGCACGAAGGTCTATTAGTCATTTGCGCTCACTTTACCTTCAAATGTCATTGAATGAGGCAGCAGATTTGTAAAAACTTCCTTGAAAAAAACGTTTAATTAACCCGCGATCCTAATTCGTACGGCCAAATGATGGGCGCGGTTACGAGACAGTAATTGCTCAATTGAAAACCGGCTTTTATTGTTGACAGTTCGAAAGTCATTCAGTCGAATCGTCATCACGAAAACACTATGTTCCCCACCTTCCATCTTTCAGCCAGATCTAGGATAGCTTTTCAAAGCTTGTAGTAAAACTCCCTTTCTCTTTGGTATGAAATTTCACTTTCGCAGACTGGGCTGTTTTGATATTGTCTATGGGGTGATCGTGTTTAGATTTCCCTCGAAGTTTCAACGTCATGCAGTGAATTATGGAGTTTAAATTACCTTTTCTTCCAAGTACACGTATTCCAAGGTAGAGGATTGTACGAGTATGGAAAATCAGAGCTATGGAGAGCTTCTTGTAGGTAAATCATCAGTTCCCATCCACCGACTGAAAGATGGGACAGCCGATTCCTATATTAAAAAATACTTTGAATGGTGACAGGGGTTTTCCCTAGATTTAGCTCCAATGATAATCACCATGGCACTTTAATCACTTATTTACAACGCCAAAGGGAAATACCAGCGTTTAGGGCTTCCCTTTGCAGGGCAAGACGTTGTGTGTTTTCAATTTCAATGATAAATTAGGTTCGTACGAATTACACCTCAATTCCGAAAAAGTGGTGTTGTTAGTTCGTCCAGAGCATCTGACCGAAACATTGGGAGGCAGGACAGAAGAGGGTTGAGATGCGGAAGAACGAATTAAAAAAGGAAGAATAAAAATAGACCCCTGCTAAAATCGTTATTTTTCCCCAATCTTAAATGTTTTTTGTAAAGATCTCAAAAATAACGAAATTGCGCATTGCGTACGTGCGCAAACGTGCACAATTGACATCAACTTCGTTATTTTAAATGATAACCCTCAATTTTTATTGCAGATTTCAATTCGAGGTGAAATTTCATGAAGAAATGACCCATCACTCGATTTTTTAGGTGCGCACAAACGGGCGCAATTTCGCTCCATAAGTGCAATAAATGAGTTTTTGAAGATACGCATTACCACATGTAATACCTACATGATTTTGGAGTATTTTTTCGTGCTGAACCTCGTAACAATGTCCATTTATTGATATTTGCAACACCAACTTGGGAAAACACAGAAAAACCTACATTTTAGTACTCTTTGTGCTTTGTGCAAATGTGTTGGAAAAGCGCAATTCTGGTCAATTTTTCAGTGTTTTCCCAAGTTGGTGTTGCAAATATCAATAAATGATAAACGCAAATGGGCGCACTTCCGCTCCAAAAGTGCGGAATTCCACTCTAAAAGTCTTTGAAGATACTCAATTGCCACATGTAATACATGATGGCATAGAGGTTCAACATGAAAAAATACTCCAAAATCATTTACTACATGTGGGAATTGAGTACCTTCGAAAACTCAGTATTTCACATTTATTGCACTTTCAGAACAGAATTGCGCCCGTTTGAGCGCACTTAAAAAAAATCGATTGATGGGTCATTTCTTAATGAAGTTTCACGTAAAATTCAAATCTGCAATAAAAAACGCTGCAAATTATTTCACAAAGGTTTATTATTTTTTCAATTGAGTATGATCATAGTTTTAGTTGGCTAGCGTACGTCATAAGGCCCGTCCAGACTCCTCGGCGTGTCCTATTTCGAGTTGCCACAACCTATAATCATACCTATAATTTCGAGTTATACTTCTATAATTATATACGCATGTTTATATTTCTCGATTTGAGCTCCAATCTATTCAAATAGTTATTGCCTTAATAATATCATTATCTAAGCACGTACGAAAAGTCGAGAGGATATGTTATTAAATATGCGTAGGAAAAGCTTTGGTATTAACACACAAATATGACCTTGAAAAAAACATATATTCATGCCTCGAAGCAACGCCGGCGCCGTACCCACCACAAGGTGCCGCGGCGCCGGCGCCTCCTCTCACTCCAACGCCCGCTCACCCCCCCCCCCTCACCACCCACCGTGACCCTCTGCCAAGCGTGCCAGGCGTGGGCGCGTAGAAAAAGACACTTTTTCGGCCGTTTTTGTCCCATAGCATCTATGCGAGTAAAGCGATCGGGATGGTTAAACGTTAGGACCAACTAGACCCCAAATGGAGTCTATGTGCGAAAGAACGAGTTTTTTAAGTTAATTCTTAGGCCTTTTTGACGGCGGAAGGACATTTCAACGGCGGACGGCTACGGACTTTTCAAATTTGAATTCTACGCACGTAAAGTGACAAAGTTTGAGGGGGGGTTATAAAAATTTTTTGCTACACGATCACATAGGCTTATTATTGGAAATAATAAACCAAAATGAGGTTTCTCATTAAAAATAACAAAGTTGATATAAATTTTGCAAGTTTGCGCACGTTTGCAGTTTTGTCATTTTTGAGATCCTTACAAAAAACATTGATTGAAAAAAAAAAAAAAAAATTTCTGGCCCATTATTACAGATTTTAGAGGGGGTGGGGGACGTTTTTGGGGACACCCTGTATGCACATCGTAAGTAACGCCTCCTGTGATGGATCATTACAACACTTATCGATGATTGTTGTACATTTTAAATTCAAAAAGTACGTTTCAAAAACCAGTTCAATCCATTTTGCGTATCAACAACCGAACTCCTAAATGATTAGCAGTATTCTTTTCATGACCTTTCGGAATAATTAGACTCGATGAAGTCAAAGCTGATTGGTTCCGTCTAGGCTATTGAGATCTAAACGACATCACAGGTTCGTAAAGTGATTTTAGATGTAGAACCAAAATTTGGTATTTAAGGGTTTTCAAGGTCGCTGAATCCGAAACTGATAGTTAAATTTTGAAATGATAAATTTTGAGATAGTTAAATTTGAAATTCCCATCGTGGATATCAAGTGTCCACCCGCATGTCTGATTTCAATAGGTTGAATTTTGATGGATATGGTCCTTCCGTGAAATGAATCTAAATACAATGGTTGGAAGAGCGGAGGCAATTCATCACCCGTCATACCAAAAGAACAGTAAATTACGAACGGTAATCGGCGTTAATCAAAGAGTTTGATAGCCGGTATCGAATTATGCTGATTTCCAACTGCCTTCCAGTGAACCTGGTCATTTAAGCAACGGATTCCGATCTCTTGATGATGATATCGGAACAACATTTGTTGGTGACGCATTTTCGCGACAATTATGATGGACCTCACAGTAATAGTGATCCTCACGAGGCAATAGTAGCATATCAAAGCGCTAATTTCGAATCGAAAGCTTCATTAGGTCCCATGAAAGTTCAAAACCCGTGCCAAAAGATCCCGGTTCGCTTCCCCAGGAGGAAGATATAATTTTCGGCTTTTACTCGGCATGAATAATTCACTCCGGTCGCCCAGACCTCCGAGAGTTGAATGTGAAATGAGTCATAACGTGTGGTGTAGCCCGCGAAATTCACGGAGCCTTCCATATAGGTACATATGAGAAGGGGGCCGACTTCATGGTTCAAACAGAAAATACGTGAGCCTTGTTTGAAAACAGGTTCCAAAATGTTGAGAAGGCCATTGCACGAAACTAAAATCTGACTGCTCTCACGTCCTTCCGCGCTGTCTGAAGAAAACTAACATCTCTCTAAGCTGCAGGAAATCTAGGAACCTGTAGAGGAATGGACAAGCACACGTAGAAAGCACCCGGTTTCAAGAGAGTGATAAATTGGGAAATTCTTCTCAACATCAGAAAAGCTCAATAATTCCATTTATTTCCATCCAATATCGATATAAATGTTCCCCAACGAATGGACTCATCTGTCCATTTCATTGGGAAAACTACAGAATTAAAAGAATACAACAGATCTGAATGAATGCATAGGATTCATTGTAATAACCCTCGGGTTTTTTTTTTTTTTTTTTTTTTTTTTTTTTTTAAAGATAAGAATAACATTCAATAGGAATGACAGCTAGGGTACTTATTCAACTTACATACAAATTGTACTTACGAGTGAAAAATTCACAGGTTAAAAGGTAGTTCATTGGATATAAAGAGCAATAGTTGAAAAAAGTAAAAAATGACAAAGGATAAAGTCCTGTCCTTCCGTCCAGATACAGGAGCGTTGGCGGAGGGTTTTTAGTGAAAAGAAAAATACTTTACGATTCATTTGAACGCTATTTATATTCATAAGATCTTGCAACGTGCACACCCATAGAAACATATTTTTTTCGACTTGAAATGAACAATCTGACAGCTGATGAAAAATAACGTCGAAATCTCCAGAGTTGCGCGAAGGGCATGGTTCAGTTACATCTAATTTTGATAAAATACGAGGAAAGTATAACGTCTCAACCCTATCCCCAGAAACTCAAACTTATCAAAGAAGCCGGTTCATAAAACAAAGATAGGATAGAAGGGCTTCAGGAAATGTAAAAAGGAAATAGTACTGCAGATCTATACTACATGTATACAAAACTTCTCTTATCTACAAAACTTCAGATGGTCCCATACACAGAATGGTTTCTGGCTGTGTGTAACAAACTATGGTCATGGGGAGTGCTCCGGTATGCTTCATTCAGTTTTGCCAAATATTTTCCAATTCAACAACCACAAAACACTATCCGTTTATTGAATGTTTTCAATGCTACCGACGTTTGGAAATTTTTTCCTTCTAGTTAAAAACATTTTACTACTGAAATCAGATGGAGGTGAAATGGAGTAATGACAGACAGAAGTTGAGGCCATTTATGATTATGTACCAAGTTTCGTGCAATTTGGTTGCTGAGTCACAAAGGGATAGCACTGGGACAGCGTACGCAATTAGTAGTGAATTGAACGTTTAAGGGTTTCAGAGATGTTGATCGTTGCCTTTGGATAATAAATTAGTACATTAATACATCAATCAATCAATATGAAGTGTTTCAATGTTTGTTTGATTTCGATCTGTCATCATTTCGTTTGTTAGTGATGATGACCTAACCGTCGAAGTTGACCCAACTTGGTAACCCTTATTTCATGGGAATAGACAACGCTGTTCATTAACTTCCGTTTTCTTCAACAAAATGAAGAGAAACGAATCATAGGGGTGCAGCAGAACAAAAGAATTGAATCGAAGGAGATCTAAATGGTTTATTTTTACCTTTAGTGGGTGAAATCTTCACGGATGATTTTAATGAAGATGCATTGAATAGATGTAAATAACAGAGTCGTCCATAATATGCAATATGAGTAGGGCCTAATAAGGATAATATGGATAACCTAGAGTTGAATCCACAGTGTCAATAGAGGTGACACATATTTCAAATGAAATATGCAATCGAAACGCTCAATATTCATGTATATTTTCAAATATTGAAACAACATTAATTATGGATTCAAACAGTTAATCAATGAGGCATTCCAACAGATTACTCACATGCGTTATTGGGGCGTATTGAAGGCAATCTGGCCGTTCAGGTAGATTTTTGAGCGGAAAATAATACGTGCAATCTGATGACACTCGTCGCCACCTTAGCTTATCTTGCTGCTCAACCAACGTCAACACCGTATGACTCCGCGACTCACAATAGACCACTCACTATGTCTTAACTATGAATAACCACAGGGAAGTGGCGGGGACGCAGCACACCTCACCTCTCTCACTCTCTCGGGCCATCACCGTAGTTGTACTGAGATATTTGTAGATTAAAAGGGACCGAACCGGGAGGTGAGTCACCATCTTAAGGTTCGACTGGGAAGGAGGAAGAGCGTGTTTTCTGTTTTTTAGCCAAGCAATACATCGAGCCATATTTAGGAGAAATAGTACAACGAGGAATCAGATGAACCTCCATGCATATTTTACAATACCAGTACAAATACCATCGTTTGAAGAGTTGTAGTAAAAAAATATAGTTTATACCTACCACTGTGCCGTTTGGTATTTCACCAACAAAGTTGAAAGAATAGTTCAAAAATTGTTAATCAGTATAAACATTATCTTCCTAGTGAGGGATTTTCATGAATGGAAAGATCTGAGCGAGAGCTTTCCAAAAAGGTGCTATATGACCAGTAATACGGCTCTAGACATTAATTTGCACGATGACGTCACGGCCACCGCCTGGGGGAACTCTCAGCTCCCTTGCACTACTACTAAGTCACGTGTGATCTTCCTACCCGTTAACTGGCCAAAATAAACGGTATTTGGAACTGAAAATAGGTACTTGGTGGGGGGGTTCAAGTGCGCTGATCCGAATCTGAGGTCAAAAGTGTGAAAGTCCAATACATGGAAGTTCCCAATTATTATTATTATAATTGTAATATGAGTTGCTGAGAAGACCAAAGTATTTCACATTGACAAAGTATTTCACATTATGATAAAATCGTGTTGAAGTTGATATGAGGTAATCAAGACATCTTCTTCCAAGTATCATCCACATTTAAGCGAAATCAAACGACTAGAGAGTGAAAAAATGGAGCATAATGGAATTTACGTTTGCGCATGCGCAGAATGGAGTATTGATTTGGCAACAATGAAACTGATAGAGGACTATCTACAACCTAACCCGCGCATTCTCTGACAATTTCATCGAAATTAGATGAAAACAGTGGAAATTAAGGTCGTTGCAAGGATTTCATATAGGCGCATGCGCAGTAGCTATTAATGATACAATCATGTTGAAATTTATATGGATGATCAAATCGTCATCCACCAACTATCATCCGAATTTGAACGGGTTCAGACGACTAAGGTGTGAAAAATTATGCTTGATAGAATATACGTTTGCGTATTGAGTCAGGGACGTGAAACGGATAAGGGACTGTCGACATCCCCTAAAAACTTCATCCGAATCGGATGAAAACTGTGGAAAATAAGCTTACTTTTCACAAGGATTTTCGGACAAACGACAGACAGACAGAGAGACACAGGACAGACAGACAGACTCACACACACACACACGCACACACACACAAACACACACAGACACGGAACCAAAGTTGTTCAAAATGGTCTAAAACGTAAAATGCGAGTGGAAATTTTGATTTTGGAGACCTTAAATGCTTTTCTCCAGAACGTGAAAACAATGCTTCCACTACCTTCAAGTAGACTCGAAAGCAATAATAATAATGTAACGACAAAAGTGTGCATTTTTTCCGCGATTCGTTCACCTTGTAATATTAGCTCCGTTGATCTAAGCGAAAATTGATTTAGGGTACAGAAAATAGCGATAGAATGAGTCACAATTGTCTACTCGTTTAGAGGCACCGTTGGAATTTACTCTACCTGATCTGTTTACCGACGTGTGGCACCGTGGGGGAATACGTCCAATAAGAATGCAATCCGGTGGATATTTAACCAGCCCATTACTCAAATTGATCAATTACTCAAACATAGTTGAGTTCAGAAGCCAGGGAAAAGGTCTTAAAAAAGGTGCATGCAGTAATCGTTTAGAAGACTCTACTTGTATTGTTTTATGCCGCTAATGAGCCTTCTGGTTGAGATGCGGCTTAAACCTTAATAAAAAAATTTAAAAAATATATTGAATACTGTAAACCAAAATGTATTCCTATTTGTATTTTATACCTAAAACCACTATTTCACACATAATTTTGATGGTCAAGTGATGTTGCGCGACGGGGGGTTAGGAGTTATGTTACTGCTATTCCAGTAATGTTAGAAGGTAATCGACCAATAACTAGCCTGTATTTCCAAGGGAAGCTCCAAAGAGACGTTTCAATCGAGATATGCCATTTCAACGTTTCATATGAATTTCAATACGAGGGACAGGTGAAAATTTAAAGAATCCAAGTAATTATATTGAGTTTTACAGTTTTCCGTTTGGGATTAAGTTTGTAGATCTGTGAGTCGAAAAAATGTAGAGTCAATATAATACATTATTTGTAAAACAAACTGTACCTACAGTTAAACCAGAAATTACGTCTAATCGCTTCAATGGAAATTTTTCAATTTGACCAGACTACTTCAGAATGGTTTGCAACATTCGATCCATTTGAGGAGGATTTTGAAAAATTTATTAGTTGTGTACTCATTGATATGTGGTATAAATGACGCTCAAATTTTATCTCGTATTTTTGGCATTTTTCACAAAACCAGTCGTTTTAAGAGTAACAATACAAGAATAATGTATCGAAATAAATTTGTAATGATTACCGGAACTTCCTAATACTGGTTTTAATATCTATATATAATTGTGAACGATAACCTTTGACATAAAATTCTACTTGTATTATCACAGTCAGCCATCTGCCAATGTCCATTTCAATCCTGCCCCAATACCTGGCATAGGCACAATAACCTGTTGCACTCCCTGAATCATCCTCGGTAATAATAAACCACAGAGGCTTAAATATACAAATTCGCATACCTTCCCACGGCCTAAAATAAATTTCTAGGTCGAGTCTTTAAACGAATGGAATTTACGGCGCCGACGGAGGTTCCTTAATTTTATTTTGTTGAGGTACGCGGCCAACTAGCACGCGTCGTTTGAAATATTTCATAGTCGCTTATCATTAGCGCCAACTTATCCACTATTTTCCACCAAGTAACGTTAGGATATTTGGCAAGGGAAACAAGGGTTAGAAGTGGAGATACTCAACTTATTTTTGACAAGAACGCCAGCAATTTCAAACGAACTTTCTGCCAAATGTACCCACGGAGCATTTATCATGTACATCAAATGCAATGAGTACCAACACTAATTTAATAGAGTGCTCTATCAAAATAAATGAATATGTAGCAAGGGGATGTTTTTCAAGTGATTGCCATGAAATATTGAAAGAACGGTTTTTTGTTACTTCTACAATATACCCAACTGAACATATAGAGAGTAAATTAATTTTCTTGACTTCATTTCGGTCTTTCGTGAACCGCTATTGGATTCGAAATTTCCAAATGTGTCTATATAACACAATGTGATACACATAATCTGGTTAAAAAGTAGAAAAAAATTAAAGTAATTAAGTCATTACGATATCATCAAGTACCTTGCACCAATACAACGACTATTTGTGAAAAATGAGCAGAGAATAAAATGAAAAGATGAGCGATGATATAAGATATGGTAATATCAACAATTTATGATGAATGAATGAGCTTGGGAATGGATTGGGTACTCCAACATTTCACTAACAAAATTCGTAAGTAGTATTCCGGGTTTAGTTACAAGCAACACACGTAGAGCATAATGTGGCAGCACTGGTGACTTGTTCTTTTAAGTTCTCGTAACCTTGTAAAATTAAAAATATGACCCAGGTTTTGAAAAATGGGAGAGAGAAGGAATTGTCATACTGCGCTGGAAAAAAGAAGAGTGATTTCATACTGACATCATAAGCAAACACCCAAGCGTGCCAATTCGAAATTCTTTTGTGAAATGGTGTTGTTCACAATAGGGCGGCGATAAGTGAACAAACAAGAATATCTTACGAAAATGGAAGGCATTCATATCCAAATATCTTTTCAAAGCGTCTCGTTGTCACTGTCTGCGTATTCAAATTTTCAACTAAGCTCCATATAGTGTTGCTTGGAAATTTACAACCCTTGTTTTGGCTCATTTCGCTTCCTGTATTTGAACTACGTTGTATTGTTGAGGTTCCATGACGAGAAACCTATTTTGGGTCGCATTGTTCAACGGCACGGTGCGCAATGGAGCCAAAAGACGTTTTCGTGAAAAAAACAAAAGTTGTCAAGATCGAGCCGAATCTGCTGCTGTCGAATCTGAACGCAGTACGATTCACAGTCGTGTTACCGATATTTTTTACCGCTCAATCCTAGTCAGTGTGAGATGCGAATGGTTAGTCGTGAAGATAAAGAGCTTCAGGGGGCTTATTAAAAAAATACGTAAAATTAAAATAATAATGGATATGTTTGTGTTCAAATAGCAGCAACGGTGAAGACTCTATCGTAGCATAATTCGATGAATGGAAAAGAAAACCTTATATACCTAGTAAGACCCCTGTAGATCACCTAATAATATGGGACGAGTTCGTATTTTTATTGAAGTATCGGTTGGACAAAGATACCGTTCTTTACATTCTAACATAAATCGAAGATGAAATTCAGTCCACAACTTACTAATCACAGCAATTCATTCATAATAATTCAGGTTGCAATACGCTGCTCGTATTCGTATTCCTCTCTCTAGAAATGAAGCAAACCAACGGCAAAAATGTAGTGGTTTCTTATTTGTCGAGCTTGATATAATGATGGACACGATTGTGGAAATAACATCAGACCCGGTTTTTTCAATAGTCGATCCATGAAGAAAATGAGGCTCCTACTGGTAGCTCCATGTGTAGATCGCCCTTATTTTGTCACCTACGGACACCAAAGGAGGATGTTAACGGCGCTATCTGACTGACCGAATTTATCTAAGGGATAATTTTATCCGCCAGGTAATTCGGCATTGATAAACAACTCACATTCTTTATCTGAAATATGGCGCTACACTCGGTATAGCTATCTGGCAGTTAATTGATAAACCGGACCTTATAATACGTCCAAATCGTATACAAAGGCGACATTTTTGTAAAGAACAGGTTTCCAACTTCGTTTGTAACTTAGTATTGAGAAACAATCACACTACGCACCTGACCAACTTATTGTCTAGACTTCTACCAAGAACAATATTAGTATCTGCCCCTACCACCAAGTTCCACGATTTCCATTTTTACGGGCCTATTACATACCTATAAAGGGTTTTCTCAGAACCATTTTTCGCGTGCACCACCGTCACTTCCTATTATTGAATCAAACCGAATTGCACGTGCACCATTTGTTCCTAAGAATTTAAAGATTCTCTTGAATTAGATCGTCAGGTTTCGTCCCCGTCAGGCCCGTTTCGCCTTTGGTTGTCAGTTTCAGTAGTTCTTCATAGTAGTTCTTATCAGTTTCCTTCTAATCCAGATCTTACCTACAAGTTGTCTTGCAGAATTTCCAAGTACTTCAATTTTCCATGAAGGCATACTAAATGTATGTACAATGTATAAACGATAAACATATGGGCCTCCAAACACGCTTTTCGAAACTTTTTCCCTTCAAAACCATTCAGACGTCAGTCTCTACGAACAACCTACTGTTCCGAAAAAATTGTTTCCAATCAATTTGAAGACTGTAGGTTACAATGACTACCGGCTATAACAACCAATTTTTGACGGGCCTTCGACAGATTTCTAATTTCGTATCCTAAGAATTAACTGAGAGTACAGCCCAACGATCCGAGCAGCACTAGGGTCCCGAGAGATCTAAATACCTAACGAAGATGAATATTGGGTAACTTTAAAATGCAATAAATAGCATAGTTTTTTTTATTTATCTATTTTCATATATTAGTGTGTTGATAAGTGAAGAAACGAATTTCGTGAATTGATATAATCTATACAATTGATAATATGTAAATTATACAATATTTTGACCATTAGGTTGAATAGATGAAGAAATAGCTTCTTCGGTGAGTAATTATTGGCAGCTAGAGATGTGACACGACGCTTGATGAATCAAAAGCTTTTCAACAAGTAGTGAACGATTTTTGTGAAGTGAAAATTATGAAGTAACATTTCCTTGTATCCGTTGTACCTGGAAAGCACCAGGAAGAAATAAATGAATATCAATCAAAATTGTATGTATACAAAATTTGTATGAATATTTAGTAACGTTTTCTATGTTTATGGCACTTGCGAGATTGTATAAACAAATACGCAATCAGCATATCCCCTCAAAAGTGAAGGGGGATTATGTTCAGTTTTTCCAACATTAGAGAGTTTCTGTTCTTCCCGTAATTTTATACCCGTGCACTCAAAACGACTGAAATACCAACTGCGCATGCACGAATTTACGCGTCTACGCGTAGAACTATGTGTGAACGGGAAAAAGGCCTACCGACACGTAGGCGGGAAAAATGTCCCTGTCTTACGCGTAGTCCTCATAACCTGACGCAAAGGTGACCACAGTTGTAAGAATAGGTTAGGTAGGTATTCAGTCTCCCACTGTCCTCCAATAACGTTTCCCTTCCACAATTTCCTACCTAGTCGAAAAAAGTAAAAACCTGTGATAAATATAATTGTATTATTAAATCCTGTTCCCCTACTTCGGAGTAAATGCAGTCGTAGAAAGATAAAGATTCAGACAACGAGCACCTTTGTTTGTAAATAAAGTTTGTTTACAAAAGCTGTTGTCAGTTCAATAACAAATTGACTAGGTAGGTAGTAGAATTTGTGCTAGGTACCATCTCAGATCCTGGAAATCACCATTTGATATGGAAGGGAAGGCAATCAAAACGTACTATTCCTCGAGGCCTGATTAAGTAAACTGGATGTAGGTAGATGAAAAATTGAAAATTAGACAAAAAATAAAAAATGCCGTCATCGCGGCGTTTCCGGACGGTCACCCATCCAAGTACTATCCAAGCCCGATGTTGCTTAACTTCTGTGATCTGACGAGAACCGATGATTCCAACGAAATATGCGTTGGCGAATATTATTTTTGCTAAGGTCGAAGCTAGTTAGCCGATGCCTGTGAAGATAGCTGATAAAGCAGTGTAAAATGATTTCAAAATTCTTCTACTCGATCTCAAATTCAAGAGACTCGTTGACTTTGAAATACTGAAGAGACTTTAGCGTGACGATAGCGTTTGGTTAGTCGTGTATACGTTACCGGCAAAGTTTAAAATCAGCCATTGTGTACAATGGCTAGTCGTTGTATACAATACCTGAATGGAGCAGGCAATGTGTGAAATGAATCTCATTTTATTCTTTACCTAGGTATTGTATAGAATGCCTGATCGTGCACTCGGCAGTGTCCTTCTGATCAATCCTTACCTGATCTGGGCACCTTAGTTGGACATATTGGTCACAATATGGTTTGGTGGTCTGGATGCTCGCAAGATCGCATCTCAAAAATACATAACATCAAGTAGTCAACCCTTTGGTAAAAATTCAGATTAGTTGGACATATAGGTCAGAATTATGTGTATAGTTTGGTGGTCTCGATGCTCGCACGCTCGCATCTCAAAAATACGTAACATCAAGTAGTCAACCCCTTAGCGAAAATTCAGATTAATTGAACATATAGGTCAGAATGATGAGTACTGATACTTTGCCTAAATCAATGGTAGGCATTATGTATACTGCCTAGGCATTGTGTACATTGCCAAGCCATTGTGTCTAAGGAGGGTTAGAAATGAAGGAATTTCATACTTTGCCTAAAAAGTGCAGGCATTGTATACAACGGCTAGTCATTTTATACAATACCTGTATTTCATACTTTGCCGTTAATATATATACGTGTAGAAATACGCGAAGAGCTAGCATCTGCAGTTGCTTGCTCTAGACGCTCCTCTACGCGTTAACGGGGGAAAATCGTACGGGAAGAACAAAAACTGTCAATTGAATCTTCGTAATCGAACAAGAACGAAAAATATTTGTTCCTTCCGACCCAGTGAGACGGTTCAGAGATCGGACGACCCAGTGGAAGGCTGAGCCAAAAAATCTCGTAATGACTAATATATCAATCGTCATGGGCGGCGCATAGCTTCCGACAACAGACGCTGAGTTGGCGGGTTTTTAAAACTCGCGGTAGCCGAGAATTTTTGAGACGCGTCCAAGAAAAGAGGCACCGGAGCGCCGCGTTACTCAACTTGGCCATGATCCTTGAAACTCGGTGCTTCCAGGTGTTTGCTATTGTAATTCTCGTCAAACTACCTGTTGTGAGAGAGCGATCATTTAGAATCTCAAATATTTAACGCCTTATTTTCCGACGGTTGATTATATTAGGAAGTTTTTGTTCTTACCGTACGATTTTCCCACGTTAACGCGTAGAGCAGCGTCTAGAGCAAGCAACTGCAGATTTTTTTTTTTTACACGTATGTACACGACTAACCAAACACTATCGTCACGCTAAAGTCTCTCTAGTATTTCAAAGTCAATGATTCTCTTAAATTTGAGATCAAGTTGACGAAAATATTAATAGACGACAGTCAGAGGGAGACGGAATACCAAACCTATTCTTAAAACTGTAGTCACCTTTGCGTCAGGTTATGACGACTACGCGTAGGAGAAGATTTCAACGAAAGCATTTTTCGTTTTTCCAGCAAATCAGTGTCCGAAAACTAAAGAACTTCATTCGTTTAGACTGAGAATAAATAACCTCAAAAATAATGGAGACAAAATAATTGAAAATTTCTCAGATCTCTGTAATGCGGTGTAGGTACTAAATAGCCATTGCCCTTGCAGTTTCATCATCGTTTTAGACATGTTCTTATTACTATAACTGAGGCAGCTTTACTTGTTTTATTGAATGAATGAAAGGATAGATTTGGTAGTTTGTAGACGTAGACAGCCTACAAATTCGCTGTAGGTTAAAAGTAAACAAGTAGGTAGATTGTTGCTCTGCCAACGATTTTCAACTGCTTATCAACAAGATTGTCGAATATCGAATCAGGAAATGTGCATCATGAATTATAAACCAGTTGTAAGGAAAAAACCTTGAAATTCGTTCTTCTAAAGGTTAGACTTCATAAAGACGGGCATTGTCTGTGCAGTTATTACTAGAGTTTTGTAGTCACGTAAATTTGTGGGACAAAAAAAAGTTGATTTAGTAGGTAAGTACCTACTTCAATTTTTGTCCATGGAAGTCATGATGAATAATAAGCAATAATATACGGAAAGCAGGTAGTGTTCCTAGGTTCTTACCTTTCCAAAGGTAACCTAATATTCCCTTCTGGCAGAGCTCTCATGACAAGTCCTTTCACCTGACCACTTTCAAAGGGCTCTGAAGATTTTTATTTTCTTTATTGATTCAAAGAAGGGTTCTGAAAACTTGATTATCCACAACATTTTTGAGGTTGATGTCTGGAACTTCTAGGTAAAACTAACTTGTTTGACAACTTCCCAACACAAATTTCATTGGGATCTCGACCGCACAAACTAATATTGCATTCACAACGTTTCAGGTTATTGCCGGATTACAGCTTCATATAATTTGCACGAAATTTTTTACCTGGCATAATAAAATAAAAATACTGAACCGTAAGATAAGTAGGTATGTAGGTGGTGACTCTTAATGGCGCTTTTTCGTATAGTTTACTCGTCACCATGACAACAAGGTGAAATAACTTCGACTTCGCCTTGCCTCGATGTAAGGATGCACTAGTGTCGAAGTCTCGAGAATATCACCCATACACGACTAACCAAACGCTATCGTCACGCTAAAGTCTCTTTAGTATTTCAAAGTCAACGATTCACTTAAAATTGAGATAGAGTTGAAGAAATTTTAAATCATTTTACACTCCGCTTTATCAGCTATCATCACAGGCATCGAATAACTAGCTTCTAACTAAGAAAGAATAATATTCGCCAACGCGCATTTCGTTAAAAACAACGGTTCTCGTCTGATCACCGACGATAAGCATTGACAATGTATATTTGGAAGTTATAAATACAAAAATAAAGGCAAGTACTTCAGAATATATCAAAATAAAAGCACACTTGGGTCTAGTCCACAGGTCCGGCTTCCACACCGAACTGGTGTATGAAGTCTCCAAGAAGACTCATAGGGGAACAGGATTGCCCTTCCTGGTGATCCAGTGCGGAGATCCCGTTCCAAGGGTTTTGTCTTCCTGCTTTCACCACTCCAGGTTCGTTCTGCTATCGTCTTTCGTCCATATTGGTCGTTAGTTGACTTTCCGTTTCCTCCTTCAGAATTTTTTTTTTTTTAATTAGTCTTGGTTTATCCTGTGTTGCTCCTCATGAACATGCTCCAGATAAGCCCTCCTCCAAGCAATACTCTCTCAGAGGCCCAGCCGAACACATACTCTGGCAATCCCAGGTTCCTCATTCTAGCTGCTGATTCTCGAAACCAGATACCTCTCCATGTTATTATCACAGGAATAACCGTTATGTTGCCCTCTGCTGTGTTGGTTAGTATTGAAACAGCGTGCAAAATACTTGGTCGGGAGTATTTCTCTTTTTTAGCCTCGTACATTTCTTCCAAGGATCTCACCCCAGATCCAGATACAATTTCCACATCTATAATGGCAACTGAGCCCGTGCTGCAGCAGACAATTAAATCAGGTCGCCATCCCCTCCCATCAAGATTGAAGTGTGGTTCTGAAAATGTAATCCATCCCCTCATATCCGCACTGGATTTTATCAGCTCACATACCCTGTTGTGTCTGGCTATCCTTGGCAGAGTCATCGATCGGCATGACTGCAGGACGTGAGCCGCCGATTCCCTCCACGAGCAGCCAGCTCTGCATAGGACCCGGGTTGTTTGGCGTCTTCCCCGGGTGACTCTCAGCCGGGAAGGGAGCGATCCAGAGTGGACTCTCACCATTCTTCGGCCCATCCAAGATGGAGACGTCTGATGTGCATCCCTCAACCAGTTGGTTGATGCTCTGACCTCTCGAGATCTTCTAAGTTCTTTGCCATCAGTTGTTTGATGCAACGCATCAGCCCTTCTTGCTCCCCGTATTGCCGCTGACTCCAGATGTATCTCGGTCTCACCTCCGAAAATTGCCTGGTCCGCTTTGGCCATGCGAGCCTTCCTGAGCTCCGGGGCTACCGTTTCCATTCGAATCAGTCCCAAACCTCCATCACCAATTGGTCCATACATGTACGCATTTGCCGAGTCTGAAGGCAACCAGAACCATCGCCTTACGTAACACCTTACCGCAACATCCAGCTTGTGAAGCTCGTATTTCTTTGGCTGACCCATGACAGCTTGATGAATCAGTCCTGGTAATAGATGAGTCCTTAAAACCTCCAGCCTCTGCAGGACCGTGAGCGGTGCCTTATGTACATGCCTTAAAATTCGACAGGCTTCCTCCGATTTCCAGGGGATCACCCCACGTACACAAAAATCCAGTCCCAAGTACTTCCACTTAGTGTCAAAGGCAGCAGATGGTAGGAGTCCCCCCACAGAAGCAAGATTTGCACCCTCACGCGGAATCACCAGTTTACCCGATCGCGGGACTAGTGCTACGTACAACGACTTCCTCGCATTCACTTTCAACCCTATCTCTGCCGCAGCATCTTCAAATGCTCTGAGAAGTGCCTGAATGCCGGCCCTGGAAGTTGCCACCAAGGTCACATCGTCTGCAAAAGCAACACTGGATATCCTCTGCCGAGCAATCATATAACCTATACGCCGGGGCAGCGCTAGCAGGGCATGATCCATCAGACAGTTGAACAGAATAGGCGAGAGGGGGTCACCTTGTCGCACACCCCTCCCAACCTTAATCAGAGTTCCACCTGCAACAGATGTCCTTCCATCCTCAAAAGTCGCCTGTATATAGTTCACCACGACTGGTGGCCACCCCCTACTCCTCAAAAGCAAAATCAGGGCCGATTGGCTGGCTGAATCGTATGCCTTTTCAATGTCCAGGTAGCACATATGGAGTTCTCTCTTCTTTTTATGGGCATCTTTCATGATTCGGTCCAGCAGATATATTGACTGTCCCAGTCCATCTATTCCCCTCCTTAGTCCTCTCTGACAGTCGACATGCACCACAGATTGCTCCAGTCTCTGACCCAGTATTTTATGAAATTGTCTTACAATAACGGATGCGACCGTAATTGGCCTGTAGTCAGCTGGCGTGGCAGGCCTGGGTTTCTTTGGAATCATAGTTGTCCTCGCAACCAGAAAATCTGCTGGCATTGTTCCTCTCCAGAGGATCAGGTTAAAGAACAGGCGATTTTGTTCGATTCCCACAGATGCCCAGCAATCAACTGATATGCCATCCGGGCCACTGGCAGTTCGACCAAGTTTTGCCCCTTTAATTTCCATCGCTGTTATAGGCCTCCATACGTTGGTGAAATTTTCATCGTTTAGATGCCTAAAGCTACCTCCACCCCAAGTATGCGACTCCTCGGTCCACTTCCTGTTCCAAAATTCCGATAATTGTGCCTGTGTGTGCATCATCACTCCCCGACCACGGCCAACGCGCATTTCGTTAAAAACATCGGTTCGTCTGATCACTGAAGATAAGCAACATCGGGCGTGGTTAGTACTTGGAAGGGTGACCCCGTCCGGGAGCGCCGCGATTACGGCAGCTTTTTCATTTTTTGTCCAATTATTCAATTTTTCATCTACCTACATCAAGTTTACTGAACCAGGCCTCGAGGAATAGTACGTTTTGAGTGGCTTCCCTGCTTTATCAAATGGTAATTTCCAGGATCTGAGATGGTAACTTGCACAGATTCTAGCTACTACCAACTTACTTAATTTGTTATTGAACTGACAACAGCTTTTGTATACGAACTAATTATTTACACACAAACCTGCTCGATGTCTGAATCTTTATGTTGGTAGATGCAACATTGTAGTGCAAAATGTAATTGCGAATGCTTACGAAGAATAGGTACCTAGTATCTACTTGAAAATCGAAAATGTATCAACAACTGCATTTACTCCCAAGTAGGAGAACAGGATATCTGGCTTTCGGACGAAGTAGGTACTTTGGTTCACATAATCAACGGAATTTGATTTAATAATACAATTATATTTATCACAGGATTCCAACGAAATCATTTTTCCCGCCTACGTGTAGGTAGGCTTTTTTCCCGTACACGCGTGAATCCAAAGTTATTAGTTTAAGAAAATCAAATTTAAAATTGTTTAAGTTCATCTAGGTAACAATGTTTTCCGTATGTTTTACCTAGTTCGCTGGTAATTATAAATTTAGAGTCCCTCAATCAAATACGAGTGAATTTTGCTAAAGTTTTGAGTGTCTTTTCGGAAGTTATTGAATTTGAATTTTTTATCTCAACCATTTCCAGAAATATTCTTTTTGGCAAATTAGATTCTCTCCCTGCAATTTTGAAATTTTGGAAGTCCATACATAGTATGTCCTGAAGATCTGCAATGGGCAGGTACGGGTTTCGTATCTTCTTGTCGTAGATCAGAATTATGTTTTGAAAAACGACGCCAAACGGACTGAGACGTTTCCTCCACATACACTTTTCCACACCCACCACCACCACAAGGGATCTGGTAGACCAAGTCTGAACGTTGTTCTTTCGGTATGAAATCTTTTAGTTTGAAGAATATTGGTATCTTCGTATTAGGTGTTCGAGATGACAATAAAGAAACGTTGGAAAGGTTGACTATATTGTCAAGTTTCTGTAAGAAAATGAAGGAATTCATAGATACATCTAGAAAAAGTCAAACATCACCATACAACATACTTTAATAAGTAATATCAACAGCTGGTACATATGGTTACTGTAGGCACAGTCCAAAAACTATACAAATGCATTTATGTAAAAGTTTCTAAGAAACGATCAATTTATTAACTATACAAAGTTTTCTTCCATTTGGAAAGTTGTTGGTATCAGGTTATGGAATGAGCAGTTCTCATTAAATCTTTCAGTCCCTTCGGAGATCCTTTCACTCTGTTATGAGTTTTAGTTTTTTATTGGTGGTGCCAAAATGCTTCTACAAACCTTCTTCAAGATATAAATTGTACGGAATAGAAAACTTCGGTTGAGCGAAATATCATCTAGGAACTCAAAAATCAATAGGTAGTTCAACTATTGTATAAATTGCACAGTTGTCGCCAACAGCACACCTGGCCTGTGCCGCTTCGAATTTTCATTAGCAAATTTTCGACACTTAAAAACTCAACAAACATCATTACTGCAACGCAAAAGTACCCATTGAAGCAAAAAACTCAATTTCGTTAGCAAAAAGGATTTTTTTCCGTTAAAGGGTTTTTTAATAGCACATTGCTGGACAAAACACGGTCCACAAATACTCTTGAAGAAAATTTTCGAAAACTTTGTATGCTGAAGCATACACAAGCTAAGTGAAAACAGACAGTTTTCACAAAGTTAGATAATACATTTATTGGTGCTGCTGTCATACTATATCAAGTAGATATGTTACGTCTTATGGCTCCGATTTAACACAACTCACAAAGGTAACACACCATAAATATAATATTTAAAAGGCTCTGCATACTTGAGGTCATCATTTCATTATTAAATCATCGATGGCACAGGAAAAATAAACACCCACAATTGATTTGTGTCTCAAGCTAAATAAATGCTAACCTAAGTATAGCACTCGAAAGGCGTATGCAATTTCCTCACGGTCTGGCTAATTGTTAGTTTTTCTAAGGGGATAGTGAATTCTACGAGCCTAACGAATAATATGTTATACTAGTAAGGAATGTAATGGTTCATTGTAAGGGAAAGTAAAAAGTAAAGTAATCACAGTGGACAAGTTATCCGCGTCGTGATCGTTAAAGTAAAAGACAATAGACTTCTCGTCCTTGGAGAGTTTTGCGCTTTTTCTGTGCCTACAACTTTACTGCTATATGAGTGGAGGGGTTGGTCGTTAATGAGTGGAACACACCTTTGTGCCTTAAGTATATCACGGATTGACCTCGACACGGCTGCCAACCTTGTTCTGGGTCGTTTACCATTTTTTTCCTTTTCTTTTCACCATTATTTATTGTGACCGTGATGAGCTGCGGTTATGTTGAGATGGTAATTACCATTAATCGACCACCTAGGGGTTCTCCAGCTCTAATGTGTCAAGATATATATTCGATATGAATGCTTTGATAAGTTGGCACTGTTTAGTTTAGGCACGGTAATCTGCAATATTATTACAAAAACAGTTTAGTATTCATATTTTAAATAATTTTTGTTTGGGTCGAAATTTTGACAACAATATGTCTGAATTCAAGTATTACAATATCAATCCCATACCCAAAATGTGATTGTTTTTAAGCGCAACTTTCTTTTTTAGGCCCCAGATTGTTTGTTGAGTTGCCAGTTCCCATCAACCTAATTGACAATTTTATTAAATTTAAAAAAGTATTAACATATTTTTCAGGAATCTCAATCAAAACGATCATTTTCATTTCCTTTTTTAGCTTTATTTATCAATTATGTCGTCATCTATAGTTTTTCTTTTATTTTTTATTTTTTTTTAACGGTATGTTTCATTTGAAATTTATTTTGTTAGGTAGAATCTAGTACGTACTTGTTGTGCCTTTTAAAATCGTATTCCCTTATATTCAATCAAGTCATGTAATGGTGCATATTTGTGTAATGATTGCACTCGTCATATTTTCTGTTCATGTTTTTTGAACTCCGGATCTCCGGACAATTTTTATAAATTTTGGAGATCAGTAACTGCCAAATTTCAACAAAGATGTGTTATTTTTCTATCCATGGATCGAAGTGTCAAATACTTCCTTATCTTTTTTGTGTGTGTATATATATGTACTTATATTCTATTTTTAATAAATGGCATTAATAAATTTAAAAAAAATTGCCATAAAATGCTGAAATTTGAAACAGAGCGTCTCAAGGACACCTAATAAAGGTTTGCAACGTGCGGAACCTCTACGATCAGCTGAAGAGCTCTGAGGCTAATTTTATCTCCTGAACACCTTACGTTGCTGAAATTTGAAAAGGCCTCTCTAGGAGAACGTAGAATACTCGTACAATTACAACGTGCGGAACCATCCCATCAGCTGTGAGCTTAATTTATGTCCTAATTACAATAAAATGCTGAAATTTGAAGCAGATCCTCTCTAGGACGGCTGTCACGGCTTTGGGATCATGAGCGGTAATGCGGGGCTGAAAAATTCTCGGGTTTGGGATCGCCAACGCCACGGGTTAGGGATCAAGATAAGATTAGATGGGTGTCAACCAGTCAACACCTATCGCTCATCAAGGAAGTCTTTCAATTCGAAGCTAAGCATGTTGACTTCGAAAAAGATGCTCATCAAGCTATTATTGAAACTTTTTCGGGTTGTACGTTTTATGGGTTTACTTTCCATCTGTAACAAGCGGGGTTACGTCAATTATTATTTCATAGATACAGTCAACAAGCCCCGAAAAGATTCAGCAGACATGCTTCGAAACATGGAGGATCTGTGGGAGACGTATGCCAACGACAAGGACACCTGTCTAACTGAGCACCAGGTATGGTCTGTAATTTTAAGACGAGGAATGAGAACGAAAGCCTGACATTTTTGACGACAATGAAAATATTCATCAGGTTTCTATGTGACAATATTAAGGTATGTATCTACATCTCATTAAACGAAAATTTGGAGTTATGTACGTCATAATCCCAAAACCGTTGCTAAACTAAACTATTCAATGATCCCAAAATCAATGCGCTTTGATCCCAAACCCGTGTCGTTTTTGGTCCCACGATCACAAACCGCGCGTCCATGGACCGACCTCTATGGACACGTAAAATAGGCTTGGAACATGCTGAACCGCCCCGATCAGCTGCACTGCACAGCTCTGAGGCTTCTTTACCTCCCGATCACCCCACGATGCTGAAAAATGAAAAAGAACCTCTCTAAGACATGTAGAATACACACAGTTACAACGTATGGAACCACCATGATAAGCTATGTAAGCAGTGAGGCTGATAATTTCTTTCCTAATCGATCTACCATCCTGAAATTTCAATTGGAGCCTCTCAGGAGGAGGTAGAATAAGGAGAAGCCACCCTTATCAGCTGAGTGGTCATGAGGGTTGAGGCTACATAATTATTTTCCTAGTCGGCCAAATATGCTGAAATTGATACCACCCTGGTCAGCTGATTAGGTCTGAGGCTAATTTCTCTCTTAATTGCCGTTGTTAAAACTAGAAATGTAATCACTCTAAAATACGTAAAATAGTATTTCAACGTCCAAAACCACCCTGATCAGCTGCGTGATTTAAAAAATGTTATGAGAGTTATGAAAACCGTAAGAGGCTACTGTACATTAAAAGTAAGTATGAATGCAATTTCACCCTAAAAATAACTCAGAGTGTCAAATAAATCCCCAAGTTTAATACAATTTTAAAGGGGTATCCAGAAGTTGGTAAAAATTAGAACTAAAATAATTCTGTAAATAAAACTAATTTGAAGAAAATTATTTTATTTAAATAATGGTTTGTGAAAGAACTCCATGAATTTTGATTGAGCACAAATCTGTTGAACAATGTAGACAGGTTCTAATGATATACATCACATATGTATGTCTGGTGCAGATACGTATAGATATAAGTACGATATACGTATAGATATATATTGAGTGCACTCGGGCAAAGAGTGATCGGATGGTACTTGAAGTAACGACCATCGAAATAGCATTCCAAGATAATCCTATAATGGAATGTCAATATTATAACTGAGCAAACCACATTCGTGTGTTTGGATTACCATTAGGGATGTCAAATGGCAGTTTCAATTAGAGAGCGGGTGGTGCAATGGAAAAATAAGCAAATATGAAATACAGTCACTAAAGAACCAAAGATGCCGGTAATTAGAGCTCGTGATGAAGATGATTGATTGTTTTATAAAAGTCAAGAGATTTAATAAATGCATATCTCGACAATATAGATAAAATAAATACCTGTATAAATAACGACAAGGTCATCCTTTAACGACCCCTCGGAAAATCCACCAGGAAAATTGATATCATTCTTTGAAAACTGTCTCAAAATGATGTAAGGCATCAAAAATTGAAGTTACAAGACCCTCGTGCGGGCAGATTTTTCCTCCGTGAAATCTTGGTCCATCCTGTGTGAGGCTTCATAGTACTTTTCATACAATTTGTTTACATACCGTTGTAAAACACCTAAACAATGGTTTCGCCGATAATCTTACTCTTCCATACACATACAATGTGAAATAATATATTTAGTTACATTATTTTCAAGTAATGTTTCATATGTGTGGCATACTTAAACCATATAACAAAACTAACTTTAGCAATTAACATATAATTGGCACACTGGGATGCGAATAAGTCATCGCGAATACCAAGATCTTTTTCTACATCTGTATAAACCAACTAGCAATGAAAAATTACCATTAGGTATTACCAAGGTAGTAAGTTACTAATCTATGCTGGATGAGTCAAACCACTTTGGCAATCGGTTTCGGAGGTTATGTGAGTGAACATTATTTTTCTCTAGTGACTTGAGGCCGTTTATTGAACAATGTTGACCTTAAAAAAAGTTCAAAATCATGAAATATAATTCAATTTTTGGTAATTAAAAAGTGGAAATTGAAGGCTCCGAACACTGAAAACTTGATGTTAATCATCCGTTAACCTCTTAATTCCTCGAGGGTCGGGTAATTAGTTAATCAGCATTGGTAATCAGATTGTCAAGTTTTGAGGGACGGGTTAACCGAAAATGGGTGTTGGTGAAAGAAAAATCGCTCTAACGTCTGATTAAGCTCAAACATAATGCCGAGTAAACGCTAATTCTTAATTAACTCAAACGGTGAAACTGGCCCTAATGCTTATAACAGCTCTCCCTCTCGAATGGTCCCTGAAAATAGCATCACAACTGTCGAAAGGTTTCGGCATAGTCACTGATAACGAATTATATCATTCCTTGCAAATAGGCGAAGTTGATCCAATCGAGACGTTCATGATACACCATCTTTCACGAATTCACGATTCTATTGGACCGGCGGTGATTATACCTTTAGTATACTATCCAGTTTCTAATCCCAGGACTAATCAAACTTGGGCTGCAATCCAAGATAGTTTTGCCCTGAAAAAGTATTGACCGCAACCAGATAGATATATATTATAGGATACAGTTCAATAGGTAATCCGTTGACAAATCGAAATAGGACAGCAATCAGGATGATTTTATCCTGAACAGGTATTAACCGCAGTCAGAGATGATATCTACTATAGGGTACTGTTCAATAGCTATTCCCTGGACCGATTGAAATTGAATTATTGAACCGCGATTCCATATAGTTTTACCCTAAACAGTTATTAACCGCATTCAGAGATTATCCCAGGACTAATCAAACTTGGACTGTAATTCAAGATATTTTTGCCGTGAACAGGTATTGATCACAGCCAAAGATAAGATTTCTACTATAAGGATACTGTTCAATAGCTAATCCCTAGACCAATCGAAATTAAACTATTGAACCGCGATTCCATATAGTTTTACCAAGAACAGTTATTAACCGCATTCATTGATTAACCATATTCTATAGAACACCGTCCAATAATTAATCAGTGAAATAATCAAAATTGAACTGCAATCCAGTATAGTTTCATCCTGAACAGGTATTACCGCAGCCAGAGATTATATCTATAGGATACTGTCCAATAGCTCATCTCGTGGACAAATCAAAATTTGACTGCGGTTCGTTCGAGTTTTACCTTGAAATTAATGGCCGTAGCCACAGATGATATATATGATCCACACCACACAGAGGATACTGTTCAATAACGAATCCCTGATTTAATCAAAATCGGACTGCAATTCTAGATAGTTTTACCCTGAACTGGGATTAACCGCAGCCAGAGATGATATCTGTAGAACTGTCCAATAGCTAATCGCGTGGACAGATCAAAATTTGACAGCGATTCATTATAGTTTTACCTTGAACTTAATGACCGCAGCCGGAGATGATATTATAGGATACTGTCCAATAGCTAATCCCTGATTTAATTAAAATCGTACTGTGAATCGGGATAGCTTTACCCTGAACAAGTATTTACCGCAGTAAGAGATGATATCTGTTAGATACGGTTCGATAGCTAAAATCTGAACTAATCAAAATTGGGCTGTAATTAAAATAGGCGGTTCTTCCCTGAACAGGTTTTGACCGCAGCCAGATAGACCGAAAGAAAGAAACGGAAGTAAAATTCTTCAAGAAGTTGGAAACTTAATGAGCAAGTGCCAATTTCGATTTTGGAGGGCTGAAAATAGTTCAACTTTTGTACGAATGCAAAGCTTCCTAAAGTCATCGGTGACAAAGTATACATACGTACACTTGATTCTCATAGTGTTCGATGAGAAATTTATAGTATGTTTGACATGCTATACGTGTTTAAGTTATTACAACGAAAACAGAGGAACTAGATTCAAATTACGTAAAACTGGGTTATAGAATTAGAACCGATTTTGTATAAAAACGTTGAACAATTTTTGTTTTGACCGCAGCCAGATAGACCGAAAGAAAGAAACGGAAGTAAAATTCTTCAAGAAGTTGGGAAACTTAATGAGCAAGTGCCAATTTCGATTTTGGAGGGCTGAAGATAGTTCAACTTTTGTACGAATGCAAAGCTTCCTAAAGTCATCGGTGACAAAGTATATATACGTACACTTGATTCTCATAGTGTTCGATGAGAATTTATAGCATGTTTGACGTGCTATTCATGTTTAAGTTATTACAACGAAAACAGAGGAACTAAATTCAAATTACGTAAAACTAGGTTATAGAATTGGAACCGAATTTGTATAAAAACGTTGAACAATTGATCCGTTTTCATAAATAGAAGAGAAATGGATCGGCTATCAGATTAGCTGTTTCTTTGTCGTCAGACACTCTCTCGAATATAATCAGCCATTGTTATGCCGTCAGTCTGAAGAGCGCCTCCTCTTCTAATACCCTCTACCTTCACAGCTCGCCCATTGTTATCCCTATGATATCTCGTCCTCAGTGAAAGGCGCCGCGACATCCTTGAGCTCCGTATCTTTTTACGACTGCCTCTGCACCTCGTCAACTTCTTTTAAAACAAATAAAAGTAAGTCTTAAGGATTTTTTTCGTTGAGATACCATCTAGAACAATGATTTTCAGGTCATTCTTCATAGAGTCGATTGATTTGACTGCGTTGACGTAAACTTCTATCGATTTGGGTGAGCACTTATACCTCACTTATTGTAAGATGATATGAATGGTGAAAAAATGTATGAAAGTAATTAAGATTGAACATTGATTGAGGAGCTGACATGGAAAAGCAGTTAAGTCCAAAAATCTAAAGAACATTTTTTTTCCGTCGCAGTGCAAGTAAACAGTCAGGCCAACGGCCTTACGTCCTCCCGTCCTCGCTAGATCGCACCCTGAATGAATGTGTGATCTTTGCATGGAGAAGAGATTATGTCCAAATAAATCTGATAAGAGTTCAGAGGGAGTTCCTATGAAATTTGAAATTCATAACGAATAATCTTGAAACCAACCCCCGAACCTCCCCGACAACATCAGATCGTGAGAAATAAAGGTTCCGAGAAATTCTTGTTTGAGCAAGCGCATACTCTTCTAATGGCCCCTAAACGATGAACATATTGGGGACATTCTTGAAGCGAACCCAAACAATCACATAACGGACAATCTTCCAACCTACAGCACAAAAATAAAGCTTCCGTAACAGTTAACAGTAGAAAAGAAGGAAAAATCTATAAGCTAAGAAGATGAATTATCGGTCAATAGAATGGGTCTTCACACGATTAATTCAACTTGCGTCGGTTTTACTGGGTTTTTTTTATTTATTGTAAAACCTCCAGTTCGGTACGGATGAAAAAATCATGATTTAAATTTAAAAATCAAATTAATCAGATTTTTGTTCAATTTGAAGCTTATTATTATTTTATTTAAATGGATTTTTTAATTAAAATACAAAACTTTAAATTTTTCGATGTTTGCGAAAGGGTCTCCTAAGTAAATTAAGGTTGGTGAAACTGAAAAATGATCAAAAGCTAAGGATGTTGAACAAGGCGGCAGGGGAGGGGACTTCCGAAAATGTAAGGCTCAGGTTAGTCTCGATAGGAAATTCGTAAAACTCGTTACTTCCACAAATGTGTGAGTAAAGCTAAGTTCTGTGTTTAGTCTCGATCCAAACTTCGTGGAACTCGTTGGTTCCGAGAATTTTCCTAAACTAGAAAGGCCCAGTTCAGTCTCGGTCGGAAATTCGTGGAACTCGTAGCCGCCCAAAGATTTACGCAGGTACCTAACTCCACCGAAATACCAAGTGACTCTTGCCTCTTCTATATTATTCATAATTCAATTTTATCTTTATTTTCCTCCCAAAAAAGTATGGAAGTCTCATCATAGAGGGTAGCATTTTTTTAACGTCCTGCTGCGTTGACCGTAATAGTACATTTTTACAAACGGAACATTTTTTTTTTAATGACCATCTTTCTGTGGTCATGTGCAACTCAATGCTTGAATGTTGTGAATAGGAGCGAGATGGATAGGGTGATCAGAACCAGTTGAGTATTGAACATAACTTATTGGGACCATTCCTGTAATCCGAGCGCCAGCACCTCCACCGCTGTTTCCAGATAGTATGTACGACCGCCAACGTGATCTAAAGAATCGTTATCTAGTATTATTAGCTATCTAGTGGTTGTTTGAACCAACCAATGAAACAAGAAAACTGAACCTAGCTGTTGTATGAACTATAAACCAATGAAACAAATCTCTGGATCTCTTTTGAGATTTGATTGGCCGGGCATCTGGCCCCTGGCAGGCGGTTGGGGTGACTTCGCACATTCGTCAAACCAACATTGCTTATATCCTAAACATGTATGTACCTACCTTCGTAAATTATTCTACTTTTCTTCTATGACAATTTCGTAGCTATTTAAGATATAATTAAATCAAAGGAAGTCCACTAACGGAAAAAAGGATCCTCCCCGTCGAAGATGATTCGCCCACAAGGCCACCAATGCAAACTACCTTGGAGAAAAACATGCTGTGCACTCGCGCTTTTGAGTTAATTTTTAATATTTAATTTTGGTATCACTTTTCAATTTTGGTGATTGTTCCTCGTTTTGGATTTGATTTAAATGTTCTAATACATGTTCAATACATTCATGCTTTACACATTTTCACAACCCCATCATTGGTGGTCACATACAACCTGGAGGCTGGGCTGGAGGTGCTGGTGGTCGGATAACAGGAAAGGTCCATTTATTGTAAGACAAACCTTGTAGCTTTCGGGTCCTGTTTTAAAGTTATTGATAGCCGTTGGCTAATATTAACTATTATGGGCCCTAACCTGAAGATATATGATCAAAATAACATTTTATCTTAACAATCTTGACTGAACAATCGTAGTTCGCACGTCCAAGGCATATATTACAAAGATATCATTTAGATGCAAGGATCCTGGGGCAGCGACATTACATAGTGTTGGGAAATAGCATAACCTACTTCAATAATTCATAATATTACATAAACTACCCATTTGAAGCGAAGTGGGTAAACATGTTACAGAATGCGAACACTAAAAAGTTCTATTCACGTAACGTTTACGTGTAATAGGCACGCACGTCTAACCGGAAGCTGACGCGACGAGCTATTAGAGCAGGAAGCCTAAAATCACGGGGACGAAGGAAAATTCGTTATCTAGATTGTTTGACTGCGAAGAGTACGAAAGGATCTTGGATAACATGGAAACAGAGAAAGGCCAATGACTCAAGAGGACGAAGCTCGCTCCACATCCAGCCACCACAACGCCTCCTTCCTTTCCATCTTCGTTCTTGGTTGCTGACCGGTTTCCACACCAGTTACACATCTAACTGAAGTTTAACCCACTTTTGACCTCCCAATGGGGGCGTTCCATCATTCCTTCGCAACTCGCTCATCGCATTTTCCCCCCTAGCTTGTTTCCTTTTTTTCAATTAACCTTTTCGTTTCCGAGTCAAGCCAAGGTTACAAAAACCTTGCGATCAATTTTTTTTTGTGAAGAGGGAAGAAAATGGTCGTCCACCAAAATCGTGACTCCCACAGGCATTATGCGTTTTCAGATCTCGTTTACGAACAACCACGGATCAGAAGAGGCCATACATGCTTCTTCAACTCCCAACAATCCTTTAGATTTTGTTGAAACATCAGGCGTAAGATCAATAACTTTGTTGTAAATGCGAGTCTAATAATATATTAAATTAAGTTGTGACTGCGTGATGTGTCCAGCTGTCTCAACACAAACTTTTTAATGAAACCACTTGGGTTTTGAAAATACTCAGCAGTTCCAGAAGATGGGATCATAGTAAGATACTCAGACAATAAGTGGCAGTACCATCAGATTAAAAGTTTTTCAAGTTCAACTCAGCTATTATTTGACGAATTTTCAAATTTCAAAGTTTGGAAACATCTCAGAGAGAAGAAGAAGGTAGCTGGAATGCCAATTTTATATCATATTAACCATAATAATTCATTTATTGAAATATAAGTTTACAATAAATAGGATTTTACGAAACCGCTTAATTTACATAAACAACACATACAAACTAAATCACTCGCGACGAAGTAGTGGAAACCTATTTCAAACCGGAAGTTAGTCAAAAAAAATGTTAAATTTGCACGAAAAATAAAGGATTATATCGATAAATCATTTCGACGGCTAAGCCAACATCATTGGCAAACAGTAACTGAACACACGTTAGAAAGGACACAGCTTATATAGTCTCAGGTGAAGGGAGAATGAGTCCCATTGGTCGAGAGAAAGGAAAGGGGTCGGGAGGTACAACCAATCAAGTGCAAGCAAAGTGAAGAGGGATTATAGCTAATCAGATGAAATGAATGGAGGGGAAGAATTAATATGGTTTCAACTTCCAAGCTTTAATATACTGAGGAATATCCTCATTTAAACGTTTACCAGATCTGCCACTTTTGATAATTTCGAACAGTTTGTAAAATTTCTTCATTTTTGTCCCAAGGGAGGTATGTAGAACGAACTTGAAAAATTCGGAATCACCAAAGTGAATAGAAATGAATAGGACGAGACGTTTCGACAATCACAACGAACTCGTCACGAAAATCATGGATAATCAACAAACATGAATGAACTAAAAGAATTACTGAACTTTTTTTTAAACGTAAAAATGTTCCAGAACTAAACAGAAAAAATGTTCCAGATCCACCATCATTTTCATCACGAGTTTCGTGTATGTATTCCGAAGTAGGTATCACAAGAGAGGAAACTGAAGATTTACACATGAGGTAAAAATGCTTATTTCTTTATTTGAAATCCTCCTACAAATTGATGTATCAAACCTCTAATTTGAAACGAAAAACCTCCAATTTGAAATGAAAAACCTCCAATTTGATGTGTAAAACCTCCAACTTGATGTGTAAAACCTCCAATTTGATGTGTAAAACCTCCAATTTGATGTGTAAAACCTCCAATTTGATGTGTAAAACCTCCAATTTAATGTGTAAAACCTCCAAATTGATGTGTAAAATTTCCAATTTGACGTGTAAATGCTATATAATCACAATGTACGGTGACCCAAAGATAGCTGCGGGAGAGCCCCGAAGATAATCTCTTGCTATATCCGAAATCGTGAATAATTTTTTATGATTTTCATTAATATGTTTAAAATGACTACTCACATTATCAATCTATCGAGTGGGCGATCAAGAAGACCAAGAACGTTCTGAAAAAATAAAAATAAATTAATACATATTGTTGAGCATGAGTTGAAACTAAATTAAATTTTACAATATGGTAGAGTGATGACTACATAGCAGGATTATTTCGATCATTATAAGATTAACGACAACCCTTTCTCGAAAACCCAAGATTTTCCCCTGCTTTATAGGGTATCAAAGTGACGTATCGTGATACATCCGGTACGTCATGAAATGCAGTAAACAAACATATTATTTATTACGTGAAATAACTCGTCCGCGAATGGATGAAAACCGCTTATTACAAAAGAACAAACATATTTACTAGACCGTAAGTTGGTAATGCGCAGCAATCATCTATTCCATCCATGCCGAAAGAGTGACAAGGGTACGTAATAATAGTTGCACCGAGGCCAAGATTAGTATATTATAAAGTAATAGTTTGGCCTTGACCAACAGCTCGGGGTAATTGTGATGTTCATCACAATCATCATCGTATGGATCTGCGGTCACACTCAATGAGTAGCAGAAGTATATAATACGATAAACGTATGATTCGTATAAAACGTCGCAATTTATTACGCGAAGGTAATTTCACGTAGAATACGTTTTTACAGAGACCTATTTGCCGAAAATGGCACATGAAGCCGTCACGAAAACTTTCTTTTGATTTTCACATACAATGTCTCCGTTGTAACGTGATTTATCTGAACCGGAGTTGGTGAAACCGGATATCTTTGTTTAACAGCTGAGATCTTCGGTTTAATGAGTAAACGTTGATTATAAACATTGGTGAAACCGGCTCTGTTGAAGCCCAGGGGAGGATGGGAAACCAGAATGAAAATTATTTTCATAAGACATGTAGGGACGTTCGATACCAATAAAGTATCGAATATCTCTTTTCGATACCAAGTGTTTTTGGCATCGATACTTACGATTCAAGTATAAGTACTGAAATGGATACTTTGGCCGATATCGGAAGAAATACTCAAATAGGTAGTTACCATATTGAAAAAATAATTTAAACAAAAAGACAATGAAATACAAAATCTCAAATTCAACAAGGTTGGTAAGAATTGATTCTCGGGACGAATTTTGGTTTATTATTTCCAATAATAAGCCTATGTGATCGTATAGCAAAAAAATTGTATAACCCCCCCTCAAACTTTGTCACTTTACGTTTCAAGGTGCGTAGAATCCAAATTTGAAATGTCCGTCCGCCGTTCGCCGTCCGGGCCATAAAAGGCCTAAGAATTGACTTGAAAAACCCGTTCTTTCGCACATAAACTCCATTTGGGGTCTAGTTGGTCCTAACAATTAACTTTACTCGCATAGATGCTATGGGCCAAAAACGGGCGAAAAAGTGTCTTTTTCGAGGCTTTGAGTGTTAAACTTACGCACGAGTAGTATCCTACTCGCACGCATGCACGCTTGGCAGGGGGTCACGGTGGGTGGTGAGGGGGTGGAGTGAGAGGAGGCGCTGCGGCACCTTGTGTGTGTGGGGTGGCCAGGGGCGTAGCAGAGGGGTGTAGGAGAATGGATATTTATTACTTTTACGTGTTATACCCATATAATACACCGCGGCACCATGAGGTGGGTATGGCGTTCCTTCGAGGCATGAATATATATGTTTTTTTCTAGGTCATATTTGTGTGTTAATACCAATGCTTTTCCTACGCATATTTAATAACATATCCTCTCGACTTTTCGTACGTACTTAGATAATGATATTATTAAGGCAATAACTATTTGAATAGATAGGAGCTCAAATCGAGAAATATAAACATGCGTATATAATTATAGAAGTATAGGTTGTGGCAACTCGAAATAGGACACGCCGAGGAGTCTGGACGGGCCTTATGACGTACGCAGGCCAATAATAACTACGATCATACTCAATTGAAAATATAATAAACTTTTGTGAAATAATTTGCAGCGTTTTAGTTTTCAATTCGTAAACAGGGCATGGATTTAACACAAAGATAGTAAGCCTCAAGTGTGGAACACCGCGGTTTAGTTGCACTTATAGGTCATTAGTCGTTATGAACTTCATGTTTTTGGGTTTTTCGTTGGGAATATATGAACAACAAGTATGAAAAAGTATTTAACTCTATGACAATGAATCAGGATTTTACCTGACACAATCATCAGTGGAGGCAGCACTTCACGCAATGTTCACGTGAAAATAGCTGAGACATCAGGGCAAATAAGAATAATACTGCGAAGAAATAGTGTCTTAAAGCTCAGTTTTCTCATTTAAAATATGTGAAATAATAATGGAAACAAAGCTTTAATCGACCAAATAGAGCCTGTGCGGAAAAAAAGATTTTTTCGATCGAGTTGAAGGCTAGTAAAGCTAGACAGCGGAGGTAGACTTCAGATGGCACATTTGGTTTCCACGCGACTTGAAACGTAAAATAACCAAGTTTGGGGGGGGGGGGGGGGGGGTGTCAAAAACCTACCCGCTACATCAACATGATTAGTTGGTAATGAGGCATTTGAAAAGAAAAACTATTATTATTTACTTCACTAGTAGATCCCCGAACGGGTGACGTTAAATAAGCCATTCTAACGTATGACGTTGCTAACGTCCCCTCAAGGTCACGTACTCTTGGGTACGTTAGGGTGACGTTAAGGGTACGTTACTGGTCACCAAAAACTCTCTAATAATTATATTTTCTACGATTCATCTTACTATGTCTAATTCTGAAGCTAGGACGGTAAGAAAATTCGGTTTTATGAGTATTATTATAATGCACGATTTTTTCTTACATTTAAAAAAAGATTTCTTATGAGTATTTTTTGCGAGTACTCATGTATGTCGATACTTTTCATTCGATATTTGAGTAATGTCGAATACCATACTCAACGACTTGAAGTATAGAGTACTGAGTATAGATACTTCGGAAGTATCGAATGTCCCAAAAGTTAAGACATTATTGTGGTCCTTTCCACTATAAGAGCCTAGGACCGGGATTTATACAGTGTGTTAACACTTTTTGTTACTGACCACCTAGGTGACAATTCTACAACTAATTTTCAACAAAAAGTGCCTCTTATACTTTTTTTAGAGGCATTATTTTCGAGTTATTCACGATTCAAGATTTTTTTTCGCGTTTTCAACTTTACACCACAAAATCGGCTATAACTCCCTTCCATATTGAGTAAATACAAATTTGAGGATACCGTTGGAAAAGAGCGTTAAATTTCCTTTCAGATAAGCTACGCAACGTCGGTGGGGAAATATATGGATTTAGTAGTCACAAATTCACATCAAGATCAAAAAATTGTCGAAACTTGAAAATCTTGTATTTTTTAAACCGCAGGACGGCATACAATAATCCCCTGAATTCCCTCGCACGTTACGGGAAAAACTTGGCCCACATCTCACCTTTCCAACGGTATAATCAATTTTTATTTTGCATTGCAAATTAAAGAGAAAAGTATGTTTGTATGTTGAAAATCAAGGTTTATTCTATAAAATTGAGGGTTTTCGAGAAAAATGACCCTCTAAAAAATACAATGTGAGTGGAACTGTGAGCTTAAGCTACTTGTACGATAATGAGCTACATGACGCAAGCGATTATATCTTTAAGACAAATCGATTGCTCGGCAGAGTGCATGAGAGGAATAATAAATTAGAAGAAGAGCAAAACCGAGAAACAACGTATCACAAATCCAACCCACCAAAGTCCCCGTAACAAATTTGGAGACCTCGGCATAGGTTTCAGATGCTTCAAGATACGAATTATGCATTTTGATTTGAAAGTGGTTGGCTGCTAGAAGAACAGCAATGAGAAACATCATATCACAAATCCACCCATAGACATCCATGACTGGTCAGGTGACCGAAGTGGCATTAAGAAGTACCTTGAGGAACTGGTCCAAGCTACATGTAACCAGCGACTCGAGAACAGGCTTCTACAGAGGGTAGACTTGCGTCTTCGGCCTCATATCGATGGAAGGATTTCTAGAGCGATCTAGCGGCGTTGTATCAATCTTCAACATCCACGCTCTGGTGGCTCTTTTCTCAACTCAACATGACGTTCCTGTCACCACAGGTTTTTCAACGTCCCGCTCTTTTAAGCGGCCCATTCACGATCCTGCTGCAGGAGATGGGGAGTACACCGGAGTTCCCCTTCGCTCTCCTGTCTCAGAGCGTGTTCTCCATACACGATCCGTCATTCCCAGCTCAAACCGAAGGTTTCCCGCCAGTATACGGTATTCTGTGTTTACCATCTGCGTTCTCCATTCTTCAATGGCTCCTTATTTAAGGTCTTTCGGCAGCTCCACACACACACACTCGGACCTAGCAGGTTGATAGGATGGGGGACCCCGGACCGCAGGATGGTCCGATGGGAAACCCATCCGACGAGCTCTGCAGGACACCTGCAGCAGGAAGGCCTCCACACACGTCCTGCATTCCTCCCGTGCAAGAAGAGAGGGAATTAGATGTTATCCCCCAAACCAAGCAATATCGTCTCAAAAACGATTTGAGAGGAGTAATAAAACTAAAAAACAAAAGAGAGGAATGACCAAAGCAAGCAGGGCAGATGCTTAAAAAGTGAGCCTTGCCATTGAATTCTACAAAAAAAAGTCAAGAACTCGATTTTGTGATTTTTATTTTAGAAATGTTTACCCAGTACCTAACATTTAGTGATTTTTCGTTTCATTAAATGTATATTCATTTTGTTTACTATAGTAATTTTAGTTATTGTTCTCCCTCCAGTCATAGTTCTTTTATTGTTCATAGTCTTTGGGCCAGTTTAACCAATCTGAGCTAATGTCCCGTCAACTAACGTCCCAAACGGTAATGGGAGACTGTCGATTAAGAGGGGCGTTAAGGAATTATGTTTCACCACGTAAATTCAGACGTCAAAATAATCACCCCCGTGGCTGGTCATGGTTTGGTAAAGTTAACGACGAGACGTTTCAATTGTCCATATTGGACAGAAAAGTGGCTCCCCGGAGCTTGGAATCATAACCTAAACAACTTCAACAGCGGTTTCTTATCGAATTCTTATCACGATTCGGAGTTGATTTTTTCTATGTTGAAACACTGAAATTCAAAAGAATTACATTAATTTAGAATACCTATACATTTAAATGAGAGAATAAAAACCGCTAGGTACCTGCACTCGAAAATCCTTTTAAATGAAGAACCTGTGAAGTGAAATACTCGTAAAACATATTTATCTTTCTACTCTTTTGGTGGCCTACTAATAATTTTAGCTCTACTACATACTACTAAGCCTAGAATTAGTGGTAGGATAACTCCCAGGCTACCACAAACTACTCACATGATCCCCCCCCCCACCCCCACCCAATCGCTACACCCCCAACACTTTTTATATTATATTATTTATATGCCGTTTGCTGCGACCAACTACCTAATGAATCGACCTCTTACCCGCTAAGCCCGAGAATTGAAGCTAGTCATTCAAACAAATCCTTCCGTGGATGTCTGTTCTATATTAATGTGGACAAAAATGTGTCGAACTTCACCTCATACCATAACACCAGTATTCCTTCTCACTGTGATCTTCATGAATACCTACCCCAGTATTCCTTCTCACTGTGATCTCTCTGTAATTTTCATATCCTTCTGTTTGTTGGCGATAGGGATGTGAAAAAATCGATTTTCCCCTTTTCGATTTAATCGATTTTTTGGACAAAAAATCGATTTAAATCGATTAAAATCGTATGAAATTTAACCTCTTTAATTCAATGGCTCAATTTGATTTTTTAAAGTAATTCTGAAGAGCACTTCATGGTATGCCCATGGATGAACCCTGGTATGCCCAGTAACACCTCTACTGTCTGGGCTAATAAGGCAAGGTGAATAAAAAGGCACTCATAAAAAATGAAAATTTATAAAAATGTTAATAGGTATAAAATGTATTTTAAAAAAATTGTACCATTCGAAAACTTAAAAATTTTATACATATAGAGGAACTTCTAAACGGTAGTACTTTTTGAGGGTTGAGAGTTTGGCAGTAGGCTTCTCAAATTTTTAAAATGTTTTATTGCTAAGCGCTTCCGCCATTATCGGCCTCGTCAGAGCTTATATTTAGTGATTCGGCACTTCCGAACTTTCGTTTTTTGCCTTTTTTGTGGCCTCATCAACATCCCAAAGGGTACCTTAGAGATTGGAATGTTTCGTTGTATTTGTTAATATGAAACTGTGGAAATCTGTTTGATTTATCACTCATTGTCTTGTGAATGTGTTCTTATATGTTTAAGGGCGTCAATATTGTCAATTTAAATTGAGAAAGAGAAAGGATGACGAAAAATTTCACTATTAACATTGATAAAAAAAAGAAAAGTTTTTTCGGCTGAGGAGTCGAAGGTAACGACAGACGCAATAAATTGCTACGGCAACATTTTGAATTAGATACCATCGACGAAAAGGAAGAGTACTGGCGAATGCGTGAAGAAGTTGGATGGAAATCCTTCAGCAGATTAGTTCACAAGTATTTTAACTTGTGAACTTGAAAAAACTTCTTTTTTTTAAATCAATGTTTATAGTGAAATTTTTCGTCATCCTTTCTCTTTCTCAATTTAAATTTGAATTGTCAATATTGACGCCCTTAAACATATAAGGACACATTCACAAGACAATGAGTGATAAATCAACCAGATTTCCACAGTATCATATTAACAAATACGACGAAACATTCCAATCTCTAAGGTACCCTTTGGGATTTTGAAGAGGCCCCAAAAAAAGCAAAAAACGAAGTACAAGTTCGCGTCATTTCGTTCGATCATGAGTTTAACACCTCGTTTCTTCGACAAATCGTAAGGAAAAAAATGTACGATTAGTTTGTAGTACGATAAATCTAAAATGTGGCTTAAAACAGTACCACCCAAAAAGTCCGATTATTAATCGATGTTTTCCCCAAAAATCGATTCTTTCGATTTTCCCAAAAAATCGATTTAATCGATTCTAACATCGATTTTTTCACACCCTAGTTGGCGATAATCTTCGTCGAGATTTCTCCGTTGTTGAAGTGAACATTAGTTTTTCGAGTGTCAACTACTATTTAACTATAATAATTAGATTTGAGCGAGTCGGATTTGTGCAGTAGCAGCAGCAGCAATGAGAGCTACGCTTTTCGATTGCGTGACTCACGCAGTAATGTACGCCGGCGAGGTAATGTATTTTCAGGTTATGTTTTCAGGTGAGGTTCTACAAATTTTCATTCAGATTATCACCGGTATTCTTACTTTACCATTTTCTGACATGTTTACCAAAAAAACTACACACATCATTCTGATTAATCCCACAAATTTGACAATTTTATGTATTCTCAGGTTATGGTGGCAGACCTTACCGTTGTCAGAAAAATAATAAAAAATACTCTCCAGGAAAAAAGAAAATTTTTCAGGGGGGCACTTTTTTTATTTATTTTTTTCGATGCACCCTAATATGTATAAATGTGTGTGCGCGCGCGCCGTTCCAGACTCTCCTTAGGATTGAGATAAATATTCCGTTCTTTCCAAGCCAAAAAATCGAGGCTCATTTATACATGTGGACCCTCCACCAAGACCCGTTGTCATTTTTACTAGCACCAGTCTTGCTGAGAATGAATATTTCCCCATACAGAATTTCGTCGCTTCGTTTCGTATGTCAAGTGATGGTTCCAGGCACTGAGTCGCTGCGAAGATCGATACAGAGACAGCGCCCACACAAACAAAAAGACTGATCCCACTTTTTCATGCGCGATTCCTTGTTTGGTGTGATCAGTTATCACTATCATCGTAAAATACCCTCGAGGGGGACACCATCTGATGTAATTCCTCCTTTCCAACGTCACTGACATCATTAGACGAAAGGAGGGCTCGGTGGGCGGGTGCAAAACCGCGATGGGGGACAAGGTCATCTCATTGCGGGAGGTCACCAACCTTCTTCACCGTTCACTCTCAATCCCCAGAACCCGAGGGGCCGTACATAAATAAGGAAAGCAGAAACCTTCAAGGATTCATTGGAGCCGAACCTGAATCATTCAAAAACCTCGAGCGTCCAGAACTTGGTTACACACGATTTATTTACGCCTGTCACCTGACATAGCTCTATTCGATTGCATGGGCGAATAGACCTAAACGTTCAGTGAAGTCTTCTCCCCCCCTTCTCATTTGGTCCGTGTGTACCCGCACCTCTTGCCCGTTATGGAGCACTACATACGATAGTGGACCAGTCCTCATCTTCACCATTGCTTGGGAAAATGTATCTTCTTTACGGCGTTTTATCCACACCATTTCCCCGATGTTAAATTCTTTAAAACGCCCCCGCTGTTGTTGCTGAAGCTTCCGATCCATATGTTCTGCGAGGTTAGGCTTCAACAGTGATAATCGCGTTCTCAGCTGTCTCCCAAACATCATCATAGCCGGGGTTCTACCTGTCGTGCGATGTGCTGAATTTCGATATGAAGTGAGGTACTGATTTAAACGAGTCTTGATATCCTTCCCACTGTTTTTGGAGGCTGCGAACCGTTGCTTGAATGTCCGTACTGCTCGTTCTGCAAGGCCATTGGTTTTCGGATGGTAGGGGGTGGATGTTACATGTTTAATGTTGTTCCATTTGCAATAGTCCTCAAATTCGTGTGAAACTAGCTGGGATCCATTATCCGAAACGATCATTCTTGGTAATCCAAACCTGGCAAAATTTTTGTCTATTACTTGAATTGTTTTTTCTGAGGTTGTAAGTTTCATTGGTACTATTTCGATCCATTTCGTGGTGGCGTCAACTACGATAAGCAAATTGTAGCCCTCAAATGAAACTGCAAAATCTATATGTACAAGACTCCACGGTTCATCTGGGATATTCCATGAGTATATAGGTGATTCTGTATCCCAAGGGCGATGTTCTTGACAAGCCGTGCATGTTTTCAAATATGCGTCCACTTCTTTGTCTAATGACGGCCACCATACCTGCAACCGTGCAATGGATCTCATTGCTGACGACCCCGGATGTCCTTCGTGGATGATCATCATTACCTCATTCCTTAGGGAACTGGGAACCACTATTCGGCCCCTCCAAAGCAGGATTCCTTCTTCGAATGATAGTTCGTCTTTTTTTTCAAAGTACGTTCTCAGCGTTTCTTCCAAACTCACCTTCCTCGGCCATCCATCTTGAATAAACCTTATCACTTTACTCAACCAAGGGTCTGCAGCTGTCCTCGCGCTCATGAGCCGTTTTGAAATACTTATGTCCTTTAATTTGGTGTGGGCCACTTTCAATCCAAAATCAATTGCCGCGGGACCCCCACTACCTATTGGTAACCGCGACAGCACGTCTGCTGGACTATTTTCTTTCCCAGGAATATATTCTATCGTGAAATCGAATTCCCTCAACATGATAGCCCACCTACTAATTACAAACTGATTGCATTCAAGTCCAAACACACAATGAATTATTTTTAATATGTACATTTCACTTGACAACAACCCAACCACCTGTTATTCATTCAGGCATGGCCTGTACTGTAGTTGACTGTATTACATGAAGAACACCACAGTGTTACATAAACGAGCGTTACCCATGAGTATGCAAAACCTAAATTTACTATTTGACAGATGGAAGTACATTTTCAACGAAGTTTGACACAAATCTTTCTTTTCTACGATAATTAGTTTTCTTTCAATGAACCCCCCCCCCCCAAAGTTTTGTGCACCGATAAGATGCGACACAGGACAGAGGGATCCTGCCCGGGAGGGAGGGGTGCTTTAATGACATCGATGCCAGAAACTTAAAAAAAAGTCCAGTCATGCAGCATGATCGTATGAGCGAATTTTCGTAGATTATCGTAACATTATATTATATTACTGTTCTGCAATTTGTGCATTCCAAGTATATAGAAATTGTTGACCACCAATTTTATGGCAAATAAACTCGTTCCAAATCATATTCTACGAATAAAAACAGATTTTGGATGTTTAGCAATTTTTTAGTTTTTCAATCGATGCAAATATTTTTCACTATAATTTTGTGAATACATTTTTGAATGTTTTAGTTCATCGTCAATAAACTTCTTTCGACTACGATTCTGATAAAAATATAAATTTAACAATTTTTAATTGTTTTTAGCCATTTTTAGTGATTTTTTTAGCACATATTTGAAATTTGACCAATTTAATGTGCTCAAAAAGTGTTGTCCAACGAACTCATCCGTTCTTTTGAAATGCTTGATTTTTTGGCGAAAGAACGAAGTTTTTATCTCAATTCTATCGAGAGTTTTCGTCTGGAATGACACATATATACATATAAAAAAGCGTTGAAATCCAGGAATCATTTCAGAATGCCTCAAAACAGATTTCGATGGAGAAAATTTTTGAAAATTTTTATTTTAAAATTTTTGGAGCCATTGCAATAGTTCTATTTTCTAAGAAAATTCGCTAATGATAGAAAAAACTCGGCCCCTCGGGCTCAGCATCTTCGACCCGCTGGGGGACTGCCTTTCTGCTTTGACCCCACTGCTAAAATTCAAAAACATTCAATGGCATGAAAGCAAGAAACTTTGAAAAAATGATCGAAAAAAATCGGGCCTTTCTGCTTTGAGTCTACAGCTAAAATTCAAAAACATGGCTTTATCCACCGGCTGACTTTCAATTTCCAGTTTGAACCACTTCATTTTCTATTGGTTAGCAATAGCTTCACTTCTACTTTATATAAGATGAGAGCGATGAAATAAACAACCACCGTTTATTAGATAGATTTTAGTTCATTATTAACCGCCTAGAAACGCGAATTTGAGGTCGTATTTTACGTTCCTCCTAGCAACTGTGACAAGATTTCGTTTTCGGGAAGTCAATTTATGCTTCATAGCTCAAGAAAAATAAATAAATGAGATAGAGAAAAGAGAGAGAGAGAGCGGGCGGTGTCAAACTTTTGAATTTATTTTCATTCAAAAATTGTATAAAATGCGACCGAATGCGAATTATAAAAACGCTCATTGAAGGCTCACCAACAATATACAGGGTGATTCACTCGCAGATGCAAAAAAAAATTTGGGTGAAACTGCATCAACAATGGAGTAAAATGCCGCCAACTGCATATTTTTATCTCAATCCGTTCTCGAGATATGATTTTTTAAAGGTTTTTCAGGAAAACCGTGTTTTTTTCCTTTTAAACTCAAATTTTTCCACTTTACTTCATTCAATTTTAACTTTTGACCACATTTTCGGAATCAGCATTAAATTTACTATAAGAATAGTGTACTTGGGTTCTTAAAAAGTACCATCCAAAGGCCCTCACATCAGCTCAAACATTGACGATTTAGAAAAAATAATATTTCTGAAAATCTTTAAAACTTTACTACTCTTCCAAAACGAATCCTGGAAACTGGCAAATCTCATGAAAACTGCTTCGTCTGATACTCTTTCCAACGGTATAATCAAGTTTGCTTTTATTTTTTGATTTAGTGGAGAACATTACGTTTTAATGTAAAAAAATGTGGGTTTTTCAATGAAATTGTTGGTTTTCTCGAAAGATACTCTACGAGTATGGGGTCGGTTTCTATGTATTTTTTCACGCTGTATCGAACGGTAACATTTGTAGATCTCTTCAACTCCGTTATAACCAAGTTTTACACTTAAAATCGCAAATGTTTAGTTTGTTTGTTACGATTAAATGTAAATGTGTTATGGGGTAAAACTAGTTAATTAAAGTGTAAAACTCGATTATAACGTAGTTGAGAGATATGCAAGAGTTTCCATTCGATCCAGCGAGAAAAAATACATAAAAACCGACCCCATACTTGTTGGTTCATGGAGGGTCATCTTTCGAGAAAACCAACAATTTCATTGAAAAACCCACATTTTTTAACATTAAAACATTATTTTCTCCCCTAAATAACAAAATAAAAGTAAAATTGGTAATACCGTTGGAAAGCATATTAGATGAAGCAGTTTTCATGAGATTTGCCAGTTTCCAGGATTCTTTTTAAAAGAGTAGTAAAGTTTTAAAGATTTTCAGAAATATTATTTTTTCAAAATCGTCAATGTTTGAGCTGATGTGAGGGTCTTCGGATGGTACTTTTTAAAAACCCAAGTACACTATTCTTATAGGAAATTTAATGCTGATACCGAAAATGAGGTTGAAAGTTAAAATTAAATGAGGCAAATTGGAGAAATCCGTGTTTAAAATGAAAAAAAAACACGGTTTTTCTTTAAAAAAACCTTTAAAAAATCATATCTCGAGTACGAATTGAGATAAAAATATGCGGTTGGCGGCATTTTACTCCACTTTTGATGAAGTTTCACAGAAATTTTTTTTTGCATCTGCGAGGGAGTCACCCTGTATAACTCATCACCATAGAACCCTGCCATAGTAACAACCATAGTAACAATCTTGATATTTGAATTTTTTGGTCAACAGTTCACTAATGATATAAAGTCATTCACTATATTGTACTAGTCTTGTTCAACATCCAGAAAAGACTCCAGATTTTCATCCTAAGGAGTTAGAAAACTTAAATTGAGTTTCCTCTTTCCAAAGAAATATTTTAAAATTCAAAATACCATAAATGCGAGAAAATCTATGATGTTAATATATATATGGCTCCAACGCAGCTAGGTTAATAGGTCAACATGAAGATTCGATCATAACAGAAGTCATTACAAGACCCACATAGCTAAAACTCGGTTAATAAATTCTATCAAACTGTTATTATTTTCAAGCATTCGGAGAGAGATGTTGCGAAAATAATTTCGGGCAGGACCACCAATTCGTCAAGAGTAACGAAATTGGTAAGTTATCATTTCAAAATATCATGCTACTATATTTCCTTGGTGCGGTTAGGTACTAATTTATCTCGAGCTAGTTCACTGACGAAACAGGACTCATTAACCAATGTCTGGTGCTGGAATGCAGTTCTTTCGCAGAATCTACGATATGTAAAAGAGCTTGTGACAGTGCGCCTTTCAGAGCCCATACTTGAATCCAATTTAGCGAGACCCCTTGAGATAGATCATGCAACTGATATTGCGGTCACAGAGGGTCCATTCAGAGAGAGCAGGGTTAACACAACGAGCTTTGTGGGCGTGGGTGAGCTTGTGTGGTGGTGGTTGTAGTCCAACTCGTTTCTATGTTCGCGTATGGGTGTACTAGTGAGCCCAGCCTGGATTCTGATCTCAACAGACGGTTGAGTAGTTTGATTTTGATCAATGGGTTCGCAGCCCGTAAGGTCTTGAGTAGGTCGTGTCACGATTCAGGACTCCGTTCGATGTTACTCAGAGTAAATATAAATGTTGAAGTAGGTATAGTTAGATATTCCTACAAGAAATGAAGCCCTAAAGAAGGTCAAAAAAGTTTTAAAATATACAATACAATTTCAAATTAAATTTTTCGAAAATATTCTTCGTGGGAATCCGTTTTGAGGCATTCAGAAACGATTCCTGAAGTTTGCGCATTTTCATATGTAGGTGAAATTACTGTATATACATTCATAAACATGTACATTGTGTCATTCCAGGCGATAACTCTCCTCAGGTTTGAGATTAAAAATCCGTTCATTCGCCATACAAATCAAGCATTCAGAAAGAAAGGATCAGTTCGTTGGGCATCGCATTTTGAGCGCAATAAATTGATCAAATTAAAAAACAAATGTGTTGAAAAAAAGTTACGAAAATCACAAAAAATACATTCAGTAAATATGACGAAAATGGTTAAAATAGTTTTTTGCAGAATATTACTCAAAGGAAGTTTATCAAATATAAACTAGAACATTAAAAAAATGTATGCACAAAATTATGCTGAAAAAATGTTCTTAAATTTCAGTATAATGTGCTAAAAAGTCGATAAAAACTACAAAAAATACTTAAAATTCCAAAATCTTTGAATAGCAGACTATCATTTTTAGAACTTATTTTTTCCGTTAAAACGATAGTAAACCAATGGGGAACTTTCATGTGTTTGAATTTCATACTTTTTACCTCAGATTCGGATACAGCGCACTCGAAAATGCCCAAGAAGGTATCAATTTCCAGCTCAAAAGTTTGCTTTGCAGTTTGCCCAATAAATGGATAGGAAGATCACACGAAGCGCCTTCAGGCTGGCGGTGGCCGTGACGACACCATGCAAATGAATTTCCAGAGCCGTATTACTGGTCAGATATCCAACATATAGCACCTTTTTGGAAAGCTCTCGCTCAGATATTTTAATGAGCCAATATAAAATAACCATGAAAATTCCCTATTGCTTGCGCTGGAAGTGCTCAAATTTCGAAGCAGTTTAGCATAAACGTAAAACGATAATTTACGAAAATTCGCTCATTCGATCATGCTACATAACGTGAATATTGATTTTTAAGTTTAGCATTCGTACATTCGCACTTTGCACCCTCTCGTTCTATATGTAAAGAAGACGATTATACCAAAGTCATTTTTTGAGGCAGAGAAAATAAATTTGAGATGAATCTTATTATTAATGCACAGAACCCGCACAATCTCTGAAAATTTCATCGGAATCGGACTGGAACTTGGTATAGTTTTGGGCGTGACAAGGATTTACCACAGACAGACAGATGGACACGGAACCGAAATTAATCAGCAAGCTCTGAAACGCAAAAAGCGCGTAAAAATTTTGATTTTGGAGGAAAACACCTTTTTTGGACCTCAATCACGAACATAAAGCTTCCCTACCTATCTTCGGTAGTGAGAAACAGAGAACACAGAAAAGAGTTATCTGTGTTCAGTGGTGAGGAAGCAAAAGGAGAGTCATTTCTCACGGATTTGGAATACACAGCTGATTTGGATAAAACACTTGAAATGGTAACTCGAAAAAGTGGAAACATGAAAACGTTGTTGGTGGTTCTGTATAGATTTTTATGAAGATTAATTTTTTTGTTATGTTGTTTTTTTATTGGCCACCCCGAAACTAACTGGGTGTATCCAGCGAGGAAACAAATCTCGCAGCTAAAACCAAAGCCTTGAGAGATAGGCCATAATATGGTATGCTGCTATTGTTCCCGAAAAGGAGCTGATTGGGCGATGAACCTTTCTGCCAAAACAAAACGAGAGCTCCGAGGTCGAGTTTAGGAAGGGAGAGAAATGCGGGGCGAGCACTGACCCCGAGTGACTCAGGAGATGAGACAACAGTCATCCCACTCAAATGACCGGAAATAGGCGAGCGAGCAGTTTTTATTTACCTTCCATTTCCGCTAATGTTCTCATAAAGTTAACCAATAACAACTGAGGAATTGACTGATTGTTTTCATGGTAATTTTCTTTAAAGTCGTTCAACTATATATCCAGAACTCACTCGCGAAAGTTGAACGAGACAAATTACGCGTATTGAGTTCAAGGGAAACTTGGCCAAACAACTCCGTGCAACTTGGGCAAGTTTTCATTATTCACTAAGTATTCAGAGCCTTTAACCAGCAAGAAACTAGTCCTGTCGGCTCCTAATTAATTTTTTTGTATATCCTGGCAGGGTTGTTTGATTTAAATCAAACTGATTCAAATCAGCAAATTAAACTTGGGATTTAGATCCAAACCTAAAAAAAATACAACATATAAAATAAAATAAAAAGTGACGTCATCGTCCAAATGAATTTCAGGAGCCGTAATGCTGCAACTTTTTGGAAAGCTCTTTCTGTATCTATATTAATAAAATCGTAAGCCTGTCTTTCTGTAAATTGATTAGAATCATGGAATTTTGCATTTCTTTTCCGTTTCATTATATTTGTAGACGATTGGCACCATTTTCTCAATTTTCTCTATCTGTCCGTATGTTTTTCCACTTTTCACAAGGACAGGGATCATTGGACAACTGATATGAGTGGGGGGAAATGTCTGTATCAGTACAACTTAATTTGAAGTTTATTCAGTGAAAGTTAATTTGAAGTTTTTAAAATTTGAGCATGACGGAGTGTATTACTGGAGGGGGAGGGGATGAAATGTGGTATCTTGGACACCATTGAACGAACTAGGGATCTGATGATTGAGCGAATATGTTTGGATTATTCTTACTTAAATCACAGGCTACTTGAAACTTTTCGAATCTGTCCCATAGGGAGTGTTTTAGAGGAGGAGTTATGGACATAACTGAATAAACTGGGGACCTGATTGCTAAAATATTATTGAATTACACTAACTCAAATCACAGGTTTTGTTAGAGGAGCTGATGGGAGGGTGAAATGAGGTATCTTGGACATCATGAGTAAACTAAGGACCTTATTGATCAAATATGTTTGGAATACTCTAACTTGAAATTTTCAAATCTGAACCATAACGGGTAATTAGAAGAAGGGGTGGGGGTGGAATGTGGATATCTTGAAAATCACTGAACAAACTGGGGATCAGATTGGGCGAATATGTTTAGATTACGTCAACCTCAATCACAGGCTATTAAAAATTTTTCTAGCCACAGTTTGTGGTAAGGAAAAAAACGGTAGGGGTTGGTTAAATGGAATAATTTGGTCATCACCGAACGAACTGGTGATCTGATGTTCGGATGAATGAAATTGGATTAGTCTGGACGTTTTTTTGGGTTAGGTACCTATCAAGAATATTTTTAATCTGAAATATGGGGGGTGTTTGTGGAGAGGGAGTGGTAGTCGATCTCAGTAAATTGGTTCTAATAGGTAATTTATGAGTAAGTACTTTAAGTAAGGATTTTTTAAATCAGATCCATAGGGGTGTCACAAAAAAATGTGAGGAGTGAGAGGCTTGCGTATATTCAAGTCAACCTGTGCAACGCACGGGTGAACTTGCTAGTAGCTAATAAAAAATGACCATGCAAATTCATATTTTTTCAACATTTGCTAAAAATGAAAAGTAGTTTGGGAGCGGTGTACAATTTCCTCGTATCCGACAACTGAACACATTGTTCCCCAACTTTTTACGAGGAAATTAACGATAAAATTGATTGAAGATAAAATAAAAGACGCCCGGCTCACGAGTATTTCTGTGAAGTAGGTACCTATGTAAATCTTTGGGTGGCAACTAGGGGTGGACCGTTCCGGGTGTAAGGATACAAGAATCGGATCCCCAATGGGATCAGAACGGATCGGTTAGAAACGAAATTGCTCTGAACGCACTGATAGTTTTTTAGAATTGAATCTGCTATCTCGTCAAGGTAATCACTGAAAAAAGTGATAAAGGAACGGATCGGAACCCCATCGTAGTGATGATCCTACCCCGTAGGTTGGGATCTAGCCGTATGGATCTCTTCTTTTCGCTGCATCGAAATTGAAATGGATCTGACGCTGCCTGGATTTGTTCCTCGAACGGGACTGTCCAGTTTCGTTCTCAGAACAAGAGGATGGGGATTGTCATGGGTACCTACTCATTCCTACTAGGCCGCGTTGAACATACCATAGGTATTCTAGGAAACAGTAAAGGTGCCTCCTAAGAAATTTCCTCATTTTTTCTTTCTTTCAAGGCATATTTAGTTCTCAAACTCAATATGTGAGTCCAAAACTCCAGAGGAATTCTTAGTAAGCAATTAGGAAACAGGGGGGGATTATTAGTAGGAAACAAGGGAGAGGGCAGCAAACATGTTTCTGTATGCTTCTTGAGCGTCAACATCCGTTCCCTGAAATCACGTCGCCGACCCCGACTGTCAGCCAAAAAAGCGAAAATGATAGTATTTTTAAACGCAAATTTGGGGTTTTTAGAGAAAAAAATAAATTGATTGACAAGCTAAATGGATTATACACACCTAGGAACCTTGTTACTTGAAAAAATAATGTTTTTTTTTTGGAATGAATATGTTATTGAGGTTTTTGAGAGACTTAATTTACTATTTGTTTGACCTTGCGGTCTTCCACCAGCATTTGCACCACAGTTGCGTTGTTCCTTGAAATGGCAGCTAAAAGAGTTGAAGTCGCATAAAAGAATAGGTACCTAACTAGACCCACTTTGAGCCCTATGACCTGTTGGGCAAGTTCGGATAGACCCACACTGGGTCTGGCTGGCAGTCAACGAGTTAAACAATGCTTGTGAAATTTCAGGTTGTTATCGGGTACTTCCTATTCAGTTTGGAACACTTTCATATTCAAACCACGGAGCTTGCGAACGGATAAAAGGGTCAGATCACTAAGAGGAGGGACTAGATGACTAACGCGACATTAGACAGAGGCCATCCCACGTCCTCGGCCGATCATATAATTGACCTCATCACGCTGCATTCAAGTCTCAGATGCGAAGCGAGGCGCGGCGTACAGGAATGCTGGTCCTACCGTTAGAAAACAGAAGGCTTCCCTGTAGGAGACGTTAGTAGGCCAAGAAATCCTTCCTCTTCATCCAACAAGTCGATAACACGATCTCAGAAACAAAACGATCCGCTCACGATCGTGTTAATCTTACTTTTTTTCCATTCCCGTAAGCCTCGTCCTTCCCCTGTCCCGAAACATCTTCGGTACCAAATCAGGAGGCCCTTACCCCCGAATCTTTGAGCCACCCCGCCCAACAATTAGACCCCGGTCTATAACTAAGCTCTCCGATACCACCTTCGGCTTCCCCCTTTTCTTATTTCGCCCTTTTTGTCTTGAGATGAAATAACTAAATGCCATGTACTTGTGTAATGGCGGTATTCCCGCTTTATACTCATAATGGCGGAAGGTAGTTTGGAGCGGACATGATTGTTGACCACCCAACAACCGCACCAAAAAGACAGCCTTAATACAAGTGCTGTTCAACCACGCTCGTTCGGGATAATATCCAGGGTCTTCAGACTACCAAGTACATAAAGACGTGTCATAAACGAGCGATTTCCACGAAAAATAAAGAGTTACAATGATAAATCGATTTCGACGGTTAGGCCATCATCAGTAACAAACAATAACTTAGTTATTGTTTGTTACTGATGATGGCCAAACCGTCGAAATCGATTTAACATTGTAACTCTTTATTTTTCGTGGAAATAGACAACGTTTTTCACTAACTTCCGTTTTGTAATGGGTTTCCACAACTTCGTCGCGAGTGATTTAGTTCGTAGGTACATAAAGACGTGTCTCATGAGTGAAACCCCAATAATACAATTTTTATAACACCAAACAAGTAGTCGTCATAAAATATTTTATTTCAACATAACTGTGTCGTTTCATAACTGTTTGTACGGTGCTGAAATTTGAAATAGAGCGCCATCGGAATACCTGTAAAACAATTTTACGAGGTAAGGAATTCCACTGCTTCATCATGTGAGGGTCCTCTGATGCTGATTTCTATTCAAATCGACCTACTTAACTACGTTAATTGTAATTAATTGTTGTTATTACAATTAATGTAGGTAAAACCGAAGTTAGTGAAAAACGTTGTCTATTTCCACGAAAATTTTTCGTGGAAATAGACAACGTTTTTTACTAACTTCCGTTTTGTAATGGGTTTCCACAACTTCGTCGCGAGTGATTTAGTTCGTAATGTAGGTAGTTCAGTAGGTTGATTAGAAATGAAATCAGCCTCAGAGGACCCTTACGTAACATTGCTTTTAAGGTGTTCAAAAGACACTCTATTTAAAACTTCAGCACGGTACAAACAGTTATTATGAAACGACACAGTGATGTTACCATCTTATCACAACTACGAGTACTTGGTTTCATTTATTTAAAAAAAGAAAAAACTATGCAATCCTTCCACATGGTAGGAAGATGAATATATCAAAAAGCGTTTTGTTTATTAACATCTACTAAAAAGCAGCGAAAAATGGGAGGTTCTGGCGTTGTGAAAGGGCGACCCGCATGCTAGGAGCGAATGCCGACTTAAGATAACGTGCACAGAGTAGGTTTAATGATGATAGACCATTGATCTGTGTAGAAGGGCTTTCTAATACAGAAATACTAAAAAGAAGATTTGTGTGATTTTGATTGTGAGATTTGTGTAATAATTTGCTTCTGTATTTTTTAAGAGAGATAGAGAGAAACTTTTGACTAAAATAATTATACCAACTGTACTCCTGTACTCGGAATTTCCATAATATTTTTTATTGACGTCTAGGAACCCCTACGGGGGGTGGGGTCAATTTATTACAATAGCCTGATAGAAAAGCTAGAGAGGATTCAGCATCGTTATCTGAGATATGCATCCTATAGAACGGGCGTTAGTTGGGATGCCATTAACTGTTCGGAGATGATGCGCCTCTCGCGACTAAATACCTTGCTTGCTGATTCGTCGTATATTGGCTCATGTAGTGTTTATTCACACGATAATTTCCATCAAAATAGACTGCGCCGTGCTTTGAGTTGAAATTCCGTGGGCCATGTGCCACTCGACTAACACAGACCTTTTTTTCTCCAAATTGTTGCAACAAGTTACCTTTTGATCGATCCTCTTCAGCGAGCGCAAAGAGAGCCTACACCTTTCGGACTATATTGATCAGCTGTGTACTGGGAAGGCAACTTTTAAGAGATGTGCCAGAATGATGTTGTAGTGTTGAGAAAAGTTGTGAAGTTGTTGGTTGTATGCCAAATTTGTGTTTTCTTTTTGTCATGTTTGTTACATATACCTGTTTGCTTCTCTTTTTTATGTATATACAGTTTGAATCCAACTTGACTGTATTGTAAAATATGTTAATTTATTATCTTCAAATTTTCAGTATTTCTCATGTAAATTGGGCTGATGCCCGTGTTTAAAAAAATGAATGAATTTTTCAAATTTTCCATTTAATGTATTCGAATTATAACTCAGGTTTAGGCCAACGATTACCAACAATCATTACTTTAATACAAACATACGACCACAAACTGCTCAAGCCTCCTGAAATGAGTTCCCTTTAAAATTGTGTCATTACGCAGAAACAAGCAACTTCTAGGATTAAATTCGAATTCTGCATTAAGGTTTTCACGTTAACTCATATTGGGGCCAATTACAGCCAAATGCACCAATGATTTCTAATAATGATTAGTGCAAACATCAATCATATTATCCCTAGAACAATGATCAAGACGGATGAAATTTGATTTCGCACAACGTCCATGAAATTCCATCATCAAGCAAAAACAGCTACTTGAAGGATTAAATTCGAATTCTCCCTGAAGGATTCTAAATGTAACTCATAATACGGTCAATTATAGCTCAATTTAACAACAATTGCAAATGATGATCACTGCAAAGACATATCACACATCATCAGCATATCACATATCACCACAAACAAATTTAGCCGGTTAAAGTTTATTTCGCACACCGCCCACAAAATTATGACATCAGTTGATTACAGCTGGAGTCTTAAACATCAGAACCCACAATATATCGAGTATACAGAACACAATTTTTAAATCCTTCTCTGAAATATACAGGGATCGCCAACAACCGGATATGCAGTTCCCATCAGTTAGCTGAGTTAGACATCAGGGTAATTGGCGATTTCACCAATTTTCTTATACGAAGTAAAGATATCTATGAGAGCTTTCCAAAAAGTTGGAATATGATGAGCATCTGACGATCGCAAGTGGTTGAAAAATCAGCGGAAATGATGCAAAATCACCTATTAAAGAAAGATCCTCCTTTAAAACTTCTCTACCAAACGTGATATAAGAGCATATTTCTTAATATTGCAGAGAATATGCTAGTATTCAGGCAAACATCTGTATAGAATGTTGAGCAAATAAAAATTTCAGAACGTGATCAATCAGTAAGCGGTCAGACAGAGGGGTTTACAGTTGAGCGAACCAATTGCGGTCGACCCACATATAAGAACCCGCTACTTTCGCAGGATGAATTTTGATAAGTGCCAGATCGTCGACCCATTGTATCTGGGAGGTAAGTCAGTGGCTGTATGAGGCGGGATTTATGGAAATAAGTTCAAATAAACACCTCCACTCGCCTTGAATGGTACAATATCAACAGTTTGGACGGATGAAGCACACATATTAGGAATTCACCCCCCCCCCTCCCTCCCCCGCCTTCTTTCTCAACACTACCAGCACCCCAAATGGTCCCTATATTCACTGAAGTTCAACAATTACTGCATCCGTGAGCTTATATGTTTATCACCCTATAATCTCTCCTACATCTACAGCTGGAATGCAGTAGTATTGTGTAACAACCGGTTAAGGACCAATCAAAAAACTTAGAGGCCTCACACTGTCTTTAAAGACATGCAAGAGTATATATATTATTTACGGTCATACATAAAAATCAACCACTTTCACTCAAACTTTCCACTTCTTTCATAAAACCACCAAAGTGAAGAAGCCGCCGTGGAGAAGAAAAAAACCAAAGATGTGGCGCAAGAACCATAAAGTTTGAACTTTCTAATATTGGTAACGATCGCGCAGTACCTTCTTCCTTCGTCAGGTGCATGATGATCGAGAAAGCCACAGTGCAGAAGTAAATACAGAGCACGACAGAGTCATCAAACTGAATCTACTAACCTATTTTGTGGGTTTCAGACCCAAAACCGCAAGGGCACTCCTGATTCACTCCGAAACGGTTCGTTAGCGACTGGAATGGAAATTAACGACGTGGAAATGGACCATGACCGTTTTCATTCAGGATACAGATCGTCAAGGAGATTTTTTTTTCTCCGGATTTATTCGCATGACTTTAGCCTACGTCAGTGAATGCATACCGATCCAAGTAGCTACCGTCACGCCACGTATTCCGACTTTTTACTAGGACTTACAGGTCTTATATCAACGTCGGCCAAATTTCACTCTTATCTAGTCTGGGGTGGGTGTCCCCTTCACCAGGCCAGCATATATATAAGGAGCCAAGAGGGCCATGAAATATACCATTCGCATCTAAGACTTCTTGGAGTCCTAAGACTATGGAATCCCGCTTTTTCGTGATCCCGATATAGAGAAAATCCCCGCAATTGGTAGTGAACAGTCTCAAGAGAAAATCGCGGCAATTCGTAAGAATACGATGGATTTTGGTCGCCTCGTTAATTATTTTAAAACTGCCAGTGTGAATCCCGATGAATCGTAGCTGGTGTTCCCCAACGCGAAGACACTTTTTCGGCAATAGTGACCATTGACAACGCTATTGATGCAGCTCTTGGCAAATCCCTTGTCCAGAAAAAATACCGATTTTTTTTCCTTTTTAACATGGAACATGTTTTTGTCATCATAACCCGGCCAAAAATGAGACAAAATTACCGTTACGTGACATTTAGTGCGTTACGCTCCTATTTTCTGATGATTATCGCTTACAACCAAATCGTTGCCACGGAACTGTATCTTAGGCATTGATCATCGTACAAAAATCATCGTTGGAAAGCTCTCGATTTATACCAAACCGAATTATGTTCGCTTGCGTGGCCAGTCGTTGGAAAGCTCGATGTTCTGTCAAGATTCAGTGCTTATGACTATTTTTTCCCCCCAGCAAAGATATACATTATCCATGTACTTAATGATAAATCAAAGAATTGCATTTGAGTAAAATCTCGATAAATCGTTTTTTCTCATCCCCCTAATTCGCAATCCCGACGGTTTGTCCCTTGGCATTATGAATTATTGGGATTATACCGTTAGTGTTAGGTAGATTCATTCATTTTAGTAACTCAAATTTACCGTTTGTTAAATGTTTATACATTATACACTTGTTAATTAACTACCAAATGACGTGACTAAGAAAACATTCATCATTTTAAAAAATAGTCGTGGTTTTTCAAGTTACTCGAGAATTTGAAACAGCGTAACTAACAATTAGTGGCGCTTGATTGGAAATTGAACAGTTAAACACAAAAATCCGAGGATTTTTCTTTCCGACTGCATCCCTTGCTTTCGAACAAATAACAGAAACGGTATTCAAAGATAAATACAGAATTTCATTAATAATAAAGTAAAATATTTATAAGAAGGGTTTATAGGAAGGGAGCCAGCCGACAAAAATCTGGAAATCACAAATTATAGAAAATGAATTGCCACCATGGTAGGGATAAAATTCTCATTTGGCAGTCTGAGGTCCACAAAACATTAAACTTGGGTTACGCCATAACTGGGGATGGAAAATATCCATGATTGAGATAACAGGGTTCTGCGACAAATGCTGTCACTACCTATTCTGCATGCATCTCACTGCATGTGTACATCATGAGGATATGACGAGAGTGTTTTGAACATAAAAAGATGGAAGGTAGAAGATCACAGGATTGGTGAGGGCATAGAACCAGATTGGAGGGAGAGTTAAAATGAAATTCCTGAAGTTGTCACGAATTCGTCGTGTTCAGGCTTCGCATGTGAATCTCCTTCTTATCCCTCCTGGTTTCGTGGGGAACTTTTTCTGGTTACGTCTCCAGCCACAGATGGCACCCGATCCCCTGTGCGTCCCAGCTGATGCCAATCTTTCGAGATCCCGAGACAGGCCTGACCTGTGGTTACAGCATGCTCATCCTTATACAATCAATTGACACCGATGGGATATCAGCAAGTCCGTTCACCAATCAGCTCTTTGATCGAAGAGAATCAATTCATCACATTCTTTCAGAAATCGATTTGAAATTAGAAATTAATTAAAAACGAATACGATTTTGCTTTCACGAGAGAAACCTGTAGTGGAAACATAAATTATAACGGGCCTCGTCTTCTAATGCACCAAACTGATAATACAGACAAGCCTTATATACATAAAATTGTAAACAACTGCATTCACAACCAACTCTCGAGATATAATAAAACACTGACATTTAATATTCCTTTTTTTCATTTATAGTAATTGACTTTTGTAATTATTTTATGACAACTACCAGAAGGGAAAAATATTTTATTGAGCGGACTGTTCATGCCGTTGAAATCTAACTATTCCTTCAGCTACATCGTGTTGACCGTTAGGTGGGTATTAGTTTTTGAAGGAAAGGTCACGGCAGAGTTGGCAATCAAGTCAACCTCTTCATTGGAGCCTTTTTATTCATCAAGAAAAAGAACGTTATTCGAGGCATCCGTCATCGTCTGCAGAATGCGCCATCTCATCGCGTTACTCATTCAAGAGTTCTCGGCTTTCAATTCCGCTTCAAACCAGTAGCTGAAGAACTGGAGGTAAAAACGTAACAGGACTTTGCCGTCTATCGTTCATCATATTATTTGCATAAAATGAACTAACTTCGGGGTACGGAACAACATCCTTAACAACTCAAGAATAAAAGAAATCTCACAACTAATTATTCATCTAATGTTAATGATTTATTAAGTGATACGGATGAGGTTTCCGCTGTAGAGGTGGATCCATTAGCGGATGCTTCACTACACTATACTAGAATAGATATAACTTCCGTATTGGGCGGTGGGGCGTTCTGGTCTATCTCCCCTTGGCTAGCTCCCCCTCCATACGATTCCAATACGGAAGTTGTATCTATTCAAGTATACACTATACTCCACTATACATTACCTTTGGAGAAAGTCGTTCAAATTTTAAATTGTAGACTTTCAGATCACATCATGTACTAATCATATACAGTGGAACCTGGATAATTCGAACTTCTTTAATTCGAAATCTTCTTTAATTCGAATATTTCTCTTGATCCCTAGTATTTTGTATTTAAACAATGCTAAAAAATCATGGATAATTCGAATTTTATTTTGGATAATTCGAATTTTCGGTGTGCTAATTAAGGTAGGTATAAATTTTAAGCTGCGACTCAAAATAATTGTAAATTTATCGGGAAATACGTTTTAGTAACGATATTCGGCAATAGGTTTGCGTTAGACCAAATGCATGAAAGTCAGTGCCATCCTACAGTCTGATAACTTCCCTTCCCCTTCCGCCCGCCGACCGTCCCAAAACAAAAAAAAAACGAAGCCACGCGTTGTAATCTTTTATAATGGCCGAGAGACAATAGATCGTTTTTTTATGGTTGCAGTTAAATACAGTAACCATTCCAGGGGTCTTTATGTTTATTGTTCAATATTCTGTTGGTCAATACAGTATTCAATGTTACTGTATGTACTTATCTTCGTACTGTAGATTGTAAAAATATAATTTATTATAGTTCATTAAAAACTTCTTCAATTCGAATTGTTGGTTAATTCGATGTTTTTGACTGGTTCCCTTAAGGTTCGAATTATCCAAGTTTCACTGTATTTCTGGAATTAGATCAACAACTATATAACCTTACTATCATATCTGGACAGAACTAGCAGATCTTGAAAGATTCTAATATCATTTTTTCCGCTTAGCGACAGCATATGACTCCAGACTCCTGAGTTATCAGGACACGGTTAAGCCTCATTCTTCATCAGCCAAATCTCAATCATGATGAACTTAGCCCATAAGCCACACACCGAATTCTATCGATCAATACTTCAGTCGTTAGTCATCCAGGGAATGATGGAGTCTGCAGGGTAAAAATAATGGAACTTATAAGGCGAAGAGTGGAAAACCCAAGCAACTCTGATAATGTGTACACGACCGTCATGGGTTTGTATAACAAGCGACTTAAGAAAAAAAAGAATATATGTAGCATACCAATATAATTTTAAAAATGTACAAGCAAAATAAACAAATCAATAAAATCAAGAAGTGGAATTTGTTCCAAACCTGGTAGACCGTGCTTCAAAAGCCAATAAAAAATAACTAGATAAATCTCATAGATAAGGAATAAGTTTTTAGTGTGATCAGAAGATGTATTAGTTATTTTGGAGTGGCCAAGTGTACCTGAAGGCACCTCTCACATTCCAAACACCCAGGTGTTCCTACACAAATCTTCCATCACTTTAGATGACGGGTAGGACCTTTAAACCGACAAGGTCGTTTCGGGATACTTTGACCCCTCCACCTGCCGAACAGGCTATCTACCCGCCACACCTGGCTTTCGCTCTTCATTCCACGGCTAGTAAGTAAATCAATAGTTTACTAGTTGGGGGTTAATACGTTTGAATGATGAGAATTATATAAAGTTTTAGTTTAATTTGGGTAAATCTATTTCGGTACTACTTATAAGGGTAGGTATACAACACATATATGTATTTGTTTAATTGGAAATATACAGTGGGTTATTAAGGCGGAGGTGTGCACTACGCCCAAGGCTTAACCCTTTGGGCGAAGAGTCCACAACGATTGATGTTGAAAATGTCAACAAAAGCCATCGGCTGTAAACATACAACAATCTTCTTTTAGTGTCATCCTATGTCCAATAAAAGAAATGAATAAATCAATAAAATAGAATAGTGGCGATTCGGAATGTTTACAGAGAAGTTGGTTGTGATCGATAGATACGCAATGTTTTATAATGTTAGAGGTAGGTCTTGGAAATTCTGACTTGGTAACCGGTGGGTCAGTATGATGAACCCATTGGATGGTTGTTGTTGATTGGGATGGTTGTGGATGGGGGTTGCTGATCGGGAAAGCCTTTTATTTAGAAGGCGAAAAAAGTAGTTACCTCCAAATCGACATTTTCGTTCGCATTTTCCATTTCAGAAGTTTCCGATAAAGTAATTCCTACATCATATGATTTTATTTAAACATCCACCTGTTGAGCGGATTAGAACCAGGATGGTACCATCTAAGTTAACGTTAAGATTAACGCATGCGCAAATGTGATATTTCTGGACGATGATAGATGATGATAAGTGGTGGTGGATAGAGATGCTGCATCTGAAAGGATATATACACGGAGAGGACAGTGATATGGGAGGAACAGGCAAGTTGAAAGCAATGAAGTTTAAATTTTGAAAACAGTGCCATTTTACTCGTCAGAAATTTCATTTGAGAAAGTTGATACTTCCAATGGAAGCTGATTTTGTACAGAGCTACTGCCTTTTGTAGACTACCGCAGGAGAAACAACCAAACAAACACCTCTTTTGAATGTTTGTGCCAAAAAATGCACGTTAATGCTTCGTATGTTGATATCCATCCTTTTGACTGCTATAGAATCGAATAAAAAGCCCTTGCTAAATTAAAGTAGGTACTATAGAATGTAGAAGAAGAAACCTTATTCTCTCCAAATATATCTCAAACAAACAGTAACACGTGTTTTCAAAGTTGGAAATTCGAGTACTGGGTGCTATTACAATACCTGAACCACATAACTGCAAGATCCTTGGCCTAATACCCGGCCATAGAATATTTTACTACAAATGGAACCAAGCGCCAACTCCACACAATACCACAGTCAGCCTTGGATCAGAAATCGAAGGGCGAACGCGTCAATCAAATGCAACTAAAAGGGATTGGCAAGAGATTGGTTTTTCATTCGAGCCAAACATGGAAATATCTCATTATATCCAGACCGAAATTCAGCGAAATCTCGGATCGTGTGGGATTATAAGCGACGCGCTAGTTTCCGAAGTTCGTCGAATGGTGTTAGTCATCAGAGATGGAGCCAGATTGTCGTATAAACAACCAAGAAAAATAACACTTCAATGTAAACTAGGTCTGGCTGGACGAAAGGAAAAATAAACAAATAAGCTACACTGACTAATGATCACACGAGAGGAAGCTGCATGAACACAGGATGTGCTGTAGAGATATAGGATTGATCACACGCCTAAAATTGTATTAGTACGTTTCTTGTATTACGTAGTAATTCGGCATTAGTATATTTATGGTTAACTTTTATTATCTCAGTGTTTTGGGAAGCGGTCTTGCCCTTTTGGTGGTGTTCAGAGCCAGCACAATGTATATATTATGACAGTGATTAGCAGGTTTTAAAATGGTATCTAGGTTTAAAAAATATCATTGCAAGTCTGAATGATACACATAAATAACCCCCCCCGCGATCTCTGTCAGAACCCACCATCCCCCCTCTCCTATCCCTTTATGATGAAAAAATAAATATATTGCTATACTATAAAAAAATGATTCAAAACTGACTGTATTATAAAATATGGTTGTTTCTTGGATTACAACATAAATCCCTCTGTCATTCCCATTTCACTATGTACAATTACCTAAAAAATATGAGTTATGAAACTCTGAGCTGCAACTTGATTAATAAAAACCATGGGAAGTATTTAACAGAGTCGAATGTGCATTGGCAGACTTCAATCGGACCAATTTTGAGGTTGATAGGTGATATGATTGTTAAAGGCAAAAGTATGGGCGGAGGGTGGGTGGGGGGGCTCACCAAAAATGACCAAAGTATGTGAATCTCCTATTTTAGAGAATAAATTCTAGTTCTTGGGGCCAAATCTATTTTTGTCTGTTCATGCTCTACTACAGGGGTGCTCAAACTTGAACTGCTGGCGATCTACCTCAATATTTTTAGACTACTTACGATCGACTCTGAGAGGCTGCAAGTACGTGTGATGCAGGGTTGTCGTACATACACGATACACCCTACCTACCTAGGTAGGGTGTACCGAAGCATATATAGATATTAGCTTTCCGCACAATTTACATTATTTTAGTCAAGGTTTGGGTTAGGTTTACTTAAGTTCTTCTCTACAATATCAATGAAAAAACTCCTAGTTATTCAAAATTGCGAGTTTATTCGTTGTTACAAAACAAAAGAGTTACATATGGTGTTAAAACTCAACTAAGGAGTGACTTTGGATGTTGAAGCGTGGCACTGCATGTCCTCAGCATACTTTTCATAAGATGGTGCGTAACCACTGAGTGCCAATCGCAAGCATGATGACATAGTCAGTTAGTCGATTGCGATATTTTGACTTAATTATCTTCATTTCAGAAAATGCAGACTCGCACAAGTAAGTTGACCCAAACATTGCCGTCAGTTGAAGGGCGATTTGCCTTAGATTCGGATATTTATCTTCAGATATAAAACACCAGAAATTTGTATCAGATGCTGTAGCTTTGAGATGTATATCTGATATAATCTGCACCAACTCATTTTCAACAGAAGTCTAGTACAGTCTAGTCTAGAAACAACGCGGCTTTTCTTTGACAAGTACCGCGCGTTCCTTTGATAAAGCCGCCTTTTGCCGCAAGCAGTGTTATTACGTAATAAATTTTTGTAGTTTAGTTACCTACTTATTAAAAAAAAATTTCTTCTCGAGATCTACTCAAAAAGCACTCGCGATCGACTGGTCGATCGCGATCGACCGTTTGAGCACCCCTGCTCTACTAATGCAGTACGCATACAGATTTGTCTAAGACGTACGATTTAGGAACCACTGGAGAAAAACCTGAAAAGTGTGCAATTTTTAGCCATGTATGTTAGGTCATCATTTTGTAGTGAAACCGTTTTTGAGATGACAGACGAAATTTTCTCACTTAATTTTCAAAATATAATCTCAACTAGAGGCCTGTTAGGGCTTGGAAAGCCCTAATCTAGAACACGATCAAGATAAGCACAGAGACGAACGGCGACACTTGGGGCCGTCTAACACTGAAATCGGTCCGCGAAGTTCTTCACAATTTCAAAGATCGTTCAGAAATAACTCTCCTAGATGTTAGTAACTACACTACGTTTCTTACTTACCGTGGCAACTGTTGTTACCGCCACAGCCTAATAAACAGAGAGTCTCCCTATCAAATTTCAACTTCCTACAGTGAACAGGAAAGGATTTAGCTCACTCAGCTGATCAGAAAAGACCCCATCACTACGTTTCTTACTTACCGACACTTTTGCAACAAACTTGGGGCCGTGCTGATTCGGAATTATATATAAAGACCGTTCGGAATTATATATAAAGTTCGCTAAGTTCTTCAGTTTCAATTTCTTCGTTCCGAAATAACTCTCCTAGATGTTAGTAACTACACTACGTTTCTTACTTACCGTGAATTGATGGCAACTGCTGTTACCGCCACAGCCTAATAAACAACTCTCGTTGATAAGGACCGCCTAGAACACGATCAAGGCGGGTATAGAGACGAACGGCGACACTTTTGCAACAAACTTGGGGCCGTGCTGATTCGAATGGCCGTCTAACACTAAAATCGGACCGCGAAGTTCTTCACAATTTCAAAGACCGTTCTGAATTATATATAAAGATCCTTCTAGTAGTAAGGATATATGGCCTTAAAACCTACTACCCACTTGAGCTTATGTGAATGAGTAAGAGTAATGAAAAGACAGTAAGAGCTACGTACTTCGTGCCATAACATCGATAAGGAACCTAAAAGTAGCCTTATTCTGGCTACAAACAAATTAGACTAGGTAACTGGAACAAGGCGTCAACAATTTCCAATGTTACTGACGTCATGTTTACTAGAGCGTGACATTATACCGTATTTATCGTGACATTTAGAACTCGAGACGGCCAGTCGTGTGATAAGAAGAACGGGAGCCATTCAGAAGCCGTCGGGGTCATTCATAACGCCACGAAGCAGTCTATGAATATTCATCGAGGAGCAACGGGTTGTAGGGTCTTCGGAAGAATGTTTGTTCAAGAAACGAGTTGTTGAACCGTACAGTTGAGTCAAATAAATATTATATATAACTGTAGTATGACCAGCAAGGTTATCACGAATCTTAATGATGGTATAAATAATGTGAAATCAATAACACTGTAAGCCTATACAATAAATACATCAATCAGTGTTGCCAGATGCCTCAATGGGAAATTCCCATCGTTCCCCTCGAAATATCCCTACGTTTTCCTCTGTTATTCCCTACAGCACCAAAATATCCCTACATCCTCCAGGAATTTCAATGGATAAATCCCACCTTAAAATCCGACCCACAAAATCTCTACGCTGTGGGCTAAATCCTGCAATCTGGCAACACTGGCATCAATCAGCACCTATCAATCGGTATGATATTCCATAGCTCACAATGTTTTCGGGTGCCTGCAGATGCACCAAAACAATGAAACGACGCATGGAAAAACGGGCGAAGCCTCACAGCAAACATAATAGCATCTTATGGAAACAGGAAAATCAAACCATCGATGGCTTAGGTAGAACTGGTATAACAATTAATCTAATTGAAGCTAAAATGCGTCAAAACTGGAGCCAAAACAGGAGGGGGGGGGGGGGATTTCATCAACAGTAGAATCACTAAGGGTTGGGAACGTTGCTCGCTTCGCCCGTACGGTATGGGATGTATAGATGCGACGGTATATAGTGTGATACCATCGAGACCTTCAGCCAATGTTACAATATGTGAGGAGGTTATGCGGCCCACCCAACTTGGCAGACTTTTTTCTGTTGGAAATTACTTACAAACAAATTAAATCTTATAAAACTATGGGGAACCACGAAAAGTTTATTAGATTCAATAAAGAGCCATTATTTTATGTGCGTAGAAGGGCTTTCCTTTTCCCCATTTATTAGTCGGTTAAGCGTCTTTCAAACGCGAGAGGTTCCTTCCTTCAAGAGGTTCGAAGCCAAAGTTCAGAGTAAGTTACTACGTTTCGACGGAATAAGGAAGAGCTACCAACGTTTTCGTCTACATTTCCGTTCACTACAATCGGAAAAAAGAATTTCATGTTTCGAAACTCGCATGGGATCAAATCGGAACTTCAACGAACACTGGAACTTTTTTACATAGATGTAGGTATCGCTCAGCAAAATACGCTCATCGTCCACGATAGGACCAAAGAAGCAGTAAATACTTTACAAATTTGAATGAAATTATTAGCATTATTCGTTTCTCACAACTTTATAATAGATAACTACAGAACGGTTTGTACTTGACAGACCGTATACTAAATAGATGTAAGTATACTGTTTGAAGAATTGCTGTGAATTATGTTGCCCTCAAGCAAGGTTAGGTAGGTATACGTAATTATTCATATCAGTTTTTTTAGGACGTCCCTGCGTATCTCATAAATGTAAAATGCAAAATTGAGTATCTTATCCCACACAAACCCGTTTCAGACCAAATCCGTGGGGAAAAAATAATGGCAAATTTTGTCAATGCTGCCCAAGCCACAATTCTCAACAGATTTTCGTGATTCTTTCATTGTTCGATCCCGATTTCAGTCTAGTTGTGCAACGAACCCCGGAAATTTTGAATTCCGTGATGGAAAAGGGGGAATAGAGGAGGCAAATCTGAAAAAACATATTTTTTCTTTTTTTGACAAATTTTGTGGACGAACCTCAAGACCCGCTTCACCGACCCTCTGGACGACCAGCTTAATACAGCTCCAATTGGTGACAATTCCATATTCAATCGAAACCTGCAATTCAAAATGCCGCGTCCTATTCCAAAATAATTCGTGAAACACATGTTTAGCGCTTGCTGAAACATCGAATACCAGGGTTACCATTTACTAAAACATGAGGTCCAAAATTTTACTAAGAATAACTAGGTACCTACTGATTCTATAAGTTCATATTGACGACAAAGTCATCATTTTGATCGGCCACCTAAACCTTGTGCTATACGAATCGGTCACAAAAGCAAGTTGTAATGTGGTGTATAATATAAAAATTATATAAAATCCAGCATAAATCAATCCGAAAATTAAATATTATCAGATATTATTAAAATTAATATTATCATAATCAGATAAAATATTAAAATTAATAATTATAGTATTTATTGGAAATAAAGTCTGTTATTGTAATATGAAAAGTATAATGGACAAATTACACAAAACCTAGCATAAACCAATAGGAAAAGTTGCAGCTTCGTCAATAGCTAATGCAAGTTTAGTTTCCCACGTTGTGTAACTAGGAATCTGAATTGGTTTAGGCTCTAAGTAGTACAAAAAGCTCACCATCATTTAGCGAAGCGGCAGTTTATTGCAGAAATTGGAGAAACGTATTCTGGGTCAGTTCAATAAGCGATTCCGTTCACACAAATTATGGGGTATTAGGCGGAGGTAATTGATGAAAGAAAGAAATTATATGGAGCTCTTCCTAGAGCCTGGTAGCATGGTTGAATAACTCATTACGCCAGAGTAGGTAAAATGGGTGTTTAAGTGCACATGTGGGGTCTCTTGTGTATTCTGTCTATAGGTAAGCTCTCAAGTGAATTCTGGGTCAGGGCGATTAAGAGGAAGATGTAACATGGATAGATTGAAAGAGGAAAAAAGAGGATACAAACAGAAGAAATCAAAAAAGAAGGGGTAGTACGTAATGATAGAGCCGGAAGATGAATATAGTCGAGAGAAAGATTATAGGGTTAAGAGCCATTTGAATAATATAGCTCGAAGCTAGTGTGTGATGGAAGGTCCACTCCTACGAGAAACTAGTAGCATGAGCAACCGCAACACTATGCGCAGGTAATGAGTGCGTGTAAAGGTCACAATAGTCAGCCACACATATTGATGGCGTGAATAAGTCAAAACGCAACAAGTAGTTTCCTTTTAAATTATTTTTCTTGGAGACTCAGGGCCGGTTTCACAAAAGTGTTTAATCAACGTTTACTCATCAAACTGAAGATCTCAGCTGTTAAACAACGATATCCGGTTTCACCAACTCCGGTACAGATAAATCAATGATCAAATGCGCTTAACCAACGATCAAAACTAACCCGCCGAATTAAAGTGGTTAGCGATTTATTAGGTAGGTAGCTCTTTTCGCCATCTTTGTTTACATGACCGAAATAATTTTTTGCTAATTTTTCCTGTCTAATTTGCTACATTTCCGTAGTTATTTCCTACGTTTTCCTACATGCATGAGAATGATCCACAAAGGATTGATTAGAGCATTGGTTTTTGAGGACAAATTTGTCGAGGATGATATGGAGACTTAACAATTCAACGCCCGCGTTGGATACAGAGATTACGGCGGTTTTCAATCTCAATGAAATCGAATTTCTGAAGGAAGTACCGACTTTCAAGTGTTTTGTCAGTCCTTGAACAAATTGATGATAGCACCGGATACACAAGTCACGGATAGGGATATAGGTACATACATGGAACGTGCAAATACAGTTGTAAGATAGTGTTATAAAACAGCCAACGGTTCATAACAATTTGAAATGAAAATGTGCCTAGTACAGTCGTTGGCTGTTGTAATTGAAGTGATGGGAGATAAACTCGGCGCTCCGCGCCTCGCCAGGGGGCAAGCCCCCTGGACCCCCGGTTACCTCTATTTACATACTTCGGACGAAATTATTGAAACACAGAATGTGTTTGCGTTGTCGCGCAACCAAGTGACTACCAAACAAGCGTCATTGTTTACTATTCATTTATAACATCAATTTATATAGTTATAGTATGAAACTACGAAAAAAAATACGAAATAAATTCGTGATAAATCAAGAGCGATTTATCAAGTAAATGTCCTAAAGAGGCTACATACGAAATTACAGCTTCCTAGAGTGTAAAGTATAGAAATTAGCTTTAAAAGCCACTCATCTGATCCGGACCCTGGACATCGTCAAGTAAATGTCCTAAAGAGGCTACATACGAAATTACAGCTTCCTAGAGTGTAAAGCATAGAAATTAGCTTTAAGAGCCACACATCTGATCCGGACCCTGAGCATCGTCAAGTAAATGTCCTAAAGAGGCTACATACGAAATTACAGCTTCCTAGAGTGTAAAGCATAGAAATTAGCTTTAAGAGCCACACATCTGATCCGGACCCTGAGCATCGTCAAGTAAATGTCCTAAAGAGGCTACAAACGAAATTACAGCTTCCTAGAGTGTGAAGTATAGAAATTACCTATTCAAATTATTTAATCTCCGCTTCACAAATCAAACCGTTTTCGTAATACTCAGATCACCTGCTATGAATCAAATCATCGAAACACAAGCTCAATGAAATCATCAGAAATTAACAAGCGGTTGCAATCATGTTCACAATATCAATTATTGAGAATGATCACCTGTGTATAAACAATTATTTATATAACCATGCTCATAACTCAGTTTGTTGGACAGGCACTTCGCAGTAGTTAACATAATATTGTTGGATAAATCGAGAGCTTTCGAACGAATGGTCAACGAATTTTGTGGGATGAAAAACGACGAAGTACCATTTCCCTAGCAACGACTCGGTTGTACGTGAAAATCATCCGTCACACATTTCGTTACCATCCCGCGTTCCATTTTCGGCTAGTTAGTCCATGGCTAAAACACATTCTGTGTTAAAACATAATATATTACGCACAACCTACAACCTAGTTATGCAACTTGACAATAATATATTACGAGACAATTATAACCTGTTTCCTGCGCTTTTTGGGTCGAAATAACTTTGGAATCTCGGCTTCTGCAGTGACTACAGTTATAAAATCCATCGGATACCAACCACTGCTTTTTAGGAGACCGACTCCCGAAATTTCCAATAGAAACGAATCAAAATCGCGTTAGGATGGAGTATTCCAGTGTTTCGAAATTCAAATCGTGTGTTTCGAAACTCAAATCCAGAAGTCTGGAAGAAACCCATATATTACCATCGCTGCACTAGTTTCGAAATGATAGGGCAGTAAAGGACTACCTGTACGAGTTTTTATTTTTTATATGCATATTTACCTACTCTTGTATATTGAATTGAATGTCAATTGTTTAATGGTCTCGACCGTATATTTTCAAACAAATAATATGCAATGCTCATTGTTCTTCGCCCCTGATCTGAATTCAAATGCATGACGTTACCTAGGAATTTAGTTAGACAGCAACGATGGCATCCAACGTTCTGTCAATACCTCAACATGCAAATCAGTTTGCAGAACAGCACCTTGCATTTGGGAACGGATATTATGCAAAGCAGAAGTAGGTCCCCCAGGCAATGCATCTGCGGGGCTTAGGGCTGGAACTACTGTATTCTTACCTTCAACTTTTAATCGTTTCATGTTGCTCCCCACTCAAGCTGACCTTTCAAGGCAGCCTCCCATTCCTGAGGTGCCTTCCCGACTCCTTTTCGCGTCCGTTCCGCGGATTCCAACTAGATGGCTCGGGCTCAAACGGTTTTATGAGGTGGTTTCTCTTGAAAAGTTACGATGTTTCAGAACTCTCTATGAAATTCTTTGAAAGCCAGATTAATAGATGACCTTGTTCTATGCTGTATAAATGAGACAGATAAGAATCGTCAGACAAGAAGTGATACTTTTTGAACTTTAATAGTGTTTCAATTCAAAAATTTAAAGATAACATCAGCAACCTACCAAAAAGTAACTTTAGTGTAAAAACATTTGCATTCACATATAAGGAAACTAAGTAATTCAAACTCAATGAAGTCGCTGATAGTCTAGCTTTGGGGTATTGCATCAATTTCGGAACCTCCCTCTCAACATCTTTCAGAACATCGGAAACGGTCCCATCATGATGTACCAGATAAAGCACTACAAAACACCTGATGGGTGAAATAAAACACAAAACTATAAAACCTTTAGTTAACCACTTATATATTTAGGCACAAATCTTTTCTCTCAGATTCTAAGTATCATCAGCTACACTTACGTTACACTACCAGGTAAGTGTATCTGATAATGCTTATTATGATAATCTGAGTGAAAAGAGTTGTGCTTTAAATACATAAGTGGTAAACTAAAGGTTTTATAGTTTTGTGTTCTACACCCATCAAATATTTTATAATGGCTTACCACATGAGGTCATTGGATAAACTAGATGAAATTATGAAAAAAGCATTGTAAGGATTGGATTCAGTACAACTTTTGACATAAGTCAAAACGCAGAGAGTGCCAGAGGCTGTTAGACATGTTACGACAGCACCTTACCAGACCAGAAGCTCAAATAGGGTGCATGGTCTGCCAATTTGTATTTGCAAGTTGACTTCATAAGATTAGAAAATAGAGAGTACTTAAGAGGTCTTGAGACATGAAGTATTCTTCAGTAGCCCAAAACAGAAGTTGTATGATCCCCTTGGCAGGACATGCCATTTTCCTCAAATACTAAATTCTAATTTGAATCTTCAGTTTGATAGTAAACTGCTAAGATACAGTAATGAGTTCAAGTAGGTTTAAATATAATATGTACTATTCTAACGAATGTACCTACTATAGTAAAAGGTACTACAACCGGATTGGTGGCATAAAATAGGGTATATCAATTCCATCACAGTATCACACATTTTTAACTTCAACTGATGAATACATGTTAATCATGTCAACATAACAAACATGACATTGCAAATCCAACAAATTTCCAACTGTTTTTGAAAGGTTTTATTACAATTGCATTCCTTTGCTTGTCTCTTTGCTTCAAGCCGGCGCGGCCGTTTTGGATAGTTTACGAGAAGATGACACTTACAATAAAGAATGTAACGTGTTGGAAATCCTACGTGTGACATATCCCGTGAGAAACCATTACGACAAACGACATATCAAGATGAATAAAATATATCACCGATGATGAGCCGATGGGATTCCAATTCTCTGTCAACTCGTACCCCAGTTGAAGCGGTATCAATTCATCAAACGTCAGCCTGCGTGAGCTTACAGTTTTCATACCCAATTCAAAATCCTGCTATTTAAAGATATTTTTAATTTGGTGATGTGACTAAATACGTTATTAAATGGATAAGCATAATTATATAGACAAATTTCACGATCGGAATTATAAACTTAATTAATGGAACACAATGAACTTTTGAGAGAAGGGTGTGAGAAACAAGGGTTCGCAGCCGATCGAATGGCTCGAACTTTGAAAATGATCGGATGGCGGTAAGGAATGCATCAAAGCATCCTTGACCGCTGGGGTGATGTTACATCTCGTTAGACCACCTCCACCCCTCGCGCACATATACGAAGAAAACCATTGGGTTAATCACATGTTAGGTTCCTCACACACGAGTCGTGCCACGACGTCCTTCCCCGAGGCCCAAGGGTTCCAGGTTCAGGTCTGTTTCGAGTTTTCCCAAAGGGCTTCGCCGACCGTCGTAATAATTTCACATCTAGCCGTCTTATTACGACCCGGCGCGGCCGTTTTGGATAGTTTACGAGAAGATGACACTTACAATAAAGAATGTAACGTGTTGGAAATCCTACGTGTGACATATCCCGTGAGAAACCATTACGACAAACGACATATCAAGATGAATAAAATATATCACCGATGATGAGCCGAAGGGATCCCAGAATGAAACTGCCCTTCCTTTGGGACCCATTAGATGGAAAAGAGCATTTTGAATAGATAAGGCGCATGGTTAGACGTCATAATTAGTTCAATATTCAATGTCATCTTTATACATAAAATATGTTCATAAGTCAGTCAGATCTGGTACCCTACATGCATCACCATGAGGAGATGTATCAGTCATCTATCTACCATCAACAACAAGGCAGTAGACCACGGTATTCCGCTGAATTGAATTGTTTACTCGATCTTGACATCCAAGTTCAACAGATTTTGAGCATCATTAGAGTAAAAAGTCCAGTCCTTACATCGTGGTCAACAGCAGATATTCAATACCAAAACCTCAATTCCTACGAATTGTTAACAATATTGTTGCAAATGAAATAAACGTGTTTAAAGCTGTAATTTACAATCAAAAAGTATCTTAGATGTCGGAATTCGTATAAGAGTGACATATCTCGTGAGAAACCCATACAACGGACGACTTCTCAAGATGAATAAAATATATCAATGAGATATCCATCTGATTTACCTACATATTAATACTATTTAAAATTCATATACGATAGTGTTTTTTGTTTCCTCACTACCATAGGTAGGGACGCTTTGTGTTCGTGATTGAAGTCGAAAAAAGTTTGTTCTCCTAAATCAAAATTTCAACTTGCTTTTTTGTTTCAGAGCTTGCTGATCAATTATGGTTCTGTGTCTGTCTGTCTGTGGAAAATCCATCGATCACATAAGACCAATTGGTCTCGGTAAATCCTTGTCACGCCCAAAACTATACCAAGAATCAGTCTGAGTCCGATGAAATTTTCAGTGCGGGTTAGCTCCTAGACGGTCCCCTATATTTTCAATACCTTCGAATCAACAGTAGCCTGTGCGCATGCGCAAACGTGAATTTCTTATAACGTCAACTTATTAATTATTACGACTTGTATTTTGTTCTTCAGCTAATTCAATACACCCATGTTACAATACGTGAGGAACCTATACTACTGTAGTAGTTTTTTTCTTTCTTGGAAGTACTATTTGTTCTTTCCTGAATTATTCATCGTGATTTGTAGACGTTAGTTATACCTACTATAAAGTTACCAAAAGCACCTATTAATTTTCATATTTATTATACACAATAACGAACTCCTCGTAACACAGTCAGTTGGTGACATCAGTTGTAGATTGATTGATATAAATCTGGTACTCTGCATGCATTTCCACGAGAAGTATCAATCATAGAATGTGATGATCTGATGATATATATCAACATATCATCAATAACAACGCGTTAGACCACGGTATTATATTGAATTGAAATTATAATTTTGCTGTTTCCTCGATCTTGATATTGAAGTTCAACAGATTTTGATCATCATTACAAAAAAAAAGTTCAGTCCATTCATCGAGGCTCATGAACCGATTTTCAATTCGAAAATCTCAGTCCCTCCTCAGGGTTGTTAAGAAAAAGGTTAAAAATAAAATGAACCTAGCTGTGATTTACAGTCATGAAGTATGCTGAAATTCCTACAAGAAACCAATATGATGGACGATATCTCAATAAGAGTAAAATATATCACTAAGATATCCATCTGGTACTCATAAGAACATGGGAAATATCAATCATATATCTCATCTTATCATCCACAACGAGGCATTAGACCACGACATTCCATTGAATTGAAATCATGATTCTATTGTTTCCTCGATCTTGACATTCCAGTTCAAGGTTGTGGACAAAACCGAAAAAAACCCGAGTCCTTACATCGTGACTCACTAACTGATTTTCAATACGATTTTCCTCAAGTTTATTCCGATTGGGTTAGATACTTGACATTTATGGGTGATCGGATATCAACTAGCTAACATATGTTGGAAAAATAGCCAATTTATAGTCCTATTTTACTGCAATTGTTACAAAGTATCGCCAAACAATGTCCATAACTACACTTGTTCTAATAATTTCTTCAAGGTATATGTTTAGCGGAGTGCCGAAGCGTCGAATGAAAAGAGTCGTGTGTGACCCAATCAGCGATGACAAACAATATTAGGTAAACACAGCATTCTAAATTAATGCGACTAAGCGAAAACTGATGAAATCATTTTTAACAACATGAATAGTGATGTCAAAAATAAAATAAAGCTATCGGTAAAATATATTGGTAAAATTTAAGGTCCGTGATACAATAACCAAGACAATTTAAAGGGGGAATGAACGGGAACAAACAAAGAACAAAACTTTATTGAAAGATCCTGCAAATTATTAAACAAAAGTTCAGTATTTCGGTAGTAAATATCGCTTCTGCGCAAATCATTGGTCTGAAGATAACTTTAAACGGAGTCCGTGGTACATTACTGTTACTCAACTAACATTAGTAGAAAAACACATTGTTAAGTAATGCATGCATTACAGGGACGTCAATGAATTTTATATAATTTCGTAAGAGTTGAAAAAACAAAAATATCATGACTGCTAGGACCCCCCCCCCCCCTTTTCCGCCCCACCTCCACCGACAGCAAATTCCTATCATAAGTATGAAATTTGAAACTCCTGACATAATTTCCAAAACTAGACCAAATTGATAATTGAATTAAAAAATGATCACGAAAATCTGACGAGAATAGTTAAAACATCATGATTTATTACTATTACCCCCTCCATTCATCCTCTTCCATAATGAAATTTGAAACTCTTGATATACCTTCCAAAACTAGACCGAATTCCTAGTTGAACAAAAAAATAATCATGGAAATCAGACAATGAGACATTGTTTCAAATTTTAAGCATTTTGAGAGCAATGAAATTGTCAACTACCAATTTTATGTCAAATAAACTCGTGCTAAATAATATTCTGCGATGCAAACCAATTTTTGGCATTTTAACATTTATTTGCATTTTTTGTTGATTTTTCAGCAACTATTCAAGAAATTAAGATCATTATTCAGCATAATCATTCAGTTCATTCTAGATAAACTTCTTATGACTCAAATTTTGCTAAAAATAGGAATTTACCCATTTTTAGTAATTTTAGAGCACACTTTTTCAAATTTGAGCTATTAGCAAGCTCAAAAAGAGCAGGAAAACAATGCCAACGACTTTTTTCTTTTCTTTTTAAGGACCGAATTTTTATTTCAATTCTAAGTAGATTTATCGCAGGTGACGTAATTTCTACGACATGTACAGAGCTTCGTTCAGCAAGTGATAGTCTTGGAAGGTCATAATAAATTTGTACTGACCATCCGGGTTGGAGTGAAAATCGATTAGGTCAACCAAATTCTGGTCTTGAATTCATAAACTAGCGGACGTTTCACAACTGAAACTTTATTCATATTTCGCTTTCACTCACAAACTTCGCAGAGGGACAGCAAAATATCAAATTTAACTGTCATTATCCAACCGCTTCGTTCAACAGTTACCAAACATTGAACAAGTACATAGAATTACTTAAGCATAGTAACTTACCGGAGTTGAAGTTGTTATATAGTTGCGGACACTGCGAATCTGCAAATAAACAAAATATTCTCATTAGTATGACATCATAGTAACATAATGATCATAATTATAAATGAGGGAATAGACAATGGGACTCCGGACTATGAAGGTCCACCGCTAGGAGCACTAGGGGGGCAGTGCCCTAAAGAAATAGAAATGTTCTGTAGGTATAAATGTTGAAATGAAGATCCATTGAGACGTAATAACGAAGTAAAACGAAACGATACGGTCCGATAAGGTCTTCCTTCAGTTTGTATTATAGCACATAATTATTAACAATGAATACATTTTTAATCAAATAACATTTCTGAGAGCACCTGTTTGATTAAAGCTAGTCCAAGAAAGTGGGTCTCATGATGTGCTGATGAGAGTTTATGTATTGTTCAATGTAAATTACGATCAATTTGTTAAGAAAAGAATGTTGAAACAGTAATAATATAGACGGGTATTTCCAGGCTATACACAGTGTAAACAAAATCGTGAAAGGGCACATTCAAGACGAACGGAGAAGTTCCTTTGTGGGCTTGAAAGCAGAGAAGCGAAAAAATTAGATGGGTCCTATTTGAACTGTTACAACGTTGACACAATCGCTATTGTTGAAAATGCGCTTAAAATAAAAAACCTAGAAAAGGCCTTCAGTCAAGGTTGCAACTCCCCAAACCAGAGAAGACGCTCCACAAAGCGATCTATTCAAGACAACTGACAAAAAATGGGGATCCATTAAGAAGAAGAGGAGATTGCTTAATTTTCTCGCGTGTTCACGGTTGACATTTCGTGTCAAGATGGGACAGTGTCCCTGAGGCACCAAGTTGGGTCAAACCGTATGAACTTACTCGTAGATGAGCAATACGGTCTGAAACGTTGAGTAACGACTGGCTTTTATGAAGCACGCGCTCTGCTCGATCCTTCTCCTAATATGCAATTATTTTCCCATTGCAAGTTTTGCGCAAGCGCGAAGGCTCTAGTTGATCCAATCCATGTGCTGATTGTTTTAAGGGACTGTATAGGGTCCAACCGTAGGTCCCAAGTAATCCCTGAAGACAAAATATAAATTGGATGCATGCACGTGTGCATGTTGCAAGTAGTTTCGTTTACTGATGAGCTGTGGCCACGATTAGATAGTCATTCCTTCAAAATTATAATTTTTTAACGGCCTGTCCTCTAATGAGTCGAACGAAGAGCCACAGAAAATTTATGTTTTCAGAATTCGACGTACACTTCAAACAGGGATCGAAATTCAAACATGTGGAAAGGATCAGCGATCACACGAAATTGATCAGAGATGTTTATAACGTAAAATTCGGGTGGAAATTTTGATTTCGGAACCAAAAAAAGATGTATTTCACAAAAGTGAAGAGCATGCTTCCATTATAAATATCGAATTCCTAAATTTAGCGAGTGGTTTCCTGAAATCCTCGGATTTACAAGAAAACCCCTGGAACAAATGAAGCGTGCTGAGTTTGAAGGTTCAAATGAAACCTTTCTTTTGGTTTATGGAGAATTGGGACGTAATACAATCTGGTTTGGTGTCGTCAGACCAACCTGACCGCTTAAGGACAAAAATAATCAACTCTTGAGTAAAGGTGTTTTGCAGACTCAAGTAGATTCCATTTTGGGCGTTGTTCTGCGTACCCTCGGGATGAGGCAACGAAAATTACAGAGAGTAACGCAGCTGTACTTTGAAAA